>JBAFXK010000073.1:0-138392 GCA_037113605.1 Calophaca sinica
TCACTCAAATAATAATGTATACAAAATACAGTAAAGAATGGGTAAAGAAAAGACACCTAAGGTACGACAACTTCAAAAGAGCAATCATACCCTGGGGTACTTCCACTTACTTGTGGGGTCGCCTAAAAGTAAGACCACCAAATTTACCCCGTGAGCAACAAAACAACATCGCCTAAACTCGTCACGACTCAACATAAAAGAAAACGGCATACTCCTCGGGAAACAAACATCCAACAAATAAACAATCACGACAGACAGAGGTCGCCACTTCCCGTCCTCGCCGAGCTCCTCCTGCATCGCTTCATCGTCGAAGTTCCCTCGCGACTTCGACATCGCCTGGGTAACCGCCATGGATCAAGGCACCACGGGAGTGGTCAACTTCTCAACAATTCAAGATAAGCTCGACATAAAAATATAAGCAAACAACAAAGTATAACATTCACCGACGTGACTCAATTATCTCACTCTAAACTCGGACATAACTCAGAATCCATTTTCTTCGACCGATAATTTTTCCTGAATGCACACGTACAGATCAGATGTCGGAAAGTCCAAATCAAGCCTCGGGATCCTCGCTCACTAGACGCTTCAACTCATAGGTCCCATAGCGTATGGCGACGTTTGAGTCAACACTCCGTAGAACAAAAAGTGGGACCTAGCACCCTCGCTTATCCGGTCATTGCCAAAACGCTATACGACTCACCTAGCTCTCGCTTCACTGATGAACAATTCGCCAGATAATGATATTCAAAGAGTTAAACACAAGATATTCAACCGCATGTCAAATAATAAAAGAGCAAGCTCGGTTATTTAAGCAAACGCACCAACATGCAACACACAATTCACTACATATATTCAATCACATATTAAATACATGCAAAAACTCAATCATATCACAACATTTCAAGCTCGACACAAATCAGAAATCCATACACAATAACATAACCACGTGAGAATATGAAATGCCCTTATGCTAGCATACTACGTAAAGTATTAATGTGAAGCGCTCTCTACGGGCGCGATCTCTAAAATAAAGCCTTAGAGATTTCTAGGAGTTGCCCTTACCGAACCTGCCACGTTAATGCCGCCGACAACCCACTCGACACGTACCGCCTTCAAAGAGCTCGACAACGACTTCTCTTACTCGATCTCGACATCATTGCCTTCAACGAACTCGACAACGCATTTCGACATCGCATCGCCCCCAATCGACTCACACGCGCATACTCTCGATCCGATTCCTACGCTCCGCCCTTGATTCGCTTCGCATACACCTCGGGACTAAATCACCGATCTCTGAATCGACTTCCTAAAACAAACACAATTTAGATCGATCTATGGTTTCCAAATACATCTAGCACTCTTCCTATCCCCAAACTCAACTACAACCCGTGAAAAATATAAAACTCAAGAACTGAAATATATTTTTCCTTCTAACACAAAGTTAGGATTTCGATCAAAATTTCATGAAAAAGTTATCCGATGCTTCAAATGTATAGATCGACAACAACAATAACCGTGGCTAAATCTAATGAGAAACAAAAAATCAAAACGAACCAAAAATGGAGGTTTCGGCAACGCCGATTGTTAAAAACAGAGGAAGAAATTTGTTTTACAAGCCCAATTAATCGTTAGAAAGATAGGTAATATCGTGAAGTTAAGAAAACCCATCAATTTGACATGATTTGGAAGCATAAAACTGGTTAAAAATGGAAGAAGAATTAGCGCTGAAACAAGAGTAAGATGGGGATGAAAAGAAAAATCTGCTCTTCATACCTCAAATCTGGATCGTTGCATTTGAGATAATGGGTCGAAAAGTCGGCGATGAACAAGATTGATGAAGAAAGCCAGGCAGACCGATGGAACTCCACGGCTTCGGCCGATGGAGATTTTGAAGAAAACAACGAAACACAGAGCGTAAGCGAAGGAAAGAAGCGTTAAGAAAAGAGAAATGAGTGTTCGAGGGAAAATTCCATCGCGAATACAACCGAAGGGCATAATCAGAACTCCAGCTATAAGATGCCAATCCCAATAATCATCTACCCGCTTAATCGCTCCTCTCATAATTACCTCTACTGCTTGGCACAACTATGTTTGACAATGTAATAATTACAAACAATATAATAATAACACTAATAACGCTCGAAAGAATACGTAGGTATCATCTCGACACGATGTCGCATAAGAGCGCTCGTGCGCGTCGCATAAGGTTCTAACATCGAAGTTCGCTGCAACGCGCGTCTCCTCAACCGATTACGCGCCCTCATCGCTCTAAGACGCGACTTCATCAACTCGACACACCCACTTCCTCACCAAAGCCAGCCTAGTGCACGTGGTCTCATCACCGACAAATGATCTCGCAAACGCATCTAGTCACTAGGATCTCGACACAAGGTCTTGGTCGAGGTCCGACACGTCAGCCCTAATACGATGTCGATCTCGGTCTCAGGTGTTACAATGTCCCAATACGCATGTCCTAATACGATGCTCGATCTCGGCCCTCAGGTAAGTTACTAACCTCCATCTTCCTTTCTAATCCTCGGGAGTAAGATAAAGACATGCATCTTCTCCTCCAGCCTTCGGCCACCATATGAGAAGCAACTCACACTTTTCCATCCGAGAACCGAGGAGCATTGATCTCGACAAAGTTGACCTTTGATCTCGACAGTCGAAGCTTGATCTCAAGCTTGATTTCGACAAAGTCGAGGACCAACCGCTGAGCCTCGACTCGACAGTCGAGATCAAGCTCAACCTCGCCGAGATCAAGGTCAACCTCTCGAGATCAAGGTCAACCCTGCCGAGATGAAGCTTTGATTTTGACATGTGTGATTCTATTATGCTGCGTACATAATAGAATCCTTATCCCACCGCCGCCCAACATCACACTATCATTGGAAATTCATCGATTCGACTGGCCTGGCTCTTCTCTCCTCACCCAATCTTTATCTTCTCACCTTGGTTCGATCTCTCTCTTCTACATCTCCTAATTCGCCCTTCTTATTAGATCCTGCGGTCTTTCCTCATGTCTTCCTCACCTTAGTCTCTTTTTTCTTCAATCAGATTTGTGTCTCTTCCGCACCCTTTTCTCACCTCTACACAAAAAAATCAAGCTTTTCTCATTTTTCACCTCAACCCGCCGAGATCAAGCAGCTTCACAACCTCCATCTTCATCTCAAATCAAGCTCAAGCCGCCAAAATCAAGCTTCATCTCGACAGGTCGAGCTTGATCTGCCGTTGCCGAGATCAGGCCTGGGCCGCTGGGTCCTCAAGCCGTTAAAATCAAGCTTCGATCTCGAGAGCTGGAGCTAAATCTCGACACTGAAGCTTGATCTCAAGTTGTCGAAGTTCAAGCTCCACCTGGCCGAGGTCAAGCTCAACCTCGCCGGAATCGCTAGATCTCGACACCGAGATTGATCTCGTTGTCGAGTCTAAGCTCAACCTCGCCGAGGTCAAGCCTGCCGCCAAATCGCTTCGATCTCCAATGTGCCAATGTCCGCGAGCTCGACGCGCTCCAATGTCTACGAGCTCGACGTCCCAATGTGCCAAGACGCGCCAATGTCCGCGAGCTCGACGCCCCCAATGTATGCGAGCTCGACGTCCCCTAATGTCCGCAAGCTCGACGCGTCTGATGTCTCCGAAGCTCGACGCGGCACGATGTCTCCGAAGCTTGACGCCCCAGCAGGTGGCGCGAGCCTGACGCCCCTAATGTCCGCGAAGCTCGACGCTAAACTCGCGCTTCTTGTCCCCAATGTCACGCTGAAGCTTGATCTCGCAAATTTGAACTTGATCTCGGCATTTTGAGATCAAGCTCACCATCGGTGATCAAGCTCAACCTGCCGAGATGAAGACTGATCTCGACTACTGAGGACCAACAAATTTTCTGGCCATCTCGACATGTGTGAATAGCAATGAGATCAACATCTTCGAGATCAAGCTCAATCGCCGAGATCAATCTCAACCCGCCGAGATCGCTTCAACTCGACAGCCAGAGAACCAAACTCAACCGAGATCAAGCCTGCCGGGCCGTCCTCGCCGTCGAAATGAAGCTTGATCTCGCAGCCTGAGCTTGATCTCGACAGGCGAGCTTGATCTCAAACCACGAAGTCTAAGCTCGACTGCCTAGATCAACCTCAACCCGCCGAGTCAAGCTTGATTTCGGCTGTGTCAGGATCAACTGATCTCGGCTGTGTCGAGATCAAGCTCAACCTCGCCGAGATCAAGCTCCATCTCAACTGCCGAGGTCAAGCTCCATCTCTGCCGCCGAGACTGCCGCCGAAATCAGCCTCAAGTCAGCCGAGCTTGATCTCGACAGGTCGAGCTTGATCTCGCCGCCGAGATCGAGATCAAGTCGCCGAAATCAAGGCCGAGCTCGACAGAGATCAAGCAGCTTCACAACCTCGTGAATCGCACCCGCTTCCGACCGACCGCTACCGAAGCTCGAAAGTTACCGAGCTCAACACACCGAGCTCAAGATACCCTCAGATGGCGTGTTTTAAAAATGATACTCTGTGCCTTTAGAAAAGTACGGCCTATATATATATATTTTTTTATAAAACTATCTCTGCACATCGAGTAATTACAAATTTTTCAAACATGGTGCAACTAAGACACAAGACTTAAGTCCTAAATAACAACACGCAGTATAACAAGTACATACTCATATATACAAGATATAAAAAGTGCATACAAAAGATGTGAGTAATAATGTACAAAGAAAATACACCTAAGGTATGACGACTTCAAGAGAGCAATCATACCTGGGGTACTTCCGGCAGACACTCCACCAGGGTCGCTTCCAAAGTAAACCGCCAGCCTACCCTCAGAATAACAAAACATAACCGCCTAACCGTCACAACCACTATACACAAAAACATAGACAAAGCAAATCACTTACAAACAGAGGTCGCCACTTCGATCTCGCCGAGCTCCTCCTCGCCATCATCCGCCGAAGTTCATCGCATTCTCGACATCGCCTCGGGTAACCGCCATAGATTGAAGGTACCACGGAAATGGTCAACTTTCAACAATTCAAGATAATCCAGGCATAAAGAAATAAGTAAACAACAAAGTATAACATTCACCAAACGTGACTCGTCCATCTCACTCTAGACTCGACTCTTATTCCGGAATATCGCCAGCAGGTCCATCCCCAAACTGACGCAATAGGTAAGCGGCCGGTCCAACCCCAAACCGATACCATGCATTAATCAGCAGGTCCAACCCCAAACTGATAATGCGACGCCTAGTCAATCTCCCGTAAACAAAAGGGGACCTAGCACCCTTAGTTATCCGGGTCACGGCTCAAAAACGTCATACGACTCGCCTAGCTCTCTCACTGATGATTAGCTCGCCGCAAATAAGGAGTTGGCACATAAAATTACTTGATCACATATCAAATAAAGAGAGCATGCTTAATATGAAGAAAACGCAATTCAATCATTTAAGCAATAAAACAATCTGCATGAAGAAAACGCAATTCAACAGCAATACACAATTCACAACATATAAAATAAAGCCTTAATAATGTCTAAGAGTTGCCTTTACGCATAAACATATGAAATAAAGCCTTAATAATGTCTAAGAGTTGCCCTTACGCATAAACATATGAAATAAAGCCTTAATAATGTCTAAGAGTTGCGCTTTATCGAACTCCAAGCTAACGCCGCCGACAACAACCTCAACACTACTGCCTTCAAACGAGCTCGACTACGATTTTCTCTCACTGATCTCGACACGCACTCGCTCTTAGTCGACTCGGTGCGGATCTCAGACACCCGATTTCCTTGCCGCACGATCTCTGAAATCACACCGCTTAATACGAGCACAACTTAGTTCTATCTACGGGTTATAATAACACTTAGCTCTCATCATCCCAATCTTAACCACAACCCAAGTAAGCATTAAAACTTAAGAACTTAAACAAATACAACCAGAATTCAAACATTACAAAATAACTCCTTTTCTCTAAAATTTTATTAAAATCTCTTTCATACATCATCGACAAAGCCATTTTTCCTAAGTACTAATTCAAGCTTAAAATCAAGTAATACCTTAAACACAACTTAATCAAAATCTAAGTTTATATATCTTAAAAATATTTTCGCTATGGTCCAAAGAATTAAAATAAGACCATAACCACTTACGTTAAAATTTAAAACTCAAAAAGAAATCAACACAAGCCAAGTAGGGAGGTTTTGGGCGCTCCCTACTTGCAGAAAACAGAGGAAACAATTTGTTTTTCAAGCTCAAATAAATGGTTAGAAAGGTAGGAAATGTCATGAAGAAGAAAACCTATCAATATGACATGAGTTGAAAGCATAAAAACTAGCTAAAACAGAGAGAAGAAGTGGCGCTAATAAAGAATACGAAAGGAAATAAAATTATGTTTTTCATACCTCAACAGATGGTCGAGATGGTGATATAGGTCGAGGAGATGATAAGGAACAAGGTTGATGAAGAAAGTTTATGCAGAAGCTCAACGAACTCAAGGTTCTTCAATGGAGGTTTGGAGAAGAGGAGGAAACTGTGAGAAGAAGAAAGAAGGAAATAGAAAGTGAGGATTCGAGGCTACTGATCGTGATATTTAAGGCGCTGGAGGAAACTAATCATGATACTTATCTACAAATGTGGAAAAAGAAAAGTTTGGTCTTATCTCCCTTAAACAAAAGCTAATTACAAGAAAACCATTTTAAAAGAATTTATCTTTCATAAAACCACAAATAAGTTTACACTGGATTTTAAAGTAAGATATTAATCCAAACAACAAGTCTAACCCATCTAATCTGCTCTCTCTCATAATCCCAAAGAAAATATACTAACTAACGTTAAATAATATTTGTAAAAATACGAGTGTTATCATCTCGACACGATGTCGACTGTGATGCTCGTGCAAGCGCACAAGGCTCTAACATCGAAGTTCCTGGCACGCCGCCTCCCCACCGACATGCGACCTCCTCACCGACATATGACTCCCCGTGACGCGATCTTGGCACTCCGATCTCGCCACGAGGTCTCGATGACGATGTCCTAATACGATGTCCTAATACGATGTCGATCTCGCCCTCAGGTGTTACAACCTCCATCTTCCTCAATCCTTGAGAAGATAAAGACATGCATCTTCTCCCTCCAAATTTCATCACCATATGAGAAGCAACTCACACTTCTTCCATCCGAGAACCGAGGAGCATTGATCTCGACAGTCGACCTTGATCTCGACAGTCGAGCTTGATCTCAAGCTTGATTTCGGCAAAGTCGAGGACCAACCGCTGAGCTCGATCTCGGCTGTGCCGAGATCAAGCTCAACCTCGCCGAGATCAAGGTCAACCTCTCGAGATCAAGGTCAACTCCGCCGAGATGAAGCTTGATTTCGACATGTGTGATTCTATTATGTTGCGTATATAATAGAATCCTTATCCCACTCCGGCTCCAACATCACACGATCATTGAAATTCATCGATTCGCCCCGCTCTTCTCCTCCCTCACCCAATCTTTATCTTCTCACCTTGGTTCGACTCTCTCTTCTACATCTCCCTAATTCGCCCTTCTTCTTAGATCCGTGTTTTCCTTCCTGTCTTCTTCCTCACCTTAGCTTCTTTTTTCTTCAATCAGATTTGTGTCTTTTCCGCAATCTCTTTTCTCACCTCTACACAAAAAAAAAATCAAGCTTTTCTCATTTTTCACCTCAACCTGTCGAGATCAAGCACAACCTCCCTCTTCATCTCCCAATCAAGCTCGCCGCCGAAATCAAGCTTCATCTCGACAAAGGTTGAGCTTCGATCTCAAGTCGCCGAGATCGTGCCTGCCGCTGGTCCTCAAGTCGCCAAAATCAAGCTTCGATCTCGAGAGCTTGAGCAAATCTCGACAAATTTGAGCTTGATCTCAAGTCGCCGAAGTTCAAGCTCCACCCGCCGAGGTCAAGCTCAACTCGCCGAATCGTTAGATCTCGACAGCTTGAGATTGATCTCAAGTTGTCGAAGTCCAAGCTCAACTCGCCGAGGTCAAGCCTGCCGCCGCCAAATCAAGCTTCGATCTCCAATGTGAATGTCCGCGAGCCTCGACGCGGCTCCAATGTCTACGAGCCTCGACGTCCCCAATGTGCCAAGACGCGCCAATGTCCGCGAGCCTCGATGTGCCCAATGTCCGCGAGCCTCGAGGTCCCCAATGTACGCGAGCTCGACGTCCCTAATGTCCGCGAGCTCGACGCGGCCCGATGTCTCCGAAGCTCGACGCGGCACGATGTCTCCGAGGTCGACGTCCCAGGTGTACGCGAGCTCGACGCCCCCAATGTCCGCGAGCTCGACGCGGCTAAACCTCGCGCTTCTTTGTCCCCAATGTCACGCTGAAGCTTGATCTCGCAGCTTGAACTTGATCTCGACATTTTGAGATCAAGCTTCAACCTATCGAGATCAAGCTCAACCTCGCCGAGATGAAGACCGATCTCGGCTGACTGAGGACCAACAGCCTTCAGCGCCATCTCGACATGTGTGAATAGCAAATGAGATCAACATCTTCGAGATCAAGCTCAATCACGAGATCAATCTCAACCTCGCCGAGATCGTTCAACTCGATGTACCAGAGAACCAAACTCAACCGAGATCAAGCCTGCCGCTGGTCCTCGTCGCCGAAATGAAGCTTGATCTCGCAGCCTGAAGCTGATCTCGACAGTCGAGCTTGATCTCAAACCGCCGAAGTTCAAGCTCGACCGCCTAGATCAACCTCAACCTCGCCGAAGTTGAAGCTTGATTTCGACAGTTGAGGATCAATTCGATCTCGACAGTCGAGATCAAGCTCAACCCGCCGAGATCAAGCCCATCTCAACTGGCCGAGGTCAAGCTCCATCTCGCCGCCGAGATCAAGCCGCCGAAATCAGCCTGCCGCCGAGATCAAGCCGCCGAGCTTGATCTCGACAGTCGAGCTTGATCTCAAGTCGCCGAGATCGAGATCAAGCCGCCGAAATCAAGGTTGAGCTCGACAGAGATCAAGCAGCCACAACCTCAGAAACGACCGCTTCCGACCGCTACCGAGCTCAACATACCGAGCTCGAGTTACCGAGCTCAACACACCGAGCTCAAGATACCCTGTATGCGATGTGTTTTAAAATGATACTCTTGTGCCTTTAGAAAAGTACGGTCTATATATATTTATATATATTTTTATAAAACTATCTCGTGCACATCAGAGTAATTACAGCTTTTCGAAACATGGTGCAACTAAGACACAAGACTTAAGTCCTAAATAACAACACGCAGGTATAATAAGTACATACTCATATATACAAGATATAAAAAGTGCATACAAAAGACAGAGTAATAAAGTACAAAGAAAATACACCTAAGGTATGACGACTTCAAGAGAGCAATCAGACCCTGGGGGTACTTCCTCGCAGACACCCACGCAGGGGGTCGCCCAAAGTAAACCGCCGCCTACCCTCGTAATAACAAAACATAACCGCCCAACCGGTCACAACCACTATACACAAAAACATAGACAAAGCAAATCACGACAAACAGAGGTCGCCACTCGATCCTCGCCGAGCTCCTCTCGCCATCATCTGCCGCCGAAGTTCATCGCACTCGACATCGCTCTGGTAACCGCCATAGATTGAAGGTACCACGGAAAGGTCAACTTCTCAACAATTCAAGATAATCCAGGCATAAAGAAATAAGTAAACAACAAAGTATAACATTCACCAAACGTGACTCGCCCATCTCACTCTAGACTCGACTTTATTCCTAATATCGCCAAGCAGTGCATCCCCAAACCGACGCATAGGTAAGCTACCGGTCCAACCCCAAACCGATACCATGCATTAATCGCAGGTCCAACCTCAAACCGATAATGCGACGCTAGTCAATCTCCCCAAACAAAAGGGGACCTAGCACCCTTAGTTATCCGGTCACGGCTCAAAAACGCTATACGACTCGCTTAGCTCTCTCTCACTCGATGATTAGCTCGCCGCAGTCAAGGAGTGGCACATAAAATTACTTGATCACATATCAAATAAAGAGAGCATGCTTAACATGAAGAAAACGCAATTCAATCATTTAAGCAATAAAACAATCTGCATGAAGAAAACACAATTCAACAGTGCAATACACAATTCACAACCTATAAAATCAGGCCTTAATAATGTCTAACAGTTGCCCTTACGTATAAACATATGAAATAAAGCCTTAATAATGTCTAAGAGTTGCCCTTACGCATAAACATATGAAATAAAGCCTTAATAATGTCTAAGAGTTGCCCTTACCGAACTCCAAGCTAACGCTGCTCGACAACGACCTCAACACGGCTGTCTTCAAACGAGCTCGACCACGATTTACTTCTCTCACTCGATCTCGACACGCACGGCTCTTAGTCGACCTCGGTTTCGTGATCTCGTACACCCGGATTTCCTTGCCGCACGATCTCGGAAATCACACTGCCTAATACGAGCACAACTTAGTTCTATCTATGGGTTATAATAACACTTAGCTCTCATCATCCCAATCTTAACCACAACCCAAGTAAGCATTAAAACTTAAGAACTTAAACAAATACAACCAGAATTCAAACATTACAAAATAACTCCTTTTCTCTAAAATTTTATTAAAATCTCTTTCATACATCATCAGACAAAGCCATTTTTCCTAAGTACTAATTCAAGCTTAAAATCAAGTAATACCTTAAACACAACTTAATCAAAATCTAAGTTTATATATCTTAAAAATATTTTCGTCATGGTCCAGCAATTAAAATAAGACCATAACCACTTATGTTAAAATTTAAAACTCAAAAAGAAATCAACACAAGCCAAGTAGGGAGGGTTTTGGGCGCTACCTACTTGCAGAAAACAGAGGAAACAATTTGTTTTTCAAGCTCAAATAAATGGTTAGAAAGGTAGGAAATGTCATGAAGAAGAAAACCTATCAATATGACATGAGTTGAAAGCATAAAAACTAGCTAAAACAGAGAGAAGAAGTGGCGCTAACAGTAACATGAAAGGAAATAAAATTATGTTTTTCATACCTCAACAGATGGTCGAGATGGTGATATAGGTCGAGGAGATGATAAGGAACAAGGTTGATGAAGAAAGTTTATGCAGAAGCTCAACGAACTCAAGGTTCTTCAATGGAGGTTTGGAGAAGAGGAGGAAACTGTGAGAAGAAGAAAGAAGGAAATAGAAAGTGAGGATTTGAGGCGGCTGATCGTGATATTTAAGGCGGTGGAGGAAACTAATCATGATACTTATCTACAGCTGGTGGAAAAAGAAAAAGTTTGGTCTTATCTCCCTTAAACAAAAGCTAATTACAAGAAAACCATTTTAAAAGAATTTATCTTTCATAAAACCACAAATAAGCGACACCTGGATTTTAAAGTAAGATATTAATCCAAACAACAAGTCTAACTCCATCTAATCTGCTTCTTCTCATAATCCCAAAGAAATATACTAACTAACGTTAAATAATATTTGTAAAAATACGAGTGTTATCATCTCGACACGATGTTCCACCAGGATGCTCGTGCAAGCGCACAAGGCTCTAACACGAGTTCGCACGCCGCCTCCCCGCCGACATGCGACCTCCTCACCGACATATGACCTCCCACGCGATCTTGGCACTCCGATCTCGCCACGAGGTCTCGCAGACGATGTCCCTAATACGATGTCCTAATACGATGTCCTAATACGATGTCGATCTCGTCCTCAGGTGTTACACCCTCCATCTTCCTCGACTCCTTGGAGAAGATAAAGACATGCATCTTCTCCTCCAAATTCGCCACCATATGAGAAGCAACTCACACTTTTCCATCCGAGAACCGAGGAGCATTGATCTCGATAGGTTGACCTTGATCTCGACAAAGTTGAGCTTGATCTCAAGCTTGATTTCGACAGTTGAGGACCAACCGCTGAGCTCGATCTCGACAGGTCGAGATCAAGCTCAACCTCGCCGAGATCAAGGTCAACCTCTCGAGATCAAGGTCAACCCGTCGAGATGAAGCTTGATTTCGACATGTGTGATTCTATTATGCTGCGTACATAATAGAATCCTTATCCCACCGCCGGCTCCAACATCACACGATCATTGGAAATTCATCTGATTCAAGGTCTGGCTCTTCTCTCCCTCACCCACCTTTATCTTACCTTGGTTCGACTCTCTTCTACATCTCCCTAATTCGCCCTTCTTCTTAGATCCGTGTCTTTCCTCATGTCTTCTCCTCACCTTAGTCTCTTTTTCTTCAATCAGATTTGTGTCTCTTCCGCACCCTTTTCTCACCTCTACACAAAAAAAAAAATCAAGCTTTTCTCATTTTTCACCTCAACTCCGCCGAGATCAAGCGCTTCACAACCTCCATCTTCATCTCGAAATCAAGCCTGCCGTCCGAAATCAAGCTTCATCTCGACAGTTGAGCTTGATCTCAAGCCGCCGAGATCAGCCTCGCCGCTGGGTCCTCGTCGCCAAAATCAAGCTTGATCTCGAGAGCTGAGCTAAATCTCGGCGGCTTGAGCTTGATCTCAAGTTGTCGAAGTTCAAGCTCCACCTGCCGAGGTCAAGCTCAACTCGCCGAAATCAAGTTAGATCTCGACAGCTTGAGATTGATCTCAAGTTGTCGAAGTTCAAGCTCAACTCGCCGGTGAGTCAAGCTCAAGTCGGCCGGTAAATCAAGCTCGATCTCCAATGTGCGAATGTCCGCGAGCTCGACGTGCCCAATGTCTACGAGCTCGACGCCCCAATGTGCCAAGACGCGGCTAATGTCCGCGAGCTCGACGTCCCAATGTATGCGAGCCTCGACGTCCCTAATGTCTCGCGAGCTCGACGCGGCCCGATGTCTCCGAGCTCGACGCGTGCACGATGTCTCCGAGCTTGACGCCCCAAAGGTGGCGCGAGCTCGACGCCCCCAATGTCTCGCGAGCCTCGACGCGTGCTAAACCTCGCGCTTCTTTTGTCCCCAATGTCACGCTGAAGCTGATCTCGCAGCTTGAACTTGATCTCGACATTTTGAGATCAAGCTCAACCTATCGAGATCAAGCTCAACCTGTCGAGATGAAGATCGATCTCGGCGGCGAGACCAACAGCTTTCAGCGCCATCTCGACATGTGTGAATAGCAATGAGATCAACATCTTCGAGATCAAGCTCAATCTGCCGAGATCAATCTCAACCCGCCGAGATCAAGCTTCAACTCGGCAATTTGAGAACCAAACTCAACCGAGATCAAGCCTGCCGCTGGTCCTCGCCGCCGAAATGAAGCTTGATCTCGCAGCCTGAGCTTGATCTCGACAGTTGAGCTTGATCTCAAACCGCCGAGTTCTGCTCGACTGCCTAGATCAACCTCAACCCGCCGAGTTGAAGCTTGATTTCGGCGGGTTCAGGATCAACTGATCTCCACAGCCGGTTGAGATCAAGCTCAACCTCGTCGAGATCAAGCTCCATCTCAACTGCCGAGGCCAAGCTCCATCTGCCGCCGAGATCAAGCCGCCAAATCAGGCTCTGTCGCCGAGCTTGATCTCGACAGGTTGAGCTTGATCTCAAGCTGTCGAGATCAAGCTCAAGCTGTCGAAATCAAGGTTGAGCTCGACAGGAGATCAAGCAGTTCACAACCTCTGTAACGACCCGTTTCCGGACCGCTACCGAGCTCAACATACCGAGCTCGAGTTACCGAGCTCAACACACCGAGCTCAAGATACCCTGTATGCGATGTGTTTTAAAATGATACTCTTGTGCCTTTAGAAAAGTACGGTCTATATATATATATTTTTTTATAAAACTATCTCGTGCACATCAGAGTAATTACAGCTTTTCGAAACATGGTGCAACTAAGACACAAGACTTAAGTCCTAAATAACAACACGCAGGTATAACAAGTACATACTCATATATACAAGATATAAAAAGTGCATACAAAAGACAGAGTAATAATGTACAAAGAAAATACACCTAAGGTATGACGACTTCAAGAGAGCAATCATGTAACGAACCGTTTCCGGACCGTTACCGAGCCCAATATACCGAGCTCGAGTTACCGAGCTCAACACACCGAGCTCAACATAAACCTATATGAGATGTGTTTTAAAACGAAACTCTTGTGCTTTTTAAAAATACGATATATATTTTTTTTATAAAACCAACTCGTGCGCATCAGAGTAATTACAGCTTTTCGAAACATGGTGCAACTAAGACACAAGACTTAAATTCTAATTCTAATAAAACATACATGCATAACATACATATATATATCACTCGAAATAATAATGTATACAAAATACAGAGTAGCAAATGTGCAAAGAAAATACACCTAAGGTACGACGACTTCAAAAGAGCAATCATCCCCTGGGGGTACTTCCGGCAGACTCCCACGCAGGGGTCGCTCCAAAAGTAAGACCACCAACACCCTCAGAGCAACAAAACAACACCGCCTAAACCGGGTCACGACATACTACTCTAAAAGAAAACAAGGTACAATCATGAAAAGAAATACGCCGAACAAACAATCAATCACGACAAAGTCAAGTCGTCACTCGGGTCCTCGCCGAGCTCCTCCTAAGCATCATCTATCGCCGAAGTTCCCTCGCGCTTCGACATCGCTGGGTAACCGCCATGGATTGAAGGCACCACGGAAAGGATCAACTTCTCAACAATTCAAGATAAGCTCGACATAAAGGATATAAGCAAACAAAGAAAGTATAACATTCACCGACGTGACTCGACCATCTCACTCTAACTCGACACAACTCGCAAATCCATTTTCTCTCGACTCACAATTTTTCCTAATGCACACGCCGTCTCAGATGTCGGAAAAGTCCAGCCAAGCCTTGGGATCCTCGCTCTCCCCCAGACGGTCGGCTTTCCAGGTCGTATCGTTGGCGACGTCTAGTCAATCTCCCGTAAACAAAAGGGGACCTAGCACCCTTAGTTATCCGGTCCACGGCTCAAAAAGCGCCATACGACTCACCTAGCTCGCTCACTCGATGAACAATTAGCGCATACGATATTCAAAGAGTTAAACACAAGATATTCAACCGCATGTCAAATAAAAAGAGCAAGCTCGACATGAAGAAACGCAATTCAACATGCAATACACAATTCACGACATATATTCAATCACATATTAAATACATGCAAAAACTCAATCATATCACAACATTTCAAGCTCGACACAAATCAGAAATCCATACACAATAACATAACCACGAGGAATATGAAGTGCCCTACGCTAGCATACTATGAAAGTATTAATGTGAAGCGCCTTACCGAACTCCAAGTTAATCTTTGCTCGATAACGACTTCGACCATTTGTCTTCAAAGAGCTCGACAACGACTTCTCTTACTCGATCTCGACACTACTGTCTTCAACGAGCTCGACAACGACTTCGACACGTCATCGCCCTCAATCGACCTCGACACGCACGCTTCTTTGGCCGACCTCGACACGCATACCGCTTCGGCCTGATTCCGCCGCTTCCACGTCCCTGGATTCGCTTTCCGCACACCTTGATTCGGAAATCACTCGATCTCGGGAATCAGACTTCCTAAAACAAACACAACTCAGTTCGATCTATGGGTTCTAATACACTTAGCTCTCATCCCAAACTTAACCACAACCCAGAAAATATAAAACTCAAGAACTGAATATATTTTTCCTCTAACACAAAGTTAGGGTTTTCGATCAAAAGTTCATGAAAAAGGTTATCTGATGCCTCAACAGATAGATCGACAACAACAATAGCCAGAAGCAACAAACGAAAACAAGAAATCGAAATAAACCAAAAAATGAAGAGTTTCGGCAATCGCCGATTGCGAGAAAAACAGAGGAAGAAAATTTGTTTTACAAGCCCAATTAATCGGTTAGAAAGATAGGTAATATCGTGAAGAAGAAAACCCATCAATTTGACATGATTTGGAAGCATAAAACCGCTGAAAATGGAAGAAGAAATAGCGCTAAACAAAAGAGTACAGAGAAAAAGAAAAATCGTTTCTTCATACCTCAATGGTGATGGTCGAGCAAAGTAGATATGGGTCGAGAAGATGATGATGAACAAGATTGATGAAGAAAGCTTGTGCAGAATCTCGATGGAACTCACTGGTTTGGCTGATGGAAGTTCTTGTAGAAAAACAACGAAACTCCGAGCGTAAGGGAAGGAAGAAGAAAGAAGAAAAGAGAAAGAATGAGTGTTTGAGGAATCTGGCCGTGGTATACCGTGAGAAAGGGGTATAATCGTAACTCCAGCTATAAGATGCCAATCCCATCAATCATCTACCCGCTTAATCGTTCTCTCATAATTACTCTCTACTGCTTGGCCAGCGGCAGTTCGACAATGTAATAATTACAAACAATATAATAATAGCGTCAATAACGCTCAAAGAATACGAGGTATCATCTCGACACGATGTCGACAAGGGTGCTCGTGGTAAGCGCACAAGGCTCTAACACGAGTTCGTGAACGCGGTCTCCTCACTCGACATGCGCCCTCATCAGCTCGATACGCGACTTCATCAACTCGACACGCACC
The DNA here is from genome assembly GCA_037113605.1 of Calophaca sinica. Classification (NCBI taxonomy): domain Eukaryota; kingdom Viridiplantae; phylum Streptophyta; class Magnoliopsida; order Fabales; family Fabaceae; genus Calophaca; species Calophaca sinica. The sequence goes on from JBAFXK010000073.1 coordinate 16,488, forward strand.
TCCTCACCAAATTTCGGCTAGTGCACGCGGCCTCCTCATCTCTAAGAATCGACTTCGCAAACGGTCTTGGCACGGGATCTCGACACAAGGTCTTGGTCGAGGTCTCGATACGTCGTCTAATACGATGTCGATCTCGCCCTCAGGTGTTACAATCTCTCCTCTAAAAATTTCGTCTCTCGAAATTGCAAATAAGATTCTAACCTCGGAAAAGTTCAGTGTAATCGAATCTTCATCTTCTCCTCCAGCTCCCAAGTTGCATCTCCGCCTTACGCTCCCACACAACTTTCGACAAGTTGAATCTCTTTGTTCAAGAATCGCTTAGCTTTCCGATCAACGATCCTTGCTGGTAATGCTTCAAAGATAGGTCGCCCTTCGCTTGAATCACATTCGGTTCGATGACATGAGAGGGTCGGAAACATACTTCCGCAATTGTGAGACGTGGAAGACGTCGTGGATGTTCGACAAGAATGGTGGCAAGGCAATCGATATGCCACCGACCAATACGACGAAGAATCCGTAAGGTCCAATAAATTTAGGGTAAGTTTCTTGGATTTGATCGCTCGACCAACTCAAAGAGTGGGGTGACTTCTAAGAAATACATGTTCTCCTTCCTCGAACCACGAGTGGTCGATGTCGTTGGTCCGCATAACTCTTACGCCGACTTTGAGATGTTCGCATCCGATCTCTCGATCAAACGGATCTTCTCGGTAGTCTCGCTGGATCATATCTCCGGTCCTACGACGGTTACGCTCCGCCGTCTGGTACCAAAAAACAAAGGCCTCGACATTTACGTCCATACAGTGCTTCAAAAGGTGCCATTCCAATACTCGCATGGAAACTGTTATTGTAGGTGAACTCCACCAATGGCAAGACGTCGTCCCAACTTCCTCGGTGATCTAACGGACAAGCTCGCAACAAATCTTCAAGCGAATAGATCGCTCTCTCGATCGGCCACGGTCACCTGCGGATGATATGCCGAGCTAAGCCTGAGCTCTGCTCCCATCGCCCTTGCAATTCCCTCCAAAATGAGACGTGAACTTCGGATCTCGGTCCGACACGATCGAAGAGGGTATTCCATGAAGTCGTACTATCTCCGCGCGATGTAGATCTCGGTCGGTTTTCCACGTTGTATGTCGACCTCACCGGTAAGAAATGAGCGTGATTCGGGTCAATCGGCCGACGATCACCCAAATCGAATCATTCTTCTTCCGCGTCTTCGGCAAACCTACAACGAAATCCATGGAAATACTATCCCATTTCCATACTGGTACGTCAGCGATTGTAGCATTCCGCGGTCGTTGGTGCTCCACCTTCGCTTTCGACACGCCAAACACGGTTACGTGCTCGCCACTTGCTTCTTCATTCCACCACCAAAATGCTTCTTCAAGTCTTGATACATCTTCGTAACTCCCGGATGAATACTAAAGTTGCTTTTGCGCGCTTCGCCGAGAATCAACTTCCTCATTCGGATCACGTTAGGTCACGCATACTCGGCCATTGCACTCAAGATGTCGCCCGCCTCCGACGTGAAATTTCGCCGCCTTTCCTTTGCGCTTATCAATCGAATCTTCTCTTGCGGCTCGTCATGAACTTGCTGGTCTCGGATCTCGCCCAACAATCTGTTAGAGATGGTAAGCATACCAAATCTCGGCTTCCCGGTGAAACTTCGACACTCAACTTCAAGTCTCTAACTTCTCGAGCATCTCCAACTCTTTGATCATCATTACCGAGGTTAAAACGCTCTTCCTACTCAACGCATCTCGCTACTACGTTAGCCTTAGGGATGGTATTCCAACGTAAAGTCGTAGTCCTTGAAATTTCGTCCATCTACGCTGACGCATGTTGAGTTCTTTCTCTGGTCGAACAGGTACTTCAAGCTCTTGTGATCACGAAAACAAGAAGAGTGCTCCCATAAAGGTAGTGCCTCCATATCTTCGCCGCAAAAACTCACCGGGCCGCTACCCAAGTCGTGAGTAGGGTAGTTCCTCTCGTGAATCTTAAGGCGCCTTGAAGCATACGCGACCACCTTCCGATGTTGCATCAAAGACGCATCCCAATCCCTGGTGTGACGCATCACAATACACCTCGAAAGGCTCTTCTGTTGAGGCAAAATCAAGACAGCGCTGCCGCCAAAAGCTCCTTCATCGTTGAAAACCGCTTCGCACTCTGGTCCAGGCAAAAGGTTGATCCTTCCTCGTCAGTCGTGTAAGAGGCGCGACAATCTTCGAGAAACCTTCAATGAATCTTCGATAATATCCTGCTAAGCCGACAAAGCTCCTGATCTCGGTAACCGTCTTCGGCTGTTCCCACGCTAGCACAGCTTCAATCTTAGTTGGATCCACAGCTATCCCCTCTCTGGAAATCACGTGACCAAGAAAATTCACCTCTTCAAGCCAAAATTCACACTTCGACAGGTTGGCATAGAGTTGCTTATCTCGTAATATCTGTAGTACTCGACATAGGTGTTCTGCGTGCTCTTCTCGGTTCCTTGAGTAGATCAATATGTCGTCGATGAACACTACAATGAACTGATCCAAGAACGAATGGAAAATCCTGTTCATGTAGTCCATAAACACAGCTGGCGCATTCGTCACTCCAAACGGCATCACCAAGTACTCGTAGTGACCATATCTAGTCCTGAAAGCTGTTTTGGCGACATCTTCCTCCTTCACGCGAATCTGATGGTAGCCCGACTTCAAGTCTATCTTGGAAAAGATCGCCGCTCCACGAAGTTGGTCCATCAAGTCGTCAATACGTGGTAACGGATAACGGTTCTTCACGGTAACCTTGTTGAGTTCGCGGTAATCTACGCACAGTCTTGATCGTCCATCCTTCTTCTTAACCAACAACACTGGAGCTCCCCACGGTGACACGCCTGGCCGTATGAATTGCTTCGACTCCAAGTGTTCGATCTGGGACTTCACTCTTTCATCTCGGCAGAGACATCCTGTATGGCGCTTTGGAAATCGGTCCTGTTCCTGGAATCAGTCGATGGAGAACTCGACCTCTCGTCATCGTGGTAACCCTGGCACGTCTTCGGAAAACGCCCTCAAACTCACTCACCACTGGTACATTCTTCACGTCGATCTGCTGGAAAACTTCCGAACTAGCCAGATACATGTATTCCCTAGTTCCTTCTTTCAAAGAAACTCCAACACGTTCGCGAGAAAGATAATTGGAGACTCCAAGGTCCGGAAAAATTACGCTTTACTGCACAATTAAAGGACATGGTGGTGTGACAACCAATCCATCCCGAGGATGACATCTAAGCCCTTAAGAGGCAAACAAACCAAATTGACCACAAACTTTCTACTCAGATAACCACTACACAATTAAGACATGCAAGTTTGTGACTAAGGTTTTAGCAAATGGGGTTGTAACTACCAATTTAAACTAGAAAGCGATCGCAAATAAGTTCAAATGGTTCACACAATCGTAAGAAATAAAGGAATGGGTTGCACCCGAATCAAAAAGAACGGATAAGGATTTACCTCGATCTCACATTCACCTTGGATAAGATCATCACTGCTCGCTTCCTCGCCACTCATGCGTAAAACTCGCCTTTAGCTGCTTGACGCTTCCGCCTTTGGCTCTTGCGCAAGCATAGTCGGTTCGACTTTAGGTGTAGGACAATCCTTGGCAAAATGCCCTGGCTTCTTGCAGCTGAAACACACCTCCTCCTTCTCCGAGTACAAGCTACTCGCGTAATGTCCCGCTTTCCACATCGGTAGCAAGTCACCTCGACACCGGCCCTGACCTCCACTCGCTTCCTGGGTCATCTGACGATCATCGCCCCTGTTGTCGTTCCCCGAGGCCTGGTCGTACGGCTTCTTCTGCGGTTGTTTTCCTTTCTGTGCAAATCTCTGCCCCGCACTCTGGGGTCTCACCGGTCCGCCCACAACAGTCTTCTTCTTGTGGCTTCTCACTCCTTCTACCTCGACACATCGATCAATCAGCTCTTGGAGGTTTCGGATCCTCAACGACACCACTGACTTCTGAATGTCGAATCTCAATCCCCGTTGGAATCTCTCACTTAACCATCTCTGGTCAACTCGATCACGAAATGGACTGAAATACCTCGCCAACGACTCGAACTTGGCCGCATACTCGGACACTGTCGAGTTGCCTTGCTGCAATTGAAGAAATTCTTGTTCCTTCTCGGCTCGTGCAGTATCTGGGAAGTACTTGTCCAAGAACCTTTCACGAAAAAGCTCCCAGGTCATCTCGCGACGTTCCGCTATAAATGTTTGCTTCACTCCTCTCCACCAATACTCTGCGTCTCCTAGCAGTAAGTAGGTGGCATAGTCGACCTTCACGTTGTCCGGGCAATGGAGTGCCTCAAAGATCTTCTCGATCTCTTGCATCCAAAGATCAGCTTTATCCGGATTTGGCTCACCGTAGAACTTCGGTGGATCATGCTTCCTGAAGTCTGCCAATCCTCTCGCTTCAAAGATTTCGTTACGCTCGTTCTTTGTTCTTTGGCCGCAAGTTCTGCTGAAGTTAACGCCGTCTGTTGAGCCATCGCGTTAGCCTGTTGAGTTGCAGCAGCTGATTGTTGAGCCATGGCTGCCGCCATCTCGGTCATAGCTTGAATTGCTCGTTCCATGTCGACGTTCTCGGTTGCAGCTGTCGTATTCCTACGAGGTGGCATTAGATTCCACAAAGTTTAAAACCCTGTCAGAATCTCACAACAAGGATGTGTTAAAACACACTGCTTCAATCAAGAAACAGTTCAAACAATTTTTCAAGCAATAAGTGCTTCACTTAATCAAACAAGAATCAACATATACAACTAGGGACCCACACACATAACCCGACACACGGTGACCACCCAAATCTTCCTATGCACACTTCTCTAATCGAATCAAGCTCTGATACCAACAGTGTAACGACCCGTTTCCGGACCGCTACCGAGCCCAATATACCGAGCTCGAGTTACCGAGCTCAACACACCGAGCTCAACATAAACCTATATGAGATGTGTTTTAAAACGAAACTCTTGTGCCTTTTAAAAATACGATATATATTTTTTTTTATAAAACCAACTCGTGCACATCAGAGTAATTACAGCTTTTCGAAACATGGTGCAACTAAGACACAAGACTTAAATTCTAATTCTAATAAAACATACATGCATAACATACATATATATATCACTCAAAATAATAATGTATACAAAATACAGAGTAGCAAATGTGCAAAGAAAATACACCTAAGGTACGACGACTTCAAAAGAGCAATCATACCCCTGGGTACTTCCGCAGACTCCCACGCAGGGGGCTGCTCCAAAAGTAAGACCACCAGTCTACCCTGTAGCAACAAAACAACACTGCCCAAACTGGTCACGACATACTACTCCAAAAGAAAACAAGGTACAATCATCAAAAGAAATACGTCGAACAAACAATCAATCACGACAAGTACAGGTCGTCACTCGGGTCCTCGTCGAGCTCCTCCTCGGCATCATCTATCGCCGAAGTTCCTGCGCCTCGACATCGCTCGGGTAACCGCTATGGATTGAAGGCACCACGGAAAGGTCAACTTCTCAACAATTCAAGATAAGCTCGACATAAAGGATATAAGCAAACAAAGAAAGTATAACATTCACCGACGTGACTCGACCATCTCACTCTAACTCGACACAACTCGCAAATCCATTTTCTCGACTCGACAATTTTTCCTAATGCACACGCCGCATCAGTATGTCGGAAAGTCCAAATTAAGCCTTGGGATCCTCGCTCTCCCTAGGGCGATCGACTCAGGTCCCATAGCGTGGCGACGTCTAGTCAATCTCCCGTAAACAAAAGGGGACCTAGCACCCTCAGTTATCCGGGTCACGGCTCAAAAACGCCATACGACTCACCTAGCTCGCTCACTCGATGAACAATTCGCCGCATACGATATTCAAAGAGTTAAACACAAGATATTCAACCGCATGTCAAATAAAAAGAGCAAGCTCGACATGAAGAAACGCAATTCAACATGCAATACACAATTCACGACATATATTCAATCACATATTAAATACATGCAAAAACTCAATCATATCACAACATTTCAAGCTCGACACAAATCAGGAAATCCATACACAATAACATAACCACGTAGAATATGAAGTGCCCTTACGCTAGCATACTATGAAAGTATTAATGTGAAGCGCCCTTACCGAACTCCAAGTTAATGCTGCTCGATAACGACTTCGACACAGCTGTCTTCAAAGAGCTCGACAACGACTTCTCTTACTCGATCTCGACACGGCTGTCTTCAACGAGCTCGACAACGACTTCGACACGTACCGTCCTCAATCGACCTCGACACGTACGCTTCTCGGTCGACCTCGACACGTACACTTCTCAGTCTGGATTCCGCTGCTTCCACGTCCTTGGATTCGCTTTCCCGTACACCTTGATTCGGAAATCACTCGATCTCAGGAAACAGACTTCCTAAAACAAACACAACTCAGCTCGATCTATGGGTTCTAATACACTTAGCTCTCATCCCAAACTTAACCACAACCCAGAAAATATAAAACTCAAGAACTGAATATATTTTTCCTCTAACACAAAGTTAGGGTTTTCGATCAAAAGTTCATGAAAAAGGTTATCTGATGCTTCAACAGATAGATCGACAACAACAACAACCAGAAGCAACAAACGAAAACAAGAAATCGAAATAAACCAAAAATGAAGAGTTTCTGGGCACTGCCGATTGCAGAAAAACAGAGGAAGAAAATTTGTTTTACAAGCCCAATTAATCGGTTAGAAAGATAGGTAATATCGTGAAGAAGAAAACCCATCAATTTGACATGATTTGGAAGCATAAAACTGGCTGAAAATGGAAGAAGAAATAGCGCTTAAACAAAGAGTACGTAGAAAGAAAAATCTGTTCTTCATACCTCAATGGTGATGGTCGAGCTGTAGATATGGGTCGAGAAGATGATGATGAACAAGATTGATGAAGAAAGCTTGTGCGGAATCTCGATGGAACTCACGGTTTCGTCGATGGAAGTTCTTGGAGAAAAACAACGAAACTCGTGAGCGTAAGGAAGGAAGAAGAAAGAAGAAAAGAGAAAGAATGAGTGTTTGAGGGAATCGGCCGTGGTATACAAATGGTGAGAAAGGGGGTATAATCGTAACTCCAGCTATAAGATGCCAATCCCATCAATCATCTACCCGCTTAATCGCTCCTCTCATAATTACTCTCTACTGCTGTGGTCAGCGGCAAGCCGACAATGTAATAATTACAAACAATATAATAATAAGCGTCAATAACGCTCGAAGAATACGAGGTATCATCTCGACACGATGTCGACAAGGGTGCTCGTGCAAGCGCACAAGGCTCTAACACGAGTTCGTGAACGCAGTCTCCTCAGCTCGACATGCGTCCTCATCAGCTCGGTACGCGACTTCATCAACTCGACACGCGACCTCCTCGGCGGGCTAGTGCACGCGCGGTCTCCTCATCTCGACAGAATCGACTTCAAGAAAGCGGTCTTGGCACGGGATCTCGACACAAGGTCTTGGTCGAGGTCTCGATACGTCGTCCTAATACGATGTCGATCTCGTCCTCAGGTGTTACAAATCATACCCTGGGGGTACTTCCGGTAGACACCCACGCAGGGGGCTGCTCCAAAAGTAAACCGCCAGTCTACCCTGTAATAACAAAACATAACCGGCCCAACTGGTCACAACCACTATACACAAAAACATAGACAAAGCAAATCACGACAAATAGAGGTCGTCACCCTGATCCTCGTCGAGCTCCTCCTCGCCATCATCTGCTGTCGAGTTCACTGCACCCTCGACATCACCTGGGTAACCGTCATAGATTGAAGGTACCACGGGAAAGGGTCAATGTAACGACCCGTTTCCGGACCGCTACCGAGCTCAATATACCGAACTCGAGTTACCGAGCTCAACACACCAAGCTCAACATAAACCTATATGAGATGTGTTTTAAAAACAAAACTCTTGTGCCTTTTAAAAATACGATATATTTTTTTTTATAAAACCAACTCGAGCACACCACAGGAATAACACATTTTCCAAACATGGTGCAACTAAGACACAAGACTTAAATTCTAATAAAACATACATGCATAACATACACATATAGATATATCACTCGAAATAATAATGTATACAAAATACAGAGTAGCAAATGTGTAAAGAAAATACACCTAAGGTACGATTTACTTCAAAAGAGTAGTCATACCACTGGGGTACTTTCTACAGACTCCCACGCAGGGTCGCTCAAAAGTAAGACCACCGCCCTACCCTAGCAACAAAATAACACCGCCTAAACTGGTCACGACTTGAACACAAAAGAAAAACAAGTACAGCCTCGGAAAAACAAACATCCAACAATTAAACAATCACGACAGATAGAGGTCGTCACTCGAGGTCCTCGTCGAGCTCCTCCTCGGCATCGCTTCATCGCCGATTACCTGCGCCTCGACATCGCCTCGGGTAACCGCCATGGATTGAAGGCACCACGGAAAGGGTCAACTTCTCAACAATTCAAGATAAGTTCGACATAAAAATATAAGCAAACAAGAAAGTATAACATTCACCGACGTGACTCGACCATCTCACTCTAAACTCGACACAACTCACAAATCCATTTTCTCTCGACTCGACAATTTTTCCTAATGCACACGCTGCATCAGTATGTCGGAAAGTCCAGCCGAAGCCTTGGGATCCTCGCCTCCCTAGGATACCAACTCAGTCCCGTGGCGTGGCGGCGTCTAGTCAATCTCCCGTAAACAAAAAGGGGACCTAGCACCCTCGCTATCCCGGTCCACGGCTCAAAACGCCATACGACTCACCTAGCTCGCTCACTCGATGAACAATTCGGCCAGATACGATATTCAAGGAGTTAAACACAAGATATTCAACCGCATGTCAAATAAAAGAGCAAGCTCGACATGAAGAAACGCAATTCAACATGCAATACACAATTCACGACATATATTCAATCACATATTAAATACATGCAAAAACTCAATCATATCACAACATTTCAAATTACACAAATCAGGAAATCCATACACAATAACATAACCACGTAGAATATGAAATGCCCTTACTTAAGGACTTATAAAATAAAGCCTTAGAGATATCTAGGAGTTGCCCTTACATACTATGAAAATATTAATGTGAAGCGCCCTTACGCTAGCATACTACGAAAATATTAATGTGAAGCGCCCTTACCGAACTCCAAGTTAATCTTTGCCGACAACGACCTCGACACGGTGTCTTCTAAGAGCTCGACAACGATTTCTCTTACTCGATCTCGACACTACTGTCTTCAACGAACTCGACAACGACTTCGACATCGTGACGCTTTCAATCGACCTCGACACGCATACCCTCGCTCGATTCTCACGCTCCGCGTCCTTGGATTCGCTTTCCCGTACACCTTGATTCGGAAATCACTCGATCTCGGGAATCAGACTTCCTAAAACAAACACAATTCAGATCGATCTATGGTTCTAATACATCTAGCTCTCTCTTCCCCAAACTCAACCACAACCCAGAAAAATATAAAACTCAAGAACTGAAAGATATTTTTCCTCTAACACAAAGTTAGGGATTTCGATCAAAATTTCATGAAAAGTTATCTGATGCTTCAACAGATAGATCGACAACAACAATAACCAGAAGCAACGAATGAGAAACAAGAAAATCGAAACGAACCAAAAATGGGGTTTTCTGGGCACTGCCGATTGCAGAAATCAGAGAAAGAAATTTGTTTTACAAGCCCAATTAATCGGTTAAAAGATAGGTAATATCGTGAAGAAGAAAACCCATCAAAATTTGACATGATTTGGAAGCATAAAACTGGTTAAAAATGGAAGAAGGATTAGCGCTAAACAAAGAGTACAGATGAAAGAAAATCGTTCTTCATACCTCAACGGTGATGGTCGATCGACGAGATATGGGTCGAGAAGTTGATGATGAACAAAATTGATGAAGAAAGCTTGTGCAGACCGATGGAACTCACTCTGGCCGATGGAAGTTTTTGAAGAAAATAACGAAACACAGAGCATGAAGGAAGGATGAAGAAAGAAGAAAAGAGAAATGAGTGTGAGGAAAGCGGTCGTGGTATACAAATGGCGAGAAAGGGTATAAACGTAACTCCAGCTATAAGATGCCAATCCCATCAATCATCTATCCGTTAACTCGTTCTCTCATAATTACCTCTACTCGCTTGGTCAACGACAATCCGACAATGTAATAATTACAAACAATATAATAATAACGCTGAATAACGCTCAAATAATACGAGGTGTCATCTCGACACGATGTCGACAAGGGTGCTCGTGCAAACGCATAAGGTTCTAACACGAGTTCGTGAACGCGGTCTCCTCGACTCGATTTGCGTCCTCATCCCATTTCGACGCGACTTCATCAACTCGACACCCGACCTCCTCATTTCGCAGCCTAGTGCACGTGGTCTCATCACCGACAAATGATCTCAGCAAACGATCTAGTCACGGGATCTCGACACAAGGTCTTGGTCGAGGTCTCGATATCGTCGCCCTAATACGATGTCGATCTCGGCCCTCAGGTGTTACAATCTCTCCTCTAAAAAATTTCGCCCTCGAATTGCAAATAAGATTCTTACCTCGAGAAAAGTTCAGTGCTGAATCTTCATCTTCTCCTCCAGCCTCCCAAGTCGCATCACCCGCCTTTTTGATCCCACACAACCTTGACAAGTTGGATCCCTTTGTTCCGCAACTCTTTGGCTTTCCCATCAACGATCCTTGCTGGTGACGCTCCAAAAGATCAGTCGTCCTTCAGTTGAATCACATCCGGTTCGATGACATGAGAAGGGTCGGAAACATACTTCCGCAATTGTGAGACGTGAAAGACGCCGTGGATGTTCGACAAGAATGGGGGTAAGGCAATCGATATGCCATCGACCAATACGACGAAGAATCTGGTAAGGTCCAATGAATTTGGGGGTAAGTTTCTTGGATTTGATCGCTCGACCAACTCCAGAGCGGGGTGACTCTAAGAAATACATGTTCTCCTTCCTCGAACTCGAGTGGTCGACGCCGTTGATCCGCATAACTCTTCGCCGACTTTGAGATGTTCGTGATCCGATCTCTCGATCAAACGGATCTTCTCGGTAGTCTGGCTGGATCATATCTGGTCCTCTGACAGTTCGCTCGCCGCCCTGGTACCAACAAAGAGGCGTCGACATTTCCGCCCATACATCGCTTCAAAAGGTGCCATCCCAATACTCGCATGGAAACTGCTGTTGTATGTGAACTCCACCAATGGTAAGACGTCGTCCCAACTTCCTCGGTGATCTAACGCATAAGCTCGCAACAAATCTTCAAGCGATTGGATCGTTCTCTCGGTCGGCCGTCGATCTGTGGATGATATGCCGAGCTAAGCTTTGAGCTCGGTTCCCATCGCTCCTTGCAATTCCCTCCAAAAATGAGACGTGAACCGGATCTCGGTCCGACACGATCGAAGAGGTATTCCATGAAGTCGTACTATCTCCGCGATGTAGATCTCGGCCGCCTTTTCCACGCTGTATGTCGACCACCGGTAAGAAATGAGCAGATTTGGTCAATCGGCCGCCGACCACCCAAACCGAACCATTCTTCTTCTGCGTCTTCGGCAACCCTACAACGAAGTCCATGGAAATACTGTACCATTTCCATACCGTACGTCTGCGATCAGAGCATTCCCGCAGTCGCTGGTGCTCCACCTTCGCTTTACGACACGTTAAACATGAAGCTACGTGACGGCCACTTGCTTCTTCATTCCGACCACCAAAAATGCTTCTTCAAGTCTTGATACATCTTCGTAACTCCTGGATGAATACTAAAGTTGCTCTTATGCGCTTCGCCGAGAATCAACTTCCTCACCAGATACGTTAGCACGCACACTCGCCATTGCACCTCAAGATGTCGTCCGCTCCGACCTGAAATTCGTCGCTTTCCTTGCGCTTATCAATCGAATCTTCTCTTGCGTAGCTCGTCATGAACTTGCTGGTCTCGGATCTCGTCCAACAATCTGTTAGAAATGGTAAGCATACCAAATCTCAGCTTCCCCGGTGAAACTTCGACACTCAACTTTAAGTCTCGGAACTTCTCGAGCATCTCCAACTCCTTGATCATCATTGCTGAGGTTAAAACGCTCTTCCTACTCAACGCATCTGCTACCACGTTAGCCTTACCGGGATGGTATTCCAACGTAAAGTCGTAGTCCTTGAGAAATTTCGTCCATCTACGCTGACGCATGTTGAGCTCCTTCTGATCGAACAGGTACTTCAAGCTCTTGTGATCGCTGAAAACAGTAAGAGTGCTCCCATAAAGGTAGTGCCTCCATATCTTCAAATAAGAAAAACTCTGCCGCTAGCTCCAAGTCGTGAGTAGGGTAGTTCCTCTCGTGAATCTTAAGTCGTCTTGAAGCATACGCGACCACCTTCCGATGTTGCATCGGACGCATCCCAATCCCTGGTGTGACGCATCACAATACACCTCGAAAGGCTCTTCGTTGAGGCAAAATCAAGAAAGCGCTGCCGTCAAAAGCTCCTTCGCCTTTGAAAATCAAGCTTCACTCCTCGGCCCAAGCAAAGGTTGATCCTTCCTCGTCAATCGTAAAGAGGCGCGACAATCTTCGAGAAACCTTCAATGAATCTTCGGTAATATCCCCGCTAAGCCGACAAAACTCCCGATCTCTAGAATCGCCTTAGGTCGTTCCCACGCTATCACCGCCTCAATCTTAGTTGGATCCACAAATATCCCTTCTAGAAATTACGTGACCAAGAAAATTCACCTCTTCAAGCCAAAATTCACACTTCACAGATTGGCATAGAGTTGCTTATCTCGTAATATCTGCAGTACTCGACATAGGTGTTCTGCGTGCTCTTCTCGGTTCCTCGAGTAAATCAATATGTCGCCGATGAACACTACAACGAATCGATCCAAAAACGAATGGAAAATCCTGCTCATGTAGTCCATAAACACAAATGGGCGATTCGTCACTCCAAACGGCATCACCAAATACTCGTAGTGACCGTATCTAGTCCTGAAAGTCGCTTTGGCGACATCTTCCTCCTTCACGCCGAACTGATGGTAGCCCGACTTCAAGTCTATCTTGGAAAGATCGCCGCTCCACGAAGTTGGTCCATCAAGTCGTCAATACGTGGTAACGGATAACGGTTCTTCACGGTAACCTTGTTGAGCTCGCGATAGTCCACGCCACACCTTGATCGCCCATCCTTCTTCTTAACCAACAACACCGAGCTCCCCACGGTGACACGCCTGGTCGTATGAATTGCTTCGACTCCAAGTGTTCGATCCGGGACTTCACTCTTTCATCTCGGCGGGAGACATCCCAGACGGCGCTTTGGAAATCGGCCCCGTTTCCTGGAATCAGTCGATGGAGAACTCGACCTCTCGTCTTGGTGGTAATCCCGCACGCCTTCTGAAAACGTCCTCAAAATCACACACCACCGAACATTCTTCACGCCGATCTGCTGGAAAACTTCCGAACTAGCGGATACATGTATTCCCTAGTTCCTTCTTTCAAAGAAACTCCAATACGTTTGGCGTAAAGATAATTGGAGACTCCAAGGTCCGGAAAATTACGGTTTTACGGGCACAAATTCAAAGGACATGGTGGTGTGACAACCAATCCATCCCGAGGATAACATCTAAGCCCTTAAGAGGCAAACAAACCAAATTGACCACAAACTTTCTACTCAATAATCACTACACAATTAAGACATGCAAGTTTGTGACTAAGGTTTTAGCACCGGGTTGTAACTACTAATTTAAACGGTAAAGCGATCCTGATCAAGTTCAAAAGGTTCACACAATCAGAAGAAATAAAGGAATGGGTTGCACCCGAATCAAAAAGAACGGATAAGGGTTTACCCTCGATCTCACATTCACCTTGGATAAGATCATCAGCTCGTTCGGCTTCCTCGCCACTCATGCAGAAAACTCTGCCTTTAGCCACTTGACGCTTTCCTTTGGCCTTTGCCGCAAGCATAGTCGGTTCAGCTTTGGGTGTAGGACAATCCTTGGCAAAATGCCCTGGCTTCTTGCAATTGAAACACACCTCCTCCTTCTGAGTACAGTTATTCGCGTAATGTCCCGGCTTTCCACATCGGTAGCAAATCACCTCGACACTGGTCTGACCTCCACTCCTCGGTACTGTGAATACATGCCTTGACAGGATGATTTTGATGATTGACAAAAGGGAGCTTTGCAAATAGTCAACCGTGCAAAAAGTGGAAAAGAATACCAAGACGCGTATTAAGAATGATTGTTTCTCAAGTCTTTGGGTTCTGGGTATTTATTTATCTTTATTAAGACAATTTGTAAGTAGTAATAAAAAGCTCTCAATTAAAATTAAATCACACGCACAAAATATTTTGACATGCATATCTCGTGTCGGATGTCGAGCTGAGGAGCTCGGATGTCGAGCTGAGGATTAAGTCGCGTGTCGAGATCTGAGGAAGTCGTATGTCGAGCTCGAGTAAATCGGATGTCGAAATGAGGAGGAAGTCGGATGTTGAGCTCGAGGAAGTAGTATGTCGAATCGAGGAGGAGGTCGCGTGTCAAGCTTATGAGGTCGCGCATCGAGGTCGCGCGTGATGAGCTCTTGTCGCGTCTTGGCCGATGATCCGTGTCGAGCCGATGAGGTCGCTTACCGAGGTCGCGTGTCGTGGCCGATGAGGTCGCGCGGCCGAGCTATGAGGACCGAAATGATGAGGAGGTCGTATACAGAGCTGTGTGCCGAGGTCTTTTGCCGAGCTGTTCAGAGGTCATATGCCGAGCTGTGTCGAGGTCGTCTGTCGAGCTGTGTGGCGAGGTCGTCTGCCGAGCTGTCTTCAGAGATGGGAGAGCTAAATTACTTCCTTGGTCTTCAAATCAAACAAACAAAAGAAGGAATTTTTATAAATCAATCCAAATATTGCAAGGAGTTGCTTAAAAGATTTGGAATGAGCAACGCCAAAGAAATCTCAACTCCCATGAGCACATCATGCTATCTTGACAAAGATGAAGGTGGTAAGTCGGTCGAAGTAAGTAAGTATCGAGGTATGATAGGATCTCTTCTCTATCTCACTGCAAGTCGTCCGGATATTATGTCTAGTGTTTGTATGTGTGCACGTTTTCAAAGCAAATCCTAAGGAATCACATCTCTTAGCCAGAAACGCATCATGAGATATCTCACTGGCACACAAAACACGGGTTTATGGTACCCCAAAGGTGCCGAATGCACTTTGATTGGGTACTCGGATTCTGATTTTGCGGGTTGTAAATTGGACCGAAAAAGCACTAGTGGGACATGTCACTTACTTGGGAATGCCTTGGTTTCATGGCATAGTAAGAAACAAGCCAGTGTGGCTTTGTCCATCGCCCGAATATGTTGCGGCAGGCAGTTGTTGTGCACAAATTATTTGGATGAAACAACAGTTGAATGATTATGGGATTAATCTGAAAACTGTTCCAATTAAGTGCGACAATACTAGTGCCATAAACCTCACGAAAAACCCGGTTTATCACTCCCGGACCAAACACATAGAAATTAGGCACCATTTTATTAGAGATCATGTTCAAAAAGGAGATTGTGTGATTGAGTTTGTGGAAACATCTAAACAACTTGCAGATATTTTTACTAAACCTTTTGCCTAAAGAAAGCTTCTTTTTTATAAGAACCGAGTTAGGAATTTTAGATCAATCATGCATTGAATGACTGCGTGTGAGTGCATTTTATTATGAATAAGTTCTAACTTGGGCGTTTGAGTGTGCTAACGAGTTTATGCAGGTCTTTTCCCCTTCCATTTTCTTTAAGTACGGAATAATGAGTGGGTGACGCATTTGTCTTATGCAACTAGCTAATCATGTCCAACCAAATCATCCACACACACCAAGCATTGGTATCACGTAACTATCAAAATATACTTGTTTAATCCTGAATATATGCCTTGCTTTATTTGTCTTTCCCACTTTTTGATGTTGCCAAAAGGGGGAGAGTTACATGAATGCATGATTCAGGGGGAGTGATATTTTAAGTATTGCCTATTGTGAGAGGGAGTTTTTCTAAATATTGTGCTTAAACTCTGATATCTTTTATTGAAAAACCATGCTTATATCTCATTGCTATATCATGATTATATTTTACTAAATTCCCTCCATGAGATGTTTGTCATCATCAAAAAGGGGGAGTCTGTGAATACATGCCTTGACAGGATGATTTTGATGATTGACAAAAGGGAGCTTTGCAAATAGTCAACCGTGCAAAAAGTGGAAAAGAATACCAAAACGCGTATCAAGAATGATTGTTTCTCAAGTCTTTGGGTTCTGGGTATTTATTTATCTTTATTAAGACAATTTGTAAGTAGTAATAAAAAGCTCTCAATTAAAATTAAATCACACGCACAAAATATTTTGACATGCATATCTCGTGGCTCCGATGTCGAAATGAGGAGCTCGGATGTCGAAATGAGGATTAAGTCGCCGTCGAGATCCGAGGAAGTCGTATGTCGAGCTCGAGTAAATCGGATGTCGAGCCGAGGAGGAAGTCGGATGTTGAGCTCTGAGGAAGTAGTATGTCGAATCGAGGAGGAGGTCGGCGTGTCAAGCTTATGAGGTCGCTGCATCGAGGTCGCGTGATGAGCTCTTGTCGCGTCGAGCCGATGATCCGTGTCGAGCCGATGAGGTCGCCATCGAGGTCGCGTGTCGTCTTGATGGTCGCGTGCGAGCTATGAGGACCGAGCCGATGAGGAGGTCGATATCTGGTGTCTTGCCGAGGTATTTTGCCGAGCCGCTCGTGAGTCATATGCCGAGCCGTGGTCGAGGTCGTCTGTCGAGCCGTGGCGAGGTCGTCTGGCCGAGCCGCTCTTCGTGAGGTCGTATGCCGAGCCGTCTCCGTGTTTTCAACGCAACGGGCAAATTCCAACGGACAGATCCCCTGCAGCGGTCAAATCTTCCAACGGACAAATCAACTCAACGGCAAACGCCTCCTCGGTCGGTCTATAAATAAACAACGCTGTGCTCTTTCTTATAACACTAAAATACAACAACGCAGTTGCTTAATTTTTGTGCCAAAAACTCACAAATATTTTTCATCACTCACACTTATTTGAGCACAATTTTCTGAGAGTCTTTTTATTCTACAAAATTTGAGTTGTATTATTTGAGCTTCAATTTGTTATATCCGCACTATTGAGTGTATCTTTTTCGTCTCATTTTATTTGTGAAAATCATTTATTTTTGGGTAGGAATCCCAAAGTGGTCATAGAGAGGGGATATCTCTTGAACGGATTGCTCTGGTATAGAGTTGTAAGGGTTTCTAGGTGAACCTGATTTAAAAGCTAGTGATTTGGTGAAAGTCCCATAGTGTTTTGCTTTGGGGGCAGGGCGGAGGCGACAGGTGTGTTTGGTGGCGAACTCGTATAAATTCTTTGTGTGCTCTTCTTTGCTCTCTGTCTCTTTATCATTCAAGCACTTTATTTATTTTTGTTCTTTATTTATTATTCCGTCATTTATTTTCTCTAATTTTTTCTATAAGCACCGCTATCACAATTCACCCCCCTCTTGTGTTTGAAGTCACTTCGTAACAATTGGCATCAGAGCTAGAATCTTGTATAAAGGACTTAACCGTCTCAAGAGAATGACTTCAAACAATTACGAGGAACTTCCATGAATGCACCCCCATTTTTCAATGGTGAGGGTATGGTTATTGGAAGGATAGAATGCAAATCTTTCTTGAGGGTGTTGATCTTGATATTTGGGATCTTTGTGGAAAATGGTCCATTTGTCCCCACTCAATCAATTAATGATGCGGTGGTAGACAAACCAAGATCACTTTGGACCGAAGATGATAAGAAAAAGGTCCAATACAATTTGAAAGCTAAGAACATCATCACTTACGCTTTAAGCTACGATGAGTTCTATAGGGTCTCAAATTGCAAGATCAAGTAAAGAAATGTGGGACACCCTTCTATTGACCCATGAAGGTACTACCGAGGCCAACTTATGTCTCATGGCAAAACACGAGGAGGATGAGGTAAATGCTCTTGAACTCGAATCTCCTTTAACTTATGATGAGTCGCTTATTGCTTGTGAAGAATTAAATAATGAAACGATTAAACTTGGAAAAATTGTTCTTTCTTCTAAGAAAACCATCTCTTCTCTTGAATCAAAAATTGAAATTTTAAACAAAGAGATAGTGATTCTTAAAGAAAAACAAGTTCTTTGTGATTGAAACTTCTCCTCCCATATCTTGTGAAAATAAAAAGATGAAGTTTTAAAATGCAATGAGTGTAGTGTTTTGAAAAATAAGGTTGAGGATTTAAATAACACTCTTGCAAAATTTACAATGGGAAGAGATAATCTAAACATTATTTTAGGAAACCAAAAGGTACTTTTAGAAAAGCTGGTTTAGGTTATCATCCAAAAATTCATGAAAAATCTTTTAAACTCTTCAATCACAACAAACCTCAAGTAGTCCTTTCATTAAATGCTTTCACTGTGGTAGAAATGGTCACACCGCTCTATTTGCAATATTAGAAAGAATAAAAATGTAGTTGGCAAAAATATGTGGATTCCAAAGGGCACCTTGCCTAAGACTAACTCATATGGACCCAAGATGGTTTGGGTACCAAAGGTTAAAATATGATTTGTTGTTGTAGGTGGGCTTGAAAGCCAAGGACTTAAATTGGTATCTTGATAGCGGTGTTCAAAGCACATGACAGAGACAAAAGCAAGTTCTCCTCATTGGTACCTAAGAATAGTGGTTATGTCCGGTATGGTGACAACAACAAAGGTAAAATTCTTGGGATTGGTACTATTGGTAAGAGTCCTAATCCCACTATTGAAAATGTTTTGTATGTGGATGATTTGAAGCATAATTTGCTAAGCATTAGTCAACTTTGTGATAAAGGAAACAAAGTGGTTTTCGATTCTTCAAAATGCATGGTCATGGATTCTATAAATGAAAATGTTATTGTAATTGGACCTAGAATTGGAAATATCTATATGCTTGATTTAGATAAAATACCTTCAAATGATGCATGTTGTCTTATTAGTAAAGAGGATGAATCTTGGCTATGGCATAGGAGAATGGCTCATATTCACATGGATCATCTTAATAAGTTAGTTCGAAAGGACTTAGTAATTGGCTTACCAAAGCTTCGTTTTGAAAAAGATAAACTTTGTGATGCATGTCAAAAGGAAAACAAGTAAAGGCATCTTTCAAATCTAAAAATATTGTTTCAACAAATCGGCCTTTACAACTTTTACATATGGATTTATTTGGCCCTTCTAGAACTAAAAGCTTTGGTGGCAATTACTATGCTCTTGTTATTGTGGACGACTATTCTCGTTATACATGGACTTTATTTATTTCTCACAAAAATGATGCTTTTAATGCTTTTCGAAAACTTGCAAAGGTTATACAAAATGAGAAGGGACTTAACATTGCTTCAATTCGAAGTGATCATGGTGGGGAATTTGAGAATGAAGCATTTGAAGCATTTTGCACAGAAAATGGCATCGATCACAACTTTTCTGCTCCAACGACACCGCAACAAAATGGAGTGGTTGAAAGGAAAAATCGGTCTCTTGAAGAGCTAGCGAGGACGATGCTCAATGAGACTAACCTTCCTAAGTACTTTTGGGCAGACGCCGTGAGCACCGCTTGCTATGTGATGAATCGAGTTCTTATAAGGCCGATCCTTAAGCAAACACCGTATGAACTCTACAAAGGAAGGAAGCCCAACATTTCCCACCTTCACGTTTTCGGATGCAAGTGTTTTATCCTAAACAATGGTAAGAATAACCTTGGTAAATTTGATGCTAAAGCTGATGAAGGTTTATTTCTTGGATATTCCACTTCTAGTAAAGCTTTTCGAATTTTTAATAAAAGAACTTGGACTATTGAAGAATCTGTGCATGTTTCTTTTGATGAATCTAACCCCAAATCTTCAAGAGGAAGAAAGTGTTGATGATCTTGCAGAAGTATTTGGAGATACCTATTTAGAGGAACAAGAGAGATCAAAAGTTCAAAAGGAGGATCAAGAGTCCTTGCCTCAACCCTCTCAAGAACTCTCTCACTCAAATCTTCCAAAGGAATGGAGAGTCTCAAAGAACCATCCTCTTGACAACATAATAGGTGATATCTCAAAAGGGGTAACGACTCGAAACTCTCTTAATCATGCATGTCATCATATGGCCTTTGTCTCTCAAATTGAACCAAATGACGTCAATGAAGCCATCTTTGATGAGCATTGGACCTTTGCTATGCAAGAGGAATTAAATCAATTTGAGAGAAATGATGTTTGGGAACTTGTCCCTAGGCCTAAAGATCACCTAGTCATTGGGACCAAATGGGTCTTTCGCAACAAGCTTGATGAAAACGGTATTATTGTTAGAAACAAAGCTAGACTTGTTGCAAAAGGCTATAATCAACAAGAGGGCATAGATTTCGATGAAACCTATGCACCCGTGGCTAGATTAGAAGCTATTCGCATGCTTCTCGCATTTGCATGCATCATGGATTTCAAACTTTTTCAAATGGATGTTAAAAGTGCATTTCTTAATGGCTTTATTCAAGAAGAAGTATATGTTGATCAACCTCCCGGTTTTGAAAATTTTGAATTTCCAAATCATGTTTTCAAATTGAAAAAGGCTTTATATGGTTTAAAACAAGCTCCGAGAGCTTGGT
Source organism: Calophaca sinica (assembly GCA_037113605.1). Taxonomy (NCBI): domain Eukaryota; kingdom Viridiplantae; phylum Streptophyta; class Magnoliopsida; order Fabales; family Fabaceae; genus Calophaca; species Calophaca sinica. The sequence continues at coordinate 37,193 of JBAFXK010000073.1, forward strand.
ACGAGAGGTTGAGCACATACTTACTTGAAAAAGGTTTTGAAAGAGGAAAAGTTGATACTACTCTTTTCATCAAACATAAGAAGCATGACATTTTACTTGTTCAAATTTATGTCGATGATATAATATTTGGTGCTACTAATGAATCCTTGTGTAAGGAATTTTCTGATATCATGCAAAGTGAATTTGAAATGTCAATGATGGGAGAGCTAAATTACTTCCTTGGTCTTCAAATCAAACAAACAAAAGAAGGAATTTTTATAAATCAATCCAAATATTGCAAGGAGTTGCTTAAAAGATTTGGAATGAGCAACGCCAAAGAAATCTCAACTCCCATGAGCACATCATGCTATCTTGACAAAGATGAAGGTGGTAAGTCGGTCGAAGTAAGTAAGTATCGAGGTATGATAGGATCTCTTCTCTATCTCACTGCAAGTCGTCCGGATATTATGTCTAGTGTTTGTATGTGTGCACGTTTTCAAGCAAATCCTAAGGAATCACATCTCTTAGCGGTAAAACGCATCATGAGATATCTCACTGGCACACAAAACACGGGTTTATGGTACCCCAAAGGTGCCGAATGCACTTTGATTGGGTACTCGGATTCTGATTTTGCGGGTTGTAAATTGGACCGAAAAAGCACTAGTGGGACATGTCACTTACTTGGGAATGCCTTGGTTTCATGGCATAGTAAGAAACAAGCCGTTGTGGCTTTGTCCATCCGCCGCGAGAATATGTTCTGGCGGCGAGTTGTTGTGCACAAATTATTTGGATGAAACAACAGTTGAATGATTATGGGATTAATCAAACTGCTCCAATTAAGTGCGACAATACTAGTGCCATAAACCTCACGAAACCCCCGTTTATCACTCCCGGACCAAACACATAGAAATTAGGCACCATTTTATTAGAGATCATGTTCAAAAAGGAGATTGTGTGATTGAGTTTGTGGAAACATCTAAACAACTTGCGGATATTTTTACTAAACCTTTTGCCTAAAGAAAGCTTCTTTTTTATAAGAACCGAGTTAGGAATTTTAGATCAATCATGCATTGAATGACTGCGTGTGAGTGCATTTTATTATGAATAAGTTCTAACTTGGGCGTTTGAGTGTGCTAACGAGTTTATGCAGTCTTTTTCCCTTCCATTTTCTTTTTAAGTACTAATAATGAGTGGGTGACGCATTTGTCTTATGCAACTAGCTAATCATGTCCAACCAAATTTCATCTCACACACACAAAGCATTGGTATCACGTAACTATCAAAATATACTTGTTTACTCCTGAATATATGCCTTGCTTTATTTGTCTTTCCCACTTTTTGATGTTGCCAAAAGGGAGAGAGTTACATGAATGCATGATTCACGGGGAGTGATATTTTAAGTATTGGCTATTGTGAGTGGGAGTGTTTCTAAAAATTGGGCTTAAACTCTGATATCTTTTATTGAAAAACCATGCTTATATCTCATTGCTATATCATGATTATATTTTACTAAATTCCCTCCATGAGATGTTTGTCATCATCAAAAAGGGGAGTCTGTGAATACATGCCTTGACAGATGATTTTGATGATTGACAAAAGGGAGCTTTGCAAATAGTCAACCGCGGCAAAAGTGGAAAAGAATACCAAAACGCCAGATCAAGAATGATTGTTTCTCAAGTCTTTGGGTTACGGGTATTTATTTATCTTTATTAAGACAATTTGTAAGTAGTAATAAAGCTCTCAATTAAAATTAAATCACACGCACAAAATATTTTGACATGCATATCTCGTGTCGGATGTCGAGCCGAGGAGCCTGATGTCGAAATGAGGATTAAGTCGCTTGTCGAGATCTGAGGAAGTCGTATGTCGAGCTACGAAAATCGGATGTCGAGCCGAGGAGGAAGTCGGATGTTGAGCTCGAGGAAGTAGTATGTCGAATCGAGGAGGAGGTCGCGTGTCAAGCGGCGAGGTCGCGTCTCGAGGTCGCGTGATGAGCTCTTGTCGCGTCGAGCTGATGATCCGTGTCGAGCCGATGAGGTCGCTTACCGAGGTCGCGCGGTCGTCTTTGATGAGGTCGCGCGTCGAGCTATGAGGACCGAGCCGATGAGGAGGTCGATACAGAGTCAGGTGCCGGAGGTCTTTGCCGAGCCGCTCAGAGGTCATATGCCGAGCCGTGTCGAGGTCGTCTGTCGAGCCGTGTGGCGAGGTCGTCTGCCGAGCTGTCTTCAGAGGTCGTATGCCGAGCCGTCTCCGTGTTTTCAACGCAACGGGCAAATTCCAACGGACAGATCCTGTGCAGCGGTCAAATCTTCCAACGGACAAATCAACTCAATCCGCAAACGCTCCTCGGTCGGCCTATAAATAAACAACGCTGCGGTTTTTCTTATAACACTAAAATACAACAACGCAAAGGCTTAATTTTTGTGCCAAAAACTCACAAATATTTTTCATCACTCACACTTATTTGAGCACAATTTTCTGAGAGTCTTTTTATTCTACAAAATTTGAGTTGTATTATTTGAGCTTCAATTTGTTATATCTGCACTATTGAGTGTATCTTTTTCGTCTCATTTTATTTGTGAAAATCATTTATTTTTGGGTAGGAATCCCAAGGTGTTCATAGAGAGGTGATATCTCTTGAACGTATTGCTCTGGTATAGAGTTGTAAAGGTTTCTAGTTGAACCTGATTTAAAAGCTAGTGATTTAGTGAAAATCCCATAGTGGTTTGCTTTGGGGACAGGACGTAGGCCACAGGTGTGTTTGGTGGCCGAACCTGTATAAATTGCTGCGTGCTCTTCTTTGCTCTCTGTCTCTTTATCATTCAAGCACTTTATTTATTTTTGTTCTTTATTTATTATTCGGTCATTTATTTTCTGTAATTTTTTATATAAGCACCGCTATCACAATTCACCCCCCTCTTGTGTTTGAAGTCAATTGGTAACAGGTACTTGGGTCATCGGACGATACTGTCCCCTGTTGTCGTTCCCCTGAGGTCGGTCGTAAGGCCTCTTCTGCGGTAGTTTCCCTTTCTGTGCAAATCTCTGCCCCGAACTCTGGGGTCTCACCGGTCCGCCCACAATAATCTTCTTGTGGCTCCTCACTCCTTCTACCTCGACACATCGATCAATCAGCTCTTGGAGATTTCTGATCCTCAACGACACTACTGACTTCTGAATGTCGAATCTCAATCCCCGTTGGAATCTCTCACTCAACCATCTCTGGTCAACTCGATCACGAAATGGACTGAAATACCTCGCCAACGATTCGAACTTGGCCGCATACTCGGACACTGTCGAGTTGCCTTTGCCGCAGCTTGAAGAAATTCCCGCTCCTTCTCGGCGGCAAGATCCGGGAAGTACTTGTCCAAAAACCTTTCACGAAAAAGCTCCCGTGTCATCTCGCGATGTTACGCTATAAACGTTGCTTCACTCCTCTCCACCAATACTCTGCGTCTCCTAGCGATGAAGTAGGTGGCATAGTCGACCTTCACGTTGTCCCGCAATGGAGTGCCTCAAAGATCTTCTCGATCTCTTGCATCCAAAGATCAGCTTTATCCGGATTTGGCTCACCGTAGAACTTCTGGATCATGCTTCCTGAAGTCGGCCAATCCTCTCGCTTGACATTTCGTTACGCTCGTTCTTTGTTCGCAAGTTCTGGCTGAGTTAACGCCGCCGTTGAGCCATCGCGTTAGCCTGTTGAGTTGCGGTGATTGTTGAGCCATGGCTGCCGCCATCTCGGTCATAGCTTGAATAGCTCGTTCCATGTCGACGTTCTGTTGCGGATGTCGTATTCCTACGAGGTGGCATTAGATTCCACAAAGTTCAAAACCCCGTCAGAATCTCACAACAAGGATGTGTTAAAACACACCGCTTCAATCAAGAAACGATTCAAACAATTTCTCAAGCAATAAGTGCTTCACTTAATCAAACAAAGAATCAACATAATACAACTAGGTACCCAACACATAACCCGACACGGTGACTACCCAAATTCCTATGCACACTTCTACGAATCAATCGCTCGATATTAACGCCAGAACGACCGCTTCGACCGCTACCGAGCTCAATATACCGAGCTCGAATTACCGAGCTCAACACACCAAGCTCAACAAAACCTATATGAGATGTATTTTAAAAACAAAACTCTTGTGCCTTTTAAAAATACGATATATTTTTTTTTATATAAAACCAACTCGTGCACATCAGAGTAATTACGCTTTTCGAAACATGGTGCAACTAAGACACAAGACTTAAATTCTAATAAAACATACATGCATAACATACACATATAGATATATCACTCGAAATAATAATGTATACAAAATACAGAGTAGCAAATGTGTAAAGAAAATACACCTAAGGTACGACGACTTCAAAAGAGTAGTCATACCCTGGGGGTACTTTCGGCAGACTCCCACGCAGGGGGCTGCTCCAAAAGTAAGACCACCAGTCTACCCTGTAGCAACAAAATAACACTGCCCAAACTGGTCACGACTTCGAACACAAAAGAAAAACAAGTACAGTTCTCAGAAAAACAAACATCCAACAATTAAACAATCACGACAGATAGAGGTCGTCACTCGGGTCCTCGTCGAGCTCCTCCTCGGCATCGTCTACTGTCGAATTACCTGCGCCCTCGACATCGCCTGGTTAACCGTCATGGATTGAAGGCACCACGGGAAAGGGTCAACTTCTCAACAATTCAAGATAAGTTCGACATAAAAATATAAGCAAACAGCAAAGTATAACATTCACCGACGTGACTCGACCATCTCACTCTAAACTCGACACAACTCGCTATCCATTTTCTCTCGACTCGACAATTTTTCCAGAATGCACACGCCGCATCAGGTATGTCGGAAAGTCCAGTCAAGCCTTGGGATCCTCGCTCTCCCTAGGACAATAACTCAGTCCCATAGCGTGGCGACGTCTAGTCAATCTCCCGTAAACAAAAAGGGGACCTAGCACCCTCAGTTATCCGGGTCACGGCTCAAAAACGTCATACGACTCACCTAGCTCGCTCACTCGATGAACAATTAGCCGCATACGATATTCAAAGAGTTAAACACAAGATATTCAACCGCATGTCAAATAAAAGAGCAAGCTCGACATGAAGAAACGCAATTCAACATGCAATACACAATTCACGACATATATTCAATCACATATTAAATACATGCAAAAACTCAATCATATCACAACATTTCAGCTCGACACAAATCAGGAAATCCATACACAATAACATAACCACATAGGATATGAAATGCCCTTACTTAAGGACTTATAAAATAAAGCCTTAGAGATTTCTAGGAGTTGCCCTTACATACTATGAAAATATTAATGTGAAGCGCCCTTACGCTAGCATACTACGAAAATATTAATGTGAAGCGCCCTTACCGAACTCCAAGTTAATGCTGCTCGACAACGACCTCGACACAGCTGTCTTCTAAGAGCTCGACAACGATTTCTCTTACTCGATCTCGACACGGCTGTCTTCAACGAACTCGACAACGACTTCGACACGTACGCTTTCAGTCGACCTCGACACGTCATATCCTCGTTCGATTCTGCTTCGCGTCCTTGGATTCGCTTTCCGTACACCTTGATTCGAAATCACTCGATCTCTGAATCGACTTCCTAAAACAAACACAATTCAGATCGATCTATGGTTCTAATACATCTAGCTCTCTTCCCAAACTCAACCACAACCCGTAAAAATATAAACCTCAAGAACTGAAAGATATTTTTCCTCTAACACAAAGTTAGGGATTTCGATCAAAATTTCATGAAAAGTTATCTGATGCTTCAACAGATAGATTGACAACAACAATAACCAGAAGCAACGAATGAGAAACAAGAAAATCGAAACGAACCAAAAATGGGGTTTCTGGCACTGCCGATTGCAGAAATCAGAGAAAGAAATTTGTTTTACAAGCCCAATTAATCGGTTAAAAGATAGGTAATATCGTGAAGAAGAAAACCCATCAATTTGATATGATTTGGAAGCATAAAACTGGTTAAAAATGGAAGAAGAATTAGCGCTAAACAAAGAGTACGGATGAAAGAAAATCGTTTCTTCATACCTCAACGGTGATGGTCGATCGACGAGATATGGGTCGAGAAGTTGATGATGAACAAAATTGATGAAGAAAGCTTGTGCAGAATCTCGATGGAACTCACGGTTTCGTCGATGGAAGTTTTTGAAGAAAATAACGAAACACAGAGCAGAAGGAAGGATGAAGAAAGAAGAAAAGAGAAATGAGTGTGAGGGAAACGGTCGGGGGATACACCGGCGAGAAAGGGGTATAAACGTAACTCCAGCCTATAAGATGCCAATCCCATCAATCATCTATCCGTTAACTCGCTCCTCTCATAATTACCCTCTACTCGCTTGGTCAACGACAATCCGACAATGTAATAATTACAAACAATATAATAATAACGTCAATAACGCTCGAAATAATACGAGGTGTCATCTCGACACGATGTCGACAAGGGTGCTCGTGCAAACGCATAAGGTTCTAACACGAGTTCGTGAACGCGGTCTCTCATTTCGATTTGCGTCCTCATCATTTCGACGCGACTTCATCAACTTCGACACCCACCTCCTCAAATTTCGGCCTAGTGCACGTGGTCTCATCAGCTCGACAAATGATCTCGGCAAACGATCTAGTCACGGGATCTCGACACAAGGTCTTGGTCGAGGTCTCGATACGTCGTCCTAATACGATGTCGATCTCGTCCTCAGGTGTTACAGTCAACTTCTCAACAATTCAAGATAATCCAGGCATAAAGAAATAAGTAAACAACAAAGTATAACATTCACCAAACGTGACTCGTCCATCTCACTCTAGACTCGACTCTTATTCCGGAATATCGCCAGCAGGTCCATCCCCAAACTGACGCAATAGGTAAGCGGCCGGTCCAACCCCAAACCGATACCATGCATTAATCAGCAGGTCCAACCCCAAACTGATAATGCGACGCCTAGTCAATCTCCCGTAAACAAAAGGGGACCTAGCACCCTTAGTTATCCGGGTCACGGCTCAAAAACGTCATACGACTCGCCTAGCTCTCTCACTCGATGATTAGCTCGCCGCAGTCAAGGAGTGGCACATAAAATTACTTGATCACATATCAAATAAAGAGAGCATGCTTAACATGAAGAAAACGCAATTCAATCATTTAAGCAATAAAACAATCTGCATGAAGAAAACGCAATTCAACAGGCAATACACAATTCACAACATATAAAATAAAGCCTTAATAATGTCTAAGAGTTGCCCTTACGCATAAACATATGAAATAAAGCCTTAATAATGTCTAAGAGTTACCCTTACGCATAAACATATGAAATAAAGCCTTAATAATGTCTAAGAGTTGCCCTTACCGAACTCCAAGCTAACGCTGCTCGACAACGACCTCAACACGGCTGTCTTCAAACGAGCTCGACTACGACTTCTCTCACTCGATCTCGACACGCACGGCTCTTAGTCGACCTCGGTTTCGTGATGTCGTACACCGGATTTCCTTGCCGCACGATCTCGAAATCACACCGCCTAATCTGAGCACAACTTAGTTCTATCTATGGGTTCTAATAACACTTAGCTCTCATCATCCCAATCTTAACCACAACCCAAGTAAGCATTAAAACTTAAGAACTTAAACAAATACAACCAGAATTCAAACATAACAAAATAACTCCTTTTCTCTAAAATTTTATTAAAATCTCTTTCATACATCATCGACAAAGCCATTTTTCCTAAGTACTAATTCAAGCTTAAAATCAAGTAATACCTTAAACACAACTTAATCAAAATCTAAGTTTATATATCTTAAAAATATTTTCGTCATGGTCCAGCAATTAAAATAAGACCATAACCACTTATGTTAAAATTTAAAACTCAAAAAGAAATCAACACAAGCCAAGTAGGGAGGGTTTTGGGCGCTACCTACTTGCAGAAAACAGAGGAAACAATTTGTTTTTCAAGCTCAAATAAATGGTTAGAAAGGTAGGAAATGTCATGAAGAAGAAAACCTATCAATATGACATGAGTTGAAAGCATAAAAACTAGCTAAAACAGAGAGAAGAAGTGGCGCTAACAGTAACATGAAAGGAAATAAAATTATGTTTTTCATACCTCAACAGATGGTCGAGATGGTGATATAGGTCGAGGAGATGATAAGGAACAAGGTTGATGAAGAAAGTTTATGCAGAAGCTCAACGAACTCAAGGTTCTTCAATGGAGGTTTGGAGAAGAGGAGGAAACTGTGAGAAGAAGAAAGAAGGAAATAGAAAGTGAGGATTTGAGGCGGCTGATCGTGATATTTATGTAGGTGGAGGAAACTAATCATGATACTTATCTAGAGGTGGTGGAAAAGAAAAAGTTTGGTCCTCTCCCCCTTAAACAAAAGCTAATTACAAGAAAACCATTTTAAAAGAATTTATCTTTCATAAAACCACAAATAAGCGACACCTGGATTTTAAAGTAAGATATTAATCCAAACACCAAGTCTAACCCATCTACTCTGTTCTCTCATAATCCCAAAGAAATATACTAACTAACGTTAAATAATATTTGTAAAAATACGAGTGTTATCATCTCGACACGATGTCGACCAGGATGCTCGTGCAAGCGCACAAGGCTCTAACACGAGTTCGCACGCGCGGCCTCCCGATTCGACATGCGACCTCCTCATTTCGACATATGACCTCGACGCAGCGATCTTGGCACGGGATCTCGCCACGAGGTCTCAGACGATGTCCTAATACGATGTCCCAATATCGATGTCCTAATACGTCCTCGGGTGTTACAACCTCCATCTTCCTCGAATCCTTGGAGAAGATAAAGACATGCATCTTCTCCCTCCGCGACTTCCACCATATGAGAAGCAACTCACACTTTTCCATCCGAGAACCGAGGAGCATTGATCTCGACAGTTGACCTTGATCTCGATAGGTTGAGCTTGATCTCGAAGCTTGATTTCGACAGGTTGAGGACCAACCGCTGAGCCGATCTCGGCGAGGTTGAGATCAAGCTCAACTGTCGAGATCAAGGTCAACCTCTCGAGATCAAGGTCAACCTGTCGAGATGAAGCTTGATTTCGACATGTGTGATTCTATTATGTTGCGTACATAATAGAATCCTTATCCCACTTCGCTCCAACATCACACGATCATTGGAAATTCATCGATTCGCGTCTGGCTCTTCTCTCCCTCACCCAATCTTTATCTTCTCACCTTGGTTCGATCTCTCTCTTCTACATCTCCCTAATTCGCCCTTCTTCTTAGATCTGCGGTCTTCCTCATGTCTTCCCTCACCTTAGTCTCTTTTTTCTTCAATCAGATTTGTGTCTCTTCCGCACCTCTTTTCTCACCTCTACACAAAAAAAAAAATCAAGCTTTTCTCATTTTTCACCTCAACCTGTCGAGATCAAGCAGTTCACAACCTCCATCTTCATCTCGAAATCAAGCTCAAGCTGTCGAAATCAAGCTTCATCTCGACAGGTTGAGCTTGATCTCAAGCCGCTGAGATCGGGCTCAGTGTTGGTCCTCGCGTCAAAATCAAGCTTGATCTCGAGAGCTTGAGCTAAATCTCGGCAACTAGGCTTGATCTCAGTTGTCGAGTTCAAGCTCCACTGCCGAGGTCAAGCTCAACTCGTCGAAATCAAGCTAGATCTCGGCAGCCGAGATTGATCTCAAGTTGTCGAGTTCAAGCTCAACTCGCCGAGGTCAAGCTCAAGCTGCCGAAATCAAGCTTGATCTCCAATGTGCCAATGTCTGCGAGCTCGACGTGCCCAATGTCTACGAGCTCGACGTCCCCAATGTGCCAAGACGTCCCAGTGTCTGCGAGCTCGATGTGCCCAATGTCTGCGAGCTCGACGTCCCCAATGTATGCGAGCTCGACGTCCCCAATGTCTGCGAGCTCGACGTGCCCGATGTCTCCGAGCTCGACGTGCACGATGTCTCCGAGGTCGACGTCCCAGTGTGTGCGAGCTCGACGTGCCCAATGTCTGCGAGCTCGACGTGCTAAACCTGCGCGCTTCTTTTGTCCCCAATGTCACGTTGAAGCTTGATCTCGCAGCTTGAACTTGATCTCGACAGGTTGAGATCAAGCTCAACCTGTCGAGATCAAGCTCAACCTGTCGAGATGAAGACTGATCTCGGCTGTACTGAGGACCAACAAATTTTCAGCACATCTCGACATGTGTGAATAGCAGTCGAGATCAACATCTTCGAGATCAAGCTCAATCTGTCGAGATCAATCTCAACCTGTCGAGATCAAGCTTCAACTCGACAGCTAGAGAACCAAACTCAACCGAGATCAAGCTCAAGCTGTTGGTCCTCAAGCTGTCGAAATGAAGCTTGTTCTCGCAGCTTGAGCTTGATCTCGACAGGTTGAGCTTGATCTCAAACTGTCGAGTTCAAGCTCGACCTGTCTAGATCAACCTCAACCTGTCGAGTTGAAGCTTGATTTCGACAGGTTGAGGACCAACCTGATCTCGACAGGTTGAGATCAAGCTCAACCTATCGAGATCAAGCTCCATCTCAATCTGTCGAGGTCAAGCTCCATCTCAAGCTGTCGAGATCAAGCTGTCGAAATCAGGCTCAAGCTGTCGAGCTTGATCTCGACAGGTTGAGTGTAACGACCCGTTTCCGGACCGCTACCGAGCTCAATATACCGAGCTCGAGTTACCGAGCTCAACACACCGAGCTCAACATAAACCTGTATGAGATGTATTTTAAAACGAAACTCTTGTGCCTTTTAAAAATACGATATATTTTTTTATAAAACCAACTCGTGCACATCGAGTAATTCTGACTTTCCGAAACATGGTGCAACTAAGACACAAGACTTAAATTCTAATAAAACATACATGCATAACATACACATATATATATATCACTCGAAATAATAATGTATACAAAATACAGGGTAGCAAAGTATAAAGAAAATACACCTAAGGTATGTCGACTTCAAAAGAGCAATCATACCCTGGGGGTACTCCGGCGACTCCCACTAGGGTCGCTTCCAAAAGTAAGACCACCACCTACCTCAGAGCAACAAAACAACACTGCCCAAACTGGTCACGACATACTACTCCAAAAGAAAACAAGGTACAGCCATTAAAAAAAACAACATCCAGCAACATAATCAATCACGACAGATAGAGGTCATCACTCGGGTGCTCGTCAAGCTCCTCCTCCGCATCATCTATCGCCGAAGTTCCTGCGCCCTCGACACCGCCTGGGTAACCGTCATGGATTGAAGGCACCACGGGAAAGGGTCAACTTCTCAACAATCCAAGATAAGCTCGACATAAAGGATATAAGCAAACAGCAAAGTATAACATTCACCGACGTGACTCGACCATCTCACTCTAACTCGACACAACTCGCAAATCCATTTTCTCTCGACTCGACAATTTTTCCGGAATGCACACGCGCGCATCAGTATGTCGGAAAGTCGGCCGAAGCCTTGGGATCCTCGCTCTCCCTAGGGCCGGTCGGCTCGGGTCCCATAGCGTGGCGACGTCTAGTCAATCTCCCGTAAACAAAAGGGGACCTAGCACCCTCAATTATCCGGGTCACGGCTCAAAAACGTCATATGACTCACCTAGCTCGCTCACTCGATGAACAATTCGCCGCATACGATATTCAAAGAGTTAAACACAAGATATTCAACCGCATGTCAAGGAGTCCATACATAAATATAACAATAAAAATAAAGTCTTAGAGATATCTAGGAGTTGCCCTTACCGAACTCCAAGTTAATGCTGCTCGACAACGACCTCGACACAGCTGTCTTCAACGAGCTTGACAACGACTTCGACACGTACCGTCCTCAATCGACCTCGACACGTACGCTTCTCGATCTGGATTCCGCTGCTTCCCCGTCCTTGGATTCGCTTTCCCGTACACCTCGATTCGGAAATCACACGATCTCGGGAATCAGACTTCCTAAAACAAACACAACTCAGATCGATCTATGGGTTCTAATACACTTAGCTCTCTCTTCCCAAACTTAACCACAACCCAGAAAATATAAAACTCAAGAACTGAAATATATTTTTCCTCTAACACAAAGTTAGGGATTTCGATCAAAAATTCATGAAAAAGGTTATCTGATGCTTCAACAGATAGATCGACAACAACAATAACCAGAAGCAACGAACGAAAAACAAGAAATCGAAACAAACCAAAAATGGGGTTTACGGGCACCGCTGGGTGCGAGAAAAAGCAGAGGAAGAAAATTTGTTTCACAAGCCCAATTAATCGGTTAGAAAGATAGGTAATATCGTGAAGAAGAAAACCCATCAATTTGACATGATTTGGAAGCATAAACCGCTAAAAATGGAAGGAAAAGTAGCGCTAAACAAGAGTACGAGGAAAAGAAAAATCATTCTTCATACCTCAATGGTGATGGTCGAAAGGCACGAGATATGTCGAGAAGATGATGATGAACAAGATTGATGAAGAAAGCTTGTGCAGAATCTCGATGGAACTCACGGTTTCGTCGATGGAGATTTTTGGAGAAAAACAACGAAACTCAGAGCAGAAGGAAGGAAGAAGAAAGAAGAAAAGAAAAAGAATGAGTATCTGAGGGAATCGGTCGTGGTATACAGCTGGAAGGGCATAATCGTAACTCCAGCTATAAGATGCCAATCCCATTAATCAATCTACCCATCTAATCGTTCCTCTCATAATTACTCTCTACTCTGTCGGTCAACGGTCTAGACACTCGACGAGAACGGCAAGCCGACAAGATAATTATTACAAACAATATAATAATAGCGCTGAATAACGTTCGAAAGAATACGAGGTGTCATCTCGACACGATGTCGACTAGGGTGCTCGTGCAAGCGCACGAGGCTCTAACACGACTTCGTGCACGCGGCCTCCTCAGTTCGACATGCGACCTCTTCAGCTCGGTACACGACTTCATCAACTCGACACCCGACCTCCTCAGCTCAGCAGCTAGTGCACGCGGTCTCCTCAGCTCGGCAAATGATCTCGGCAAACGATCTTGGCATGGGATCTCGACACAAGGTCTTGGTCGAGGTCTCGATACGTCGTCCTAATACGATGTCGATCTCGTCCTCAGGTGTTACAATCTCTCCCTCTAAAAAAATTTCGTCCTCGAAATTGCAAATAAGATTCTTACCTCGGAAAAGTTCAGGGTACTGAGTCTTCATCTTCTCCTCCAGCTCCCAAGTTGCATCTCCCGTCTTCTGATCCCACACAACTTTGACGAGTTGAATCTCTTTGTTCCGCAACTGTTTGGCTTTCCGATCAACGATCCTTGCTGGTAATGCTTCGAAAGATAGGTCGTCCTTCAGTTGAATCACATCCGGTTCGATGACATGAGAGGGGTCGGAAACATACTTCCGCAATTGTGAGACGTGGAAGACGTCGTGGATGTTCGACAAGAATGGTGGCAAGGCAATCTGATATGCCACTGGACCAATACGACGAAGAATCTGGTAAGGTCCAATAAATTTAGGGGTAAGTTTCTTGGATTTGATCGCTCGACCAACTCCGATGAGTGGGGTGACTCTAAGAAATACATGTTCTCCTTCCTCGAACTCGAGTGGTCGACGTCGTTGGTCCGCATAACTCTTACTGCGACTTTGAGATGTTCGTGATCCGATCTCCGATCAAACGGATCTTCTCGGTAGTCTGCTGGATCATATCTGGTCCTCTGACGGTTCGTCGCCGCCCTGGTACCAACAAAGAGGCGTCGACATTTCCGCCCATACGGCGCTTCAAAGGTGCCATTCCAATACTCGCATGGAAAGCTGTTATTGTAGGTGAACTCCACCAATGGTAAGGCGTCGTCCCAACTTCCTCGGTGATCTAACGTACAAGCTGCAAAATCTTCAAGTGATTGGATCGTTCTCTCGGTCGACCGTCGATGCAGGATGATATGCCAGCTAAGCCTCGAGCTCGGTTCCCATCGCTCCTTGCAATTCCCTCCAAAAATGAGACGTGAACCGGATCTCGGTCCGACCACGATCGAAGAGGTATTCCATGAAGTCGCATTTATCTCTGCGATATAGATCTCGGTCAGCTTTTCCACGTTGTATGTCGACCTCCTTTGGCAAGAAATGAGCAGATTTGGTCAATCGGTCGGCGATCACCCAAATCGAATCATTCTTCTTCTGCGGCTTCGGCAAACCTACAACGAAATCCATGGAAATACTATCCCATTTCCAAATTGGTACGTCAGCGATTGTAGCATTCCCGCAGTCGTTGGTGCTCCACCTTCGCTTCGACACGCCAAACACGGCTACGTGCTCGGCCACTTGCTCCTTCATTCCGGACCACCAAAAATGCTTCTTCAAGTCTTGATACATCTTCGTAATTCCTGGGTGAATACTAAAGTTGCTCTTATGCGCTTCGTCGAGAATCAACTTCCTCAGCTCGGATACGTTAGGTACGCACATTCGGCCATTGCACCTTAAGATGGCGTCGCTCCGACGTGAAATTCGTCGCCTTCCCTTGCGCTTATCAATCAATCTTCTCTTGCGTAAGCTCGTCATGAACTTGCTGGTCTCGGATCTCGTCCAACAATCTGTTAGAAATGGTAAGCATACCAAATCTCAGCTTCCCCGGTGAAACTTCGACACTCAACTTCAAGTCTCGGAACTTCTCGAGCATCTCCAACTCCTTGATCATCATTACCGAGGTTAAAACGCACAGGCGCTGTCGTCAAAAGCTCCTTCAGTCTTTGAAAACTGGCTTCGCACTCCTCGGTCCAGGCAAAAGGTTGATCCTTCCTCGTCAGTCGTGTAAGAGGCACGACAATCTTCGAGAAACCTTCAATGAATCTTCGGTAGTATCCTGCTAAGCCGACAAAACTCCTGACCTCGGTAACCGTCTTCGGCTGTTCCCATGCTAACACCGCCTCAATCTTAGTTGGATCCACAGCTATCCCTTCTTTGGAAATCACGTGACCAAGAAAATTCACCTCTTCAAGCCAAAATTCACACTTCGACAGGTTGGCATAGAGTTGCTTATCTCATAATATCTGCAGTACTCGATATAGGTGTTCTGCGTGCTCTTCTCGGTTCCTCGAGTAAATCAGTATGTCGTCGATGAACACTACAACGAACTGATCCAAAAACGAATGGAAAATCCTGTTCATGTAATCCATAAACACAGCTGGCGCATTCGTCACTCCAAACGGCATCACCAAGTACTCGTAGTGACCGTATCTAGTCCTGAAAGCTGTTTTGGCGACATCTTCCTCCTTCACGCGAATCTGGTGGTAGCCCGACTTCAAGTCTATCTTGGAAAAGATCGCCGCTCCACGAAGTTGATCCATCAAGTCGTCAATACGTGGTAACGGATAACGGTTCTTCACGGTAACCTTGTTGAGCTCGCGATAGTCCACGCACGCAGTCTTGATCGCCCATCCTTCTTCTTAACCAACAACACCGAGCTCCCACGGTGACACGCTCGGTCGTATGAATTGCTTCGACTCCAAGTGTTCGATCTAGGACTTCGCTTCTTTCATCTCGGCAGAGACATCCCGTATGGCGCTTTGGAAATCGGTCCTGTCCCTGGAATCAGTCGATGGAGAACTTCGACCTCGTCTTGGTGGTAACCCCGCACGCCTTCTGAAAACGCCCTCAAAGTCACACACCATCGAACATTCTTCACGCCGATCTGCCGAAAACTTCCGAACTAGCCAGATACATGTATTCCCTAGTTCCTTCTTTCAAAGAAACTCCAATACGTTCGCGTAAAGATAATTGGAGACTCCAAGGTCCTGGAAAAATTACGGTTTACTGGCACAGCCCAAAAGGACATGGTGGTGTGACAACCAATCCATCCCGAGGATGACATCTAAGCCCTTAAGAGGCAAACAAACCAAATTGACCACAAACTTTCTACTCTGAATAACCACTACACAAATAAGACATGCAGGGTTTGTGACTAAGGTTTTAGCAGCCGGGGGTGTAACTACTAATTTAAACGGTAAAGCGATCACGGATCAAGTTCAAATGGTTCACACAATCGTAAGAAATAAAGGAATGGGTTGCACGAATCAAAGAGAACAGATAAGGATTTACCCTCGATCTCACATTTACCTTGGATAAGATCTTCAGCTCGATCTGCTTCCTCGCCACTCATGTAGAAAACTCGCCTTTAGCCACTTGAGGCTTCGCTTTGGCCCTTGCCGCAAGCATCGTCGGTTGAGGTTTAGGTGTAGGACAATGCTTGGCAAAATGCCGTGGGTTCTTGCACTTCAAACACACCTCCTCCTTCTCACTACAGTTACTCGCCTAATGTCCCGCCTTTCCACATCCATACCAACTCACCTCGACACCGGTCCGTCCTCCACTCGCTTCCTGGGTCATCGGACGACATCGCCCCTGTTGTCGCTCCCCGAGGTCGGCCGTAAGGCTTCTTCGTGGTTGTTTTCCTTCGTGCAAATCTACGCCCCGCACTGCGGGGTCTCACCGTCCGCCTACAACAGCTTTCTTCAGGCTTCCCACCCCTTCTACCTCGCCACATCGATCAACCAGCTCTTGGAGGTTTCGGATCCTCAGCGACCCCACTGACTTCTGAATGTCAAATCTCAATCCCCGTTGGAATCTCTCACTCAACCATCTCTGGTCAACTCGATCACGAAATGGATCAAATACCTCGCCAACGACTCGAACTTGGCCGCATACTGACACCGCCGAGTTGCCTTCTTGCCGCAGCTTGAAGAAACTCTTGCTCCTTCTCGGCTCGTGCAAGATCCGGGAAGTACTTGTCCAAAAACCTTTCACGAAAAAGCTCCCAGGTCATCTCGCGATGTTCGCTATAAACGCTTGCTTCACTCCTCTCCACCAATACTCTGCGTCTCTAGCGGTAGGTAGGTGCCATAGTCGACCTTCACGTTGTCCCGCAATGGAGTGCCTCAAAGATCTTCTCGATCTCTTGCATCCAAAGATCGCCTTTATCCGGATTTGGCTCACCGTAGAACTTCGTGGATCATGCTTCCTGAAGTCGGCCAATCCTCTAGCTTCAAAGATTTCGCTCGCTCGCTGTCGCTGGCCGCAAGTTCTGCTGAGTTAACGCCGCCTGGCTGAGCCATCGCGTTAGCCTGTTGAGTTGCGGCCTGATTGTTGAGCCATGGCTGCCGCCATCTCGGTCATAGCTTGAATTGCTCGTTCCATGTCGACGCGTTCTCGGTTGCAGTACTGTCGTATTCCTACGAGGTGGCATTAGATTCCACAAAGTTCAAAACCCCGCCAATCTCACAACCAGGATGTGTTAAAACACACCGCTTCAATCAAGAAACAGCTTCAAACAATTTTTCAAGCAATAAGTGCTTCACTTAGTCAAACAAAGAATCAACACATACAACTAGGTACCCAACACACATAACCCGACACGCTGACCGGTCAAATTTCTATGCACGGCTACGAATCGAATCAAGCTCGATACCAACAATGTAACGACTCCGCTTCCGACCGCTACCGAAGCTCAATATACCGAGCTCGAGTTACCGAAGCTCAACACACCGAAAGCTCAACATAAACCTGTATGAGATGTATTTTAAAAGCGAAACTCTTGTGCCTTTTAAAAATACGATATATTTTTTTTTATAAAACCAACTCGTGCACATCGTAGTAATTACAAACTTTTCAAACATGGTGCAACTAAGACACAAGACTTAAATTCTAATAAAACATACATGCATAACATACATATATATATATCACTCGAAATAATAATGTATACAAAATACAGGGTAGCAAAGTATAAAGAAAATACACCTAAGGTATGTCGACTTCAAAAGAGCAATCATACCCTGGGGGTACTTCCGGCAGACTCCCACGCAGGGGGCTGCTCCAAAAGTAAGACCACCAGTCTACCCTGAAACAACAAAACAACACTGCCCAAACTGGTCACGACATACTACTCCAAAAGAAAACAAGGTACAGTCATCAAAAGAAACAACATCCAGCAACATAATCAATCACGACAGATAGAGGTCGTCACTCGGGTCCTCGTCAAGCTCCTCCTCGGCATCATCTACTGTCGAGTTCCCTGCGCCCTCGACACCGCCTGGGTAACCGTCATGGATTGAAGGCACCACGGGAAAGGGTCAACTTCTCAACAATCCAAGATAAGCTCGACATAAAGGATATAAGCAAACAGCAAAGTATAACATTCACCGACGTGACTCGACCATCTCACTCTAACTCGACACAACTCGCAAATCCATTTTCTCTCGACTCGACAATTTTTCCGGAATGCACACGCTGCATCAGTATGTCGGAAAGTCCAGCCGAAGCCTTGGGATCCTCGCTCTCCCTAGGGCGATACAACTCAGGTCCCATAGCGTGGCGACGTCTAGTCAATCTCCCGTAAACAAAAGGGGACCTAGCACCCTCAGTTATCCGGGTCACGGCTCAAAAACGTCATACGACTCACCTAGCTCGCTCACTCGATGAACAATTCGCCGCATACGATATTCAAAGAGTTAAACACAAGATATTCAACCGCATGTCAAATAAAAAGAGCAAGCTCGACATGAAGAAACGCAATTCAACATGCAATACACAATTCACGACATATATTCAATCACATATTAAATACATGCAAAACTCAATCATATTACAACATTCCAATCTCGACACCAATCAAGGAGTCCATACATAAATATAACAATAAAAATAAAGTCTTAGAGATATCTAGGAGTTGCCCTTACCGAACTCCAAGTTAATGCTGCTCGACAACGACCTCGACACAGCTGTCTTCAACGAGCTTGACAACGACTTCGACACGTACCGTCCTCAATCGACCTCGACACGTACGCTTCTCGATCTGGATTCCGCTGCTTCCCCGTCCTTGGATTCGCTTTCCCGTACACCTCGATTCGGAAATCACACGATCTCGGGAATCAGACTTCCTAAAACAAACACAACTCAGATCGATCTATAGGTTCTAATACACTTAGCTCTCTCTTCCCAAACTTAACCACAACCCAGAAAATATAAAACTCAAGAACTGAAATATATTTTTCCTCTAACACAAAGTTAGGGATTTCGATCAAAAATTCATGAAAAAGGTTATCTGATGCTTCAACAGATAGATCGACAACAACAATAACCAGAAGCAACGAACGAAAAACAAGAAATCGAAACAAACCAAAAATGGGGGTTTCTGGGCACTGCCGATTGCAGAAAAACAGAGGAAGAAAATTTGTTTCACAAGCCCAATTAATCGGTTAGAAAGATAGGTAATATCGTGAAGAAGAAAACCCATCAATTTGACATGATTTGGAAGCATAAAACTGGCTAAAAATGGAAGGAAAAGTAGCGCTAACAAAGAGTACAGAGGAAAAGAAAAATCTGTTCTTCATACCTCAATGGTGATGGTCGAGCAGACGAGATATGTCGAGAAGATGATGATGAACAAGATTGATGAAGAAAGCTTGTGCAGAATCTCGATGGAACTCACGGTTTCGTCGATGGAGATTTTTGGAGAAAAACAACGAAACTCAGAGCAGAAGGAAGGAAGAAGAAAGAAAGAAGAAAAGAGAAAGAATGAGTGTTTGAGGGAATCGGTCGTGGTATACAGCTGGAAGGGCATAATCGTAACTCCAGCTATAAGATGCCAATCCCATCAATCAATCTACCCATCTAATCGTTCCTCTCATAATTACTCTCTACTCTGTCGGTCAACGGTCTAGACACTCGACGAGAACGGCAAGCCGACAAGATAATTATTACAAACAATATAATAATAGCGCTGAATAACGTTCGAAAGAATACGAGGTGTCATCTCGACACGATGTCGACTAGGGTGCTCGTGCAAGCGCACGAGGCTCTAACACGACTTCGTGCACGCGGCCTCCTCAGTTCGACATGCGACCTCTTCAGCTCGGTACACGACTTCATCAACTCGACACCCGACCTCCTCAGCTCAGCAGCTAGTGCACGCGGTCTCCTCAGCTCGGCAAATGATCTCGGCAAACGATCTTGGCATGGGATCTCGACACAAGGTCTTGGTCGAGGTCTCGATACGTCGTCCTAATACGATGTCGATCTCGTCCTCAGGTGTTACATTGAGCTTGATCTCAAGCTGTCGAGATCGAGCTCAAGCTGTCAAAATCAAGGTTGAGCTCGACAGGAGATCAAGCAGTTCACAACCTCTGTAACGACCCGTTTCCGGACCGCTACCGAGCTCAACATACCGAGCTCGAGTTACCGAGCTCAACACACCGAGCTCAAGATACCCTGTATGCGATGTGTTTTAAAATGATACTCTTGTGCCTTTAGAAAAGTACGGTCTATATATATATATTTTTTTATAAAACTATCTCGTGCACATCAGAGTAATTACAGCTTTTCGAAACATGGTGCAACTAAGACACAAGACTTAAGTCCTAAATAACAACACGCAGGTATAACAAGTACATACTCATATATACAAGATATAAAAAGTGCATACAAAAGACAGAGTAATAATGTACAAAGAAAATACACCTAAGGTATGACGACTTCAAGAGAGCAATCATACCCTGGGGGTACTTCCGGCAGACACCCACGCAGGGGGCTGCTCCAAAAGTAAACCGCCAGTCTACCCTGTAATAACAAAACATAACCGGCCCAACTGGTCACAACCACTATACACAAAAACATAGACAAAGCAAATCACGACAAACAGAGGTCGTCACCCTGATCCTCGTCGAGCTCCTCCTCGCCATCATCTGCTGTCGAGTTCACTGCACCCTCGACATCGCCTGGGTAACCGTCATAGATTGAAGGTACCACGGGAAAGGGTCAACTTCTCAACAATTCAAGATAATCCAGGCATAAAGAAATAAGTAAACAACAAAGTATAACATTCACCAAACGTGACTCGTCCATCTCACTCTAGACTCGACTCTTATTCCGGAATATCGCCAGCAGGTCCTGTAACACCTGAGGACGAGATCGACATCGTATTAGGACGACGTATCGAGACCTCGACCAAGACCTTGTGTCGAGAACATTTGCCGAGCTGAGGAGACCACGTGCACTAGCTGCTGAACTGAGGAGATCGCGTGTCGAGTTGATGAAGTCGCGTACCAAGCTGATGAGGACGCATGTCGAGCTGAGGAGGTCGCGTTCACGAACTCGTGTTAGAACCTTGTGCGCTTGCACGAGCACCCTTGTCGACATCGTGTCGAGATGATACCTCGTATTCTTTCGAACGTTATTCAGCGCTATTATTATATTGTTTGTAATAATTATCTTGTCGGCTTGCCGTTCTCGTCGTGTGTCTAGACCGTTGGCCAAAGCGAGTAGAGGTAATTATGAGAGGAAGGATTAGACGGGTAGATGATTGATGGGATTGGCATCTTATAGCTGGAGTTACGATTATACCCTTCTCTCACCAGCTGTATTCACGATCAGTTTTCCCTCAAACACTCATTCTTTCTCTTTTCTTCTTTCTTCTTCCTTCCTTCTGCTCTGAGTTTCGTTGTTTTTCTCCAAGAACTTCCATCGACAAAACCGTGAGTTCCATCGAGATTCTACATCAACTTTCTTCATCAATCTTGTTCATCATCATCTTCTCGACCCATATCTCGCCTGCTCGACCATCATCTGAGGTAAGGGAAAAACAGATTTTTATCTTCTTCGTGTTACTGTTTAGCGCTATTTCTTCTTCCATTTTTAGCCAGTTTTATGCTTCCAAATCATGTCAAATTGATGGGTTTTCTTCTTCACAATATTACCTATCTTTCTAACCGATTAATTGGGCTTGTAAAACAAATTTTCTTCCTCTGTTTTTCTGCAATCGGCAGTGCCCAGAAACCCCCATTTTTGGTTTATTTCGATTTCTTGTTTTTCGTTTGTTGCTTCTGGTTGTTGTTGTTGTCGATCTATCTGTTGAAGCATCAGATAACCTTTTTCATGAACTTTTGATCGAAATCCCTAACTTTGTGTTAGAGGAAAAATATATTCAGTTCTTGAGTTTTATATTTTCTGGGTTGTGGTTAAGTTTGGGAAGAGAGAGCTAAGTGTATTAGAACCCATAGATCGAACTGAGTTGTGTTTGTTTTAGGAAGTCTGATTCCCGAGATCGTGTGATTTACGAATCGAGGTGTACGGGAAAGCGAATCCAAGGACGTGGAAGCAGCGGAATCCAGACTGAGAAGCGTACGTGTCGAGGTCGATTGAGGACGGTACGTGTAGAAGTCGTTGTCGAACTCGTTGAAGACAGCCGTGTCGAAATCGAGTAAGAGAAGTCGTTGTCGAGCTCATTTGAAGACAGCTGTGTCGAGGTCGATGTCGAGCAGCATTAACTTGGAGTTCGGTAAGGGTGCTTCACATTAATACTTTCATAGTATGCTAGTGTAAGGGCGCTTCACATTAATACTTTCATAGTATGCTAGTGTAAGGGCGCTTCACATTAATACTTTCATAGTATGCTAGTGTAAGGGCACTTCATATTTTACGTGGTTATGTTATTGTGTATGGATTTCTTGATTTGTGTCGAGCATGAAATGTTGTGATATGATTGAGTTTTTGCATGTATTTAATATGTGATTGAATATATGTCGTGAATTATGTATTGCATGTTGAATTGCGTTTCTTCATGTCGAGCTTGCTCTTTTTATTTGACATGCGGTTGAATATCTTGTGTTTAACTCTTTGAATATCGTATGCGGCGAATTGTTCATCGAGTGAGCGAGCTAGGTGAGTCGTATGACGTTTTTGAGCCGTGACCGGATAATCGAGGGTGCTAGGTCCCCTTTTTGTTTACGGAGATTGACTAGACGCCGCCACGCTATGGACCTGAGTTGACCGCCCTAGGGAGAGCGAGGATCCCAAGGCTTTGGCTGACTTTCCGACATACTGATGCGGCGTGTGCATTCGGAAAATTGTCGAGTCGAGAGAAAATGGATTTGCGAGTTGTGTCGAGTTAGAGTGAGATGGTCGAGTCACGTCGGTGAATGTTATACTTTCTTTGTTTGCTTATATCTTTTATGTCGAGCTTATCTTGAATTGTTGAGAAGTTGACCCTTTCCCGTGGTGCCTTCAATCCATGACGGTTACCCAGGCGATGTCGAGGGCGCAGGGAACTCGACAGTAGATGATGCCGAGGAGGAGCTCGACGAGGACCCGAGGGACGACCTGGACTTGGCGTGAGTGATTGGTTGTTCGGCGTATTTCTTTTCATGACTGTGCCTTGTTTTCTTCTGGAGTAGTATGTCGGGACCGGTTTGGGCGATGTTGTTTTGTTGCTCGGGTAGACTGGTGGTCTTACTTTTGAGCAGCCCTCAAGGTGGGAGTCTGTAAGTACCCCAGGGTATGATTGCTCTTTTGAAGTCGACATACCTTAGGTGTATTTTCTTTAGACTTTGCTACCCAGTATTTTGTATACATTATTATTTCGAGTGATATATATATATGTATGTTATGCATGTATGTTTTATTAGAATTTAAGTCTTGTGTCTTAGTTGCACCATGTTTCAAAAGTCAGAATTACTCTGATGTGCACGAGTTGGTTTTATAAAAAAAAAAATATATCGTATTTTTAAAAGGCCCAAGAGTTTTGTTTTTAAAACACATCTCATATAGGTTTATGTTGAGCTTGGTGTGTTGAGCTCGGTAACTCGAGCTCGGTATATTGAGCTCGGTAGCGGTCCGGAAACGGGTCGTTACAGTTAGAAAGGTAGGAAATGTCATGAAGAAGAAAACCTATCAATATGACATGAGTTGAAAGCATAAAAACTAGCTAAAACAGAGAGAAGAAGTGGCGCTAACAGTAACATGAAAGGAAATAAAATTATGTTTTTCATACCTCAACAGATGGTCGAGATGGTGATATAGGTCGAGGAGATGATAAGGAACAAGGTTGATGAAGAAAGTTTATGCAGAAGCTCAACGAACTCAAGGTTCTTCAATGGAGGTTTGGAGAAGAGGCGGACAGTGTGAGAAGAAGAAAGAAGGAAATAGAAGGTGCGGATTTGAGGGGGCTGATCGTGATATTTAAGGCGGTGGAGGAAACTAATCATGATACTTATCTACAATTTGGTGGAAAAAGAAAAAGTTTGGTCTTATCTCCTTAAACAAAAGCTAATTACAAGAAAACCATTTTAAAAGAATTTATCTTTCATAAAACCACAAATAAGCGACACCTGGATTTTAAAGTAAGATATTAATCCAAACAACAAGTCTAACCCATCTAATCTGTTCTCTCTCATAATCCCAGCAAAATATACTAACTAACGTTAAATAATATTTGTAAAAATACGAGTGTTATCATCTCGACACGATGTCGACCAGGATGCTCGTGCAAGCGTACAAGGCTCTAACACGAGTTCGTGCACGCGGCCTCCCCAGTTCGACATGCGACCTCCTCAGCTCGACATATGACCTCGGCACGCGATCTTGGCACGGGATCTCGTCACGAGGTCTCGGTACGATGTCCTAATACGATGTCCTAATACGATGTCCTAATACGTCCTCAGGTGTTACAACCTCCATCTTCCTCGAATCCTTGGAGAAGATAAAGACATGCATCTTCTCCCTCCAGCTTCGTCACCATATGAGAAGCAACTCACACTTTTCCATCTGAGAACTGAGGAGCATTGATCTCGACAGGTTGACCTTGATCTCGACAGGTTGAGCTTGATCTCAAGCTTGATTTTGACAGGTTGAGGACCACCCGCTTGAGCCCGTTCTCGACAGGTTGAGATCAACCTCATCCTCTCGAGATCAAGGTCAACCTCTCGAGATCAAGGTCAACCCGTCGAGATGAAGCTTGATTTCGACATGTGTGATTCTATTATGCTGCGTATAATAGAATCCTTATCCCAACTAGGCTCCAACATCACACGATCATTGGAAATTCATCGATTCGCCTGGCTCTTCTCCTCACCCAATCTTTATCTTCTCACCTTGGTTCGATCTCTCTCTTCTACATCTCCCTAATTCGCCCTTCTTCTTAGATCTGTGTCTTTCCTCATGTCTTCTCCCTCACCTTAGTCTCTTTTTTCTTCAATCAGATTTGTGTCTCTTCCGCAATCTCTTTTCTCACCTCTACACAAAAAAAAAATCAAGCTTTTCTCATTTTTCACCTCAACCTGTCGAGATCAAGCAGTTCACAACCTCCATCTTCATCTCGAAATCAAGCTCAAGCTGTCGAAATCAAGCTTCATCTCGACAGGTTGAGCTTGATCTCAAGCTGTCGAGATCAGGCTCAAGCTGTTGGTCCTCAAGCTGTCAAAATCAAGCTTGATCTCGAGAGCTTGAGCTAAATCTCGACAGCTTGAGCTTGATCTCAAGTTGTCGAGTTCAAGCTCCACCTGTCGAGGTCAAGCTCAACCTGTCGAAATCAAGCTAGATCTCGACAGCTTGAGATTGATCTCAAGTTGTCGAGTTCAAGCTCAACCTGTCGAGGTCAAGCTCAAGCTGCCGAAATCAAGCTTGATCTCCAATGTGCCAATGTCTGCGAGCTCGACGTGCCCAATGTCTACGAGCTCGATGTAACGACCCGTTTCCGGACCGCTACCGAGCTCAATATACCGAGCTCGAGTTACCGAGCTCAACACACCAAGCTCAACATAAACCTATATGAGATGTGTTTTAAAAACAAAACTCTTGTGCCTTTTAAAAATACGATATATTTTTTTTTTTATAAAACCAACTCTCGTGCACATCGTGAGTAATTACAGCTTTTCGAAACATGGTGCAACTAAGACACAAGACTTAAATTCTAATAAAACATACATGCATAACATACATATATATATCACTCTAAATAATCATGTATACAAAATACAGAGTAGCAAATGTATAAAGAAAATACACCTAAGGTATGACGACTTCAAAAAAACAATCATACCACAGGGTACTTCCAGACTCCCACGCAGGGGTCGCTCCAAAAGTAAGACCACCAGTCTACCTCAGAGCAACAAAACAACACTTGCCAAACTGGTCACGACCTCGAACACAAAAGAAAAACAAGTACAGTCCTCGGAAAAACAAACATCCAACAAACAAACAATCACGACGGATAGAGGTCGCCACTCGGGTCCTCGTCGAGCTCCTCCTCGGCATCATCTCTTTGTCGGGTTCCTGCGCCCTCGACATCGCCTGGTAACCGTCATGGATTGAAGGCACCACGGGAAAGGGTCAACTTCTCAACAATTCAAGATAAGCTCGACATAAAGGATATAAGCAAACAGCAATAATATATCTCAATCACCACACGTGACTCGACCATCTCACTCTAGACTCGACTCGACTCTTATTCCTAATATCGCTGGAGTCCATCCCCAAACCGACGTAATAGGTAAACGGCGAGTCCATCCCCAAACCGACTCCATACATTAATCGTGGTCCATCCCCAAACCGATAATGCTACAACGCCTAGCCAATCCACCATAAACAAAAAGGGACCTAGCACCCTCGATTATCCTGGTCCTGGCTCAAAACCGTCATACGCCTCCCTACCTCTCTCACTCGATGATTAGCTCGCCGCATGTCAAAGAGTAACACAACTTACTTGATCACATATCAAATAAAGAGAGCATGCTTAACATGAAGAAACGCAATTCGACATTTAAGCAATAAAACATTCTGCATGAAGAAATGCACTTGACAAAGAATACACCATTCACAACATATATTCAATCACATATCAAATACATGCAAAAATCCAATCATATCACAACATTCCAATCTCGACACCAATCAAGGAGTCCATACATAAATATAACAATAAAAATAAAGTCTTAGAGATATCTAGGAGTTGCCCTTACCGAACTCCAAGTTAATGCTGCTCGACAACGACTTCTCTTATTCGATCTCGACATTTGTCTTCAATCGACCTCGACACGTGCGCTTCTCGATCGACCTCGACACGCGTCACGATTCTCGATCTGGATCTGCTTCTTCCACGTCCTTGGATTTGCTTTCCCGTACACCTTGATTCGGAAATCACACGATCTCGGGAATCAGACTTCCTAAAACAAACACAACTCAGATCGATCTATGGGTTCTAATACACTTAGCTCTCTCTTCCCAAACTTAACCACAACCCAGAAAATATAAAACTCAAGAACTGAATATATTTTTCCTCTAACACAAAGTTAGGGATTTCGATCAAAAGTTCATGAAAAAGGTTATCTGATGCTTCAACAGATAGATCGACAACAACAACAACCAGAAGCAACAAACGAAAAACAAGAAATCGAAACAAACCCAAAATGAAGAGTTTCTGGGCACTGCCGATTGCAGAAAAACAGAGGAAGAAATTTGTTTTACAAGCCCAATTAATCGGTTAGAAAGATAGGTAATATCGTGAAGAAGAAAACCCATCAGTTTGACATGATTTGGGAGCATAAAACTGGCTAAAAATGGAAGGAAAAGTAGCGCTAAACAGTAGCATAGAGAAAAAGAAAATCTGTTCTTCATACCTCAATGGTGATGGTCGAGCAGACGAGATATGTCGAGAAGATGATGAAGAACAAGGTTGATGAAGAAAGCTTGTGCAGAATCTCGATGGAACTCAAGGTTTCGTCGATGGAAGTTTTTGAAGAAAACAACGAAACACAGAGCAGAAGGAAGGAAGAAGAAAGAAGAAAAGAGAAAGAATGAGTGTTTGAGGGAATCGGTCGTGGTATACAGCTGGTGAGAAAAGGGGTATAATCGTAACTCCAGCTATAAGATGCCAATCCCATCAATCATCTACCCGTCTAATCGTTCCTCTCATAATTACCTTCTACTCTGTCGGTCAACGGTCTAGACACACGACGAGAACGGTCAAGCCGACACTATAATTATTACAAACAATATAATAATAACGCTGAATAACATTCGAAAGAATACGAGGTATCATCTCGACACGATGTCGACAAGGGTGCTCGTGCAAGCGCACAAGGCTCTAACACGAGTTCGTGAACGCGGCCTCCTCAGCTCGACATGCGTCCTCATCAGCTCGGTACGCGACTTCATCAACTCGACACGCGACCTCCTCAGCTCAGCAGCTAGTGCACGCAGTCTCCTCATCTCGGCAAATGACCTCGGCGATCTCGATCTCGACCAGGTCTTGGTCGAGGTCTCGATACGTCGTCCTAATACGATGTCGATCTCGCCCTCAGGTGTTACAATCTCTCCTCTAAAAAATTTCGTCCTCGAAATTGCAAATAAGATTCTTACCTCGGAAAAGTTCAGTGGTAATCGAGTCTTCATCTTCTCCTCCAGCTCCCAAGTCGCATCTCCCGCCTTCGATCCCACACAACCTTGACAAGTTGAATCTCTTTGTTCCGCAATCGTTTGGCTTTCCGATCAACGATCCTTCTTGGTAATGCTTGAAAGATAGGTCGCCCTTCGCTTGAATCACATCCGCTCGATGACATGAGAGGGTCAAACATACTTCCGTAATTGTGAGACGTGGAAGACGTCGTGGATGTTCGACAAGAATGGGGTAAGGCAATCTGATATGCCATCGACCAATACGACGAAGAATCTGGTAAGGTCCAATAAATTTAGGGTAAGTTTCGGATTTGATCGCTCGACCAACTCCAGAGTGGGGTGACTCTAAGAAATACATGTTCTCCTTCCTCGAACTCGAGTGGTCGACGCCGTTGGTGCATAACTCTTACAGCCGACTTTGAGATGTTCGCATCCGATCTCTGATCAAACGGATCTTCTCGGTAGTCTGCTGGATCATATCTGGTCCTACGACAGTTCGCTCGCCGTCCTGGTACCAACAAAGAGGCGTCTGACATTTCCGTCCATACAGTGCTTCAAAAGGTGCCATTCCAATACTCGCATGGAAGCTGTTATTGTATGTGAACTCCACCAATGGTAAGACGTCGTCCCAACTTCCTCGGTGATCTAAGGTACACGCTCGCAACAAATCTTCAAGTGATTGGATCGTTCTCTCAGTCTGACCGTCAGTCTGTGGATGATATGCCGAGCTAAGCCTGAGCTCGGTTCCCATCGCTCCTTGCAATTCCCTCCAAAAATGAGACGTGAACTTCGGATCTCGGTCCAAACTTGAATCAAGAGGGTATTCCATGAAGTCGCATTATCTCCGCGATGTAGATCTCGGTCAGCTTTTCCACGTTGTATGTCGACCTCACCGCAAGAAATGAGCGTATTTGGTCAATCGGTCGACGATCACCCAAATCGAATCATTCTTCTTCTGCGTCTTGGCAAACCTACAACGAAAACCATGGAAATACTATCCCATTTCCAAACTGGTACGCCAAGCGATTGTAGCATTCCTGCAGTCGTTGGTGCTCCACCTTCGCTTCGACACGCCAAACACGGCTACGTGCTCGACCACTTGCTTCTTCATTCCCGACCACCAAAAATGCTTCTTCAAGTCTTGATACATCTTCGTAACTCCTGGATGAATACTAAAGTTGCTCTTATGCGCTTCGCCGAGAATCAACTTTCTCGGCTCGGATCGTTAGGTACGCACACCTCGGCCATTGCACCTCAAGATATCGTCGCTCCGACGTGAAATTCGCCGCCTTCCCTTGCGCTTATCAATCGAATCTTCTCTTGCGTAGCTCGTCATGAACTTGCTGGTCTCGGATCTCGCCCAACAATCTGTTAGAAATGGTAAGCATACCAAATCTAAGCTTCCCGGTGAAACTTCGACACTCAACTTCAAGTCTCTAACTTCTCGAGCATCTCCAACTCCTTGATCATCATTACCGAGGTTAAAACGCTCTTCCTACTCAACGCATCTGCTACTACGTTAGCCTTACCGGATGGTATTCCAACGTAAAGTCGTAGTCCTCGAGAAATTCGTCCATCTACGCCGACGCATGTTGAGTTCTTTCCGTCGAACAGTACTTCAAGCTCTTGTGATCGCTGAAAACAAGAAGAGTGCTCCCATAAAGGTAGTGTCTCCATATCTTGACGCCAAAAACTACTGCTGCCCGGCTCAAGTCGTGAGTAGGGTAGTTCCTCTCGTGAATCTTAAGTCGCCTTGAAGTATACGCGACCACCTTCCGATGTTGCATCAAGACGCATCCCAATCCCTGGTGTGACGCATCACAATACACCTCGTAAGGCTCTTCGTTGAGGCAAAATCAGCACAGCGCTGTCGTCAAAAGCTCCTTCGCCTTTGAAAACCGGGCTTCGCACTCCTCGGCCCAGGAAAATGGTTGATCCTTCCTCGTCAGTCGTGTAAGAGGCGCGACAATCTTCGAGAAACCTTCAATGAATCTTCGGTAATATCCTGCTAAGCCGACAAAACTCCTGATCTCGGTAACCGTCTTCGGTTGTTCCCACGCTAGCACCGCCTCAATCTTAGTTGGATCCACAGCTATTCCTTCTCTGGAAATCACGTGGCCAAGAAAATTCACCTCTTCAAGCCAAAATTCACACTTCGACAGGTTGGCATAGAGTTGCTTATCTCGTAATATCTACAGTACTCGACATAGGTGTTCTGCGTGCTCTT
The DNA here is from genome assembly GCA_037113605.1 of Calophaca sinica. Classification (NCBI taxonomy): domain Eukaryota; kingdom Viridiplantae; phylum Streptophyta; class Magnoliopsida; order Fabales; family Fabaceae; genus Calophaca; species Calophaca sinica. Next base: position 67,602 of record JBAFXK010000073.1, read on the forward strand.
CTCGGTTCCTCGAGTAAATCAGTATGTCGTCGATGAACACTACAACGAACTGATCCAAGAACGAATGGAAAATCCTGTTCATGTAATCCATAAACACAGCTGGCGCATTCGTCACTCCAAACGGCATCACCAAGTACTCGTAGTGACCGTATCTAGTCCTGAAAGCTGTTTTGGCGACATCTTCCTCCTTCACGCGAATCTGGTGGTAGCCCGACTTCAAGTCTATCTTGGAAAAGATCGCCGCTCCACGAAGTTGATCCATCAAGTCGTCAATACGTGGTAACGGATAACGGTTCTTCACGGTAACCTTGTTGAGCTCGCGGTAATCTACGCACAGTCTTGATCGTCCATCCTTCTTCTTAACCAACAACACTGGAGCTCCCCACGGTGACACGCTCGGTCGTATGAATTGCTTCGACTCCAAGTGTTCGATCTGGGACTTCAGCTCTTTCATCTCGGCAGGAGACATCCTGTATGGCGCTTTGGAAATCGGTCCTGTTCCTGGAATCAGGTCGATGGAGAACTCGACCTCTCGCACTGGTGGTAACCCTGGCACGTCTTCGGGAAAAACGTCCTCAAAGTCACACACCACCGTACATTCTTCACGTCGATCTGAAAAACTTCCGAACTAGCCAGATACATGTATTCCCTAGTTCCTTCTTTCAAAGAAACTCCGACACGCTCGGCGTAAAGAAAATTGGAGACTCAAGGTCCGAAAAATTACGCTTTACGGGCACAAAAAAGGACATGGTGGTGTGACAACCAATCCATCCCGAGGATGACATCTAAGCCCTTAAGAGGCAAACAAACCAAATTGACCACAAACTTTCTACTCAATAACCACTACACAATTAAGACATGCGATGTTTGTGACTAAGGTTTTAGAAGTCAGGTTGTAACTACTAATTTAAACGGTAAAGCGCCACAGCCAAGTTCAAATGGTTCACACAATCGTAAGAAATAAAGGAATGGGTTGCACGAATCAAAAAGAACGGATAAGGATTTACCCTCGATCTCACATTCACCTTGGATAAGATCTTCAGCTCGTTCTGCTTCCTCGCCACTCATGCAGAAAACTCTGCCTTTAGCCACTTGACGCTTCCCTTTTGTAACACCTGAGGACGAGATCGACATCGTATTAGGACGACGTATCGAGACCTCGACCAAGACCTTGTGTCGAGATCCCGTGCCAAGACCGTTTGCCGAAGTCAGTTGCCGAGATGAGGAGACCGCGTGCACTAGCTGCTGAGCTGAGGAGGTCGCGTGTCGAGTTGATGAAGTCGCGTACCGAGCTGATGAGGACGCATGTCGAGCTGAGGAGACCGCGTTCACGAACTCGTGTTAGAGCCTTGTGCGCTTGCACGAGCACCCTTGTCGACATCGTGTCGAGATGACACCTCGTATTCTTTCGAACGTTATTCAGCGCTATTATTATATTGTTTGTAATGATTATCTTGTCGGCTTGACCGTTCTCGCCGTGGTGTCTAGACCGCTGAAAGCGAGGTAGAGAGTAATTATGAGAGAACGATTAAGCGGGTAGATGATTGATGGGATTGGCATCTTATAGCTGGAGTTACGATTATACCCCTTTCTCACCAAATGTATACCACGACCGATTCCCTCAAACACTCATTCTTTCTCTTTTCTTCTTTCTTCTTCCTTCCTTCTGCTCTGAGTTTCGTTGTTTTTCTCCAAGAACTTCCATCGACGAAACCGTGAGTTCCATCGAGATTCTGCACAAGCTTTCTTCATCAATCTTGTTCATCATCATCTTCTCGACCCATATCTCGCCTGTTCGACCATCACCATTGAGGTATGAAGAACAGAATTTTCTTTTTCTCTGTGCTACTGTTTAGCGCTACTTTTCCTTCCATTTTTAGCCAGTTTTATGCTTCCAAATCATGTCAAATTGATGGGTTTTCTTCTTCACGATATTACCTATCTTTTTAACCGATTAATTGGGCTTGTAAAACAAATTTTCTTCCTCTGTTTTTCTGCAATTGGCAGTGCCCAGAAACCCCCATTTTCGGTTTGTTTCGATTTCTTGTTTTTCGTTTGTTGCTTCTAGTTATTGTTGTTGTCGATCTATCTGTTGAAGCATCAGATAACTTTTTCATGAATTTTTGATCGAAATCCCTAACTTTGTGTTAGAGGAAAAATATATATTTCAGTTCTTGAGTTTTATATTTTTCTGGGTTGTGGTTAAGTTTGGGATGAGAGCTAAGTGTATTAGAATCCATAGATCGATCTGAGTTGTGTTTGTTTTAGGAAGTCTGATTCCCGAGATCGTGTGATTTCCGAATCGAGGTGTACGGGAAAGCGAATCCAAGGACGTGGAAGCAATGAATCCAGATCGAGAAGTGTACGTGTCGAGGTCGATCGAGAAGCGTGACGTGTCGAGGTCGATTGAGGACTGACGCGGTCGGTCGTTGTCGAGCTCGTTGAAGACAAACCGTCGAGATCGAGTAAGAGAAGTCGTTGTCGAGCTCTTTGAAGACAAATGTCGAAGTCGTTATCGAGCAAAGCATTAACTTGGAGTTGATAAGAGCGCTTCACATTAATACTTTCATAGTATGCTAGCGTAAGGGCACTTCATATTCTACGTGGTTATGTTATTGTGTATGGATTTCCTGATTTGTGTCGAGCTTGAAATGTTGTGATATGATTGAGTTTTTGCATGTATTTAATATGTGATTGAATATATGTCGTGAATTGTGTATTGCATGTTGAATTGCGTTTCTTCATGTCGAGCTTGCTCTTTTATTTGACATGCGGTTGAATATCTTGTGTTTAACTCTTTGAATATCGTATGCGGCGAATTGTTCATCGAGTGAGCGAGCTAGGTGAGTCGTATGACGTTTTTGAGCCGTGACCCGGATAACTAAGGGTGCTAGGTCCCCTTTTGTTTACGGGAGATTGACTAGACGTCGCCACGCTATGGGACCTGAGTTGACTGTCCTAGGGAGAGCGAGGATCCCAAGGCTTCGGCTGGACTTTCCGACATACTTATTTCGCGCGCAGCATTCCGGAAAAATTGTCGAGTCGAGAGAAAATGGATTTGCGAGTTGTGTCGAGTTAGAGTGAGATGGTCGAGTCACGTCGGTGAATGTTATACTTTGTTGTTTGCTTATATCCTTTATGTCGAGCTTATCTTGAATTGTCGAGAAGTTGACCACTTTCCGTGGTGCCTTCAATCCATGACGGTTACCAGCGATGTCGGCGCGAGTAACTCGACGATAGATGATGCCGAGGAGGAGCTCGACAAGGACCCGAGTGACGACTGTACTTGTCGTGGATTGATTGTTTGTTCGACGATTTCTTTTGATGATTGTACCTTGTTTTCTTTTGGAGTAGTATGTCGTGACCAGTTTGGCGGTGTTGTTTTGTTGCTCTGAGGGTAGGCGGGTGGTCTTACTTTTGGAGCAGCCCCCTGCGTCAAGTCTGGGAAGTACCCCCAGGGTATGATTGCTCTTTTGAAGTCGTCGTACCTTAGGTGTATTTTCTTTGCACATTTGCTACTCTGTATTTTGTATACATTATTATTTCGAGTGATATATATATGTATGTTATGCATGTATGTTTTATTAGAATTAGAATTTAAGTCTTGTGTCTTAGTTGCACCATGTTTCGAAAAGCTGTAATTACTCTGATGTGCACGAGTTGGTTTGGTTTTAAAAAAAAATATATCGTATTTTTAAAAGGCACAAGAGTTTCGTTTTTAAAACACACCTCATATAGGTTTATGTTGAGCTTGGTGTGTTGAGCTCGGTAACTCGAGCTCGGTATATTGAGCTCGGTAGCGGTCCGGAAACGGGTCGTTACACCTTTGGCCTTTGCCGCAAGCATCGTCGGTTCAGTTTTAGATGTAGGACAATCCTTGACAAAATGTCCTGGCTTCTTACAGTTGAAACACACCTCCACCCTCTGAGTACAGTTATTGGCGTAATGTCCCGTCTTTCCACAACGGAAACAAGTCACCTCGACAGTGCGTCCTCCGCTTCTCGATGCACTGGTCATCGGACGATATTGTCCCCTGTTGTCGTTCCCCGAGGTCTGGCCGTAAGGCTTCTTCTCGCGGTTGTTTTCCTTTACGTGCAAATCTACGCCCCACACTGGGTCTCACCGGTCGCCCACAATAATCTTCTTCTTGTGGCTCCTCACTCCTTCTACCTCGACACGGCGATCTATCGCCTCTTAGAGGTTTCGGATCCTCAACGACACCACCGACTTCAATGTCGAATCTCAATCCCGTTGGAATCTCTCACTCAACCATCTCTGGTCAACTCGATCACGGAATGGATCAAATACCTCGCCCGGTGACTCGAACTTGGTCTGCGTGCTCGGACACTGTCGAGTTGCCTTCTTTCGCAGATTGAAGAAATTCTTGCTCCTTCTCGGCTCGTGCGATTCTGGGAAGTACTTGTCCAAGAACCTTTCACGAAAAAACTCCCAGGTCATCTCGCGACGCTACGCTTATAAACGTTTGCTTCACTCCTCTCCACCAATACTCTGCGTCTCCTAGCGGTAGGTAGGTGGCATAGTCGACCTTCACGTTGTCCAGCAATGGAGTGCCTCGAAGATCTTCTCGATCTCTTGCATCCAAAGATCGACTTTATCTGGATTTGGCTCACCGTAGAACTTGGTGGATCATGCTTCCTGAAGTCCGCTAATCCTCTAGCTTGACGTTTCGATTTCGCTCGTTCTTTGTTCTTTGCAAGTTCTGAAGTTAACGCCGCCTGGCTGAGCCATCGCGTTAGCCTGTTGAGTTGCAGCGGTGATTGTTCAGCCATGGCTGCCGCCATCTCGGTCATAGCTTGAATTGCTCGTTCCATGTCGACGTTCTCGGTTGCGGATGTCGATTCCTACGAGGTGGCATTAGATTCCACAAAGTTCAAAACCTGTCGAATCTCGTAACAAGGATGTGTTAAAACACACCGCTTCAATCAAGAAACAGCTTCAAACAATTTTTCAAGCAATAAGTGCTTCACTTAATCAAACAAAGAATCAACATATTACAACTAGGTACCCAACACACATAACCCGACATAGTGACCACCCAAATCTCCTATGCACAAATGGTCGTAACCGAATCGCTCGATACCAACAATGTAACGACCCGTTTCCGGACCGCTACCGAGCTCAATATACCGAGCTCGGGTTACCGAGCTCAACACACCAAGCTCAACATAAACCTATATGAGATGTGTTTTAAAACAAAACTCTTGTGCCTTTTAAAAATACGATATATTTTTTTTTATAAAACCAACTCGTGCACATCAGAGTAATTACAGCTTTTCGAAACATGGTGCAACTAAGACACAAGACTTAAATTCTAATAAAACATACATGCATAACATACATATATATATCACTCTAAATAATCATGTATACAAAATACAGAGTAGCAAATGTATAAAGAAAATACACCTAAGGTATGACGACTTCAAAAGAGTAATCATACCCCTGGGGGTACTTCCTACAGACTTCCCACGCAGGGTCGCTCCAAAAGTAAGACCACCAGTCTACCCTGTAGCAACAAAACAACACTGCCCAAACTGGTCACGACCTCGAACACAAAAGAAAAACAAGTACAGTCCTCAGAAAAACAAACATCCAACAAACAAACAATCACGACAGATAGAGGTCGTCACTCGGGTCCTCGTCGAGCTCCTCCTCGGCATCATCTACTGTCGGGTTCCCTGCGCCCTCGACATCGCCTGGGTAACCGTCATGGATTGAAGGCACCACGGGAAAGGGGTCAACTTCTCAACAATTCAAGATAAGCTCGACATAAAGGATATAAGCAAACAGCAATAATATATCTCAATCACCACACGTGACTCGACCATCTCACTCTAGACTCGACTCGACTCTTATTCCGGAATATCGTCAGCAGGTCCATCCCCAAACTGACGTAATAGGTAAACGGCAGGTCCATCCCCAAACCGAATTCCATACATTAATCAGCAGGTCCATCCCCAAACTGATAATGCTACAACGCCTAGCCAATCCACCATAAACAAAAAGGGGACCTAGCACCCTCGGTTATCCTGGTCAGGCTCAAAACGTCATACGACTTCCTAGCTCTCTCACTCGATGATTAGCTCGCCGCATGTCAAAGAGTAACACAACTTACTTGATCACATATCAAATAAAGAGAGCATGCTTAACATGAAGAAACGCAATTCGACATTTAAGCAATAAAACATTCTGCATGAAGAAACGCACTTCGACAGCAATACACCATTCACAACATATATTCAATCACATATCAAATACATGCAAAAACCCAATCATATCACAACATTCCAATCTCGACACCAATCAAGGAGTCCATACATAAATATAACAATAAAAATAAAGTCTTAGAGATATCTAGGAGTTGCCCTTACCGAACTCCAAGTTAATGCTGCTCGACAACGACTTCTCTTAGTCGATCTCGACACGGCTGTCTTCAATCGACCTCGACACGTACGCTTCTCAGTCGACCTCGACACGTACAGTTCTCGATCTGGATTTTGCTGCTTCCACGTCCTTGGATTTGCTTTCCCGTACACCTTGATTCAGAAATCACACGATCTCAGGAATCAGACTTCCTAAAACAAACACAACTCAGATCGATCTATGGGTTCTAATACACTTAGCTCTCTCTTCCCAAACTTAACCACAACCCAGAAAATATAAAACTCAAGAACTGAATATATTTTTCCTCTAACACAAAGTTAGGGATTTCGATCAAAAGTTCATGAAAAAGGTTATCTGATGCTTCAACAGATAGATCGACAACAACAATAACCAGAAGCAACAAACGAAAAACAAGAAATCGAAACAAACCCAAAATGAAGAGTTTCTGGGCACTGCCGATTGCAGAAAAACAGAGGAAGAAATTTGTTTTACAAGCCCAATTAATCGGTTAGAAAGATAGGTAATATCGTGAAGAAGAAAACCCATCAGTTTGACATGATTTGGGAGCATAAAACTGGCTAAAAATGGAAGGAAAAGTAGCGCTAAACAGTAGCACAGAGAAAAAGAAAATCTGTTCTTCATACCTCAATGGTGATGGTCGAGCAGACGAGATATGTCGAGAAGATGATGAAGAACAAGGTTGATGAAGAAAGCTTGTGCAGAATCTCGATGGAACTCACGGTTTCGTCGATGGAAGTTTTTGAAGAAAACAACGAAACTCAGAGCAGAAGGAAGGAAGAAGAAAGAAGAAAAGAGAAAGAATGAGTGTTTGAGGGAATCGGTCGTGGTATACAGCTGGTGAGAAAAGGGGTATAATCGTAACTCCAGCTATAAGATGCCAATCCCATCAATCATCTACCCGTCTAATCGTTCCTCTCATAATTACCTTCTACTCTGTCGGTCAACGGTCTAGACACACGACGAGAACGGTCAAGCCGACACTATAATTATTACAAACAATATAATAATAACGCTGAATAACGTTCGAAAGAATACGAGGTATCATCTCGACACGATGTCGACAAGGGTGCTCGTGCAAGCGCACAAGGCTCTAACACGAGTTCGTGAACGCGGCCTCCTCAGCTCGACATGCGTCCTCATCAGCTCGGTACGCGACTTCATCAACTCGACACGCGACCTCCTCACCAAGAAATTAGTGCACGCAGCCTCCTCATCTCGGCAAATGACCTCGGCAAACGATCTCGACACAGGGTCTTGGTCGAGGTCTCGATACGTCGTCCTAATACGATGTCGATCTCGTCCTCAGGTGTTACACTCGACGTCCCCAATGTGCCAAGACGTCCCAGTGTCTGCGAGCTCGATGTGCCCAATGTCTGCGAGCTCGACGTCCCCAATGTATGCGAGCTCGACGTCCCCAATGTCTGCGAGCTCGACGTGCCCGATGTCTCCGAGCTCGACGTGCACGATGTCTCCGAGGTCGACGTCCCAGTGTGTGCGAGCTCGACGTGCCCAATGTCTGCGAGCTCGACGTGCTAAACCTGCGCGCTTCTTTTGTCCCCAATGTCACGTTGAAGCTTGATCTCGACAGGTTGAGATCAAGCTCAACCTGTCGAGATCAAGCTCAACCTGTCGAGATGAAGACTGATCTCGACAGCTTGAGGACCAACAGCTTCAGCGTCATCTCGACATGTGTGAATAGCAGTCGAGATCAACATCTTCGAGATCAAGCTCAATCTGTCGAGATCAATCTCAACCTGTCGAGATCAAGCTTCAAGCTGTTGGTCCTCAAGCTGTCGAAATGAAGCTTGATCTCGCAGCTTGAGCTTGATCTCGACAGGTTGAGCTTGATCTCAAACTGTCGAGTTCAAGCTCGACCTGTCTAGATCAACCTCAACCTGTCGAGTTGAAGCTTGATTTCGACAGGTTGAGGACCAACCTGATCTCGACAGGTCGAGATCAAGCTCAACCTGTCGAGATCAAGCTCCATCTCAATCTGTCGAGGTCAAGCTCCATCTCGTCCGCCGAGATCAAGCCGCCGAAATCAGGCTCAAGCCGCCGAGATCGAGCTCTGCCGCCGAAATCAAGGTTGAGCTCGACAGAGATCAAGCGATTCACAACCTCCAGAACGACTCCGCTTCCGACCGCTACCGAGCTCAACATACCGAAGCTCGAGTTACCGAGCTCAACACACCGAGCTCAAGATACCTGTATGCGATGTGTTTTAAAATGATACTCTTGTGCCTTTAGAAAAGTACGGTCTATATATATATATATTTTTATAAAACTATCTCGTGCACATCGTAGTAATTCTGACTTTTGAAACATGGTGCAACTAAGACACAAGACTTAAGTCCTAAATAACAACATGCAGGTAACAAGTACATACTCATATATACAAGATATAAAAAGTGCATACAAAGACAGAGTAATAATGTACAAAGAAAATACACCTAAGGTATGACGACTTCAAGATAGCCATCATACCTGGGGTACTTCCCGGCAGACACCCACGCAGGGTCGCTCCAAAGTAAACCGCCGCTACCTCGTAATAACAAAACATAACCGCCCAACCTGGTCACAACCACTATACACAAAAACATAGACAAAGCAAATCACGACAAACAGAGGTCGCCACTCGATCCTCGCCGAGCTCCTCCTCGCCATCATCTGTCCGAAGTTCATCGCACTCGACATCGCCTGGGTAACCGTCATAGATTGAAGGTACCACGGGAAAGGGTCAACTTCTCAACAATTCAAGATAATCCAGGCATAAAGAAATAAGTAAACAACAAAGTATAATGTAACGACCCGTTTCCGGACCGCTACCGAGCTCAATATACCGAGCTCGAGTTACCGAGCTCAACACACCAAGCTCAATAAAACCTATATGAGATGTGTTTTAAAAACAAAACTCTTGTGCCTTTTAAAAATGCGATATATATTTTTTTCATATAAAACCAACTCGTGCACATCAGAGTAATTACAGCTTTTCGAAACATGGTGCAACTAAGACACAAGACTTAAATTCAAATAAAACATACATGCATAACATACACATATATATATCACCCGAATAATAATGTATACAAATACAGAGTAGCAAATGTGCAAAGAAAATACACCTAAGGTACGATAACTTCAAAAGAGCCATCATACCCTGGGGTACTTCCGCACTCCCACGCAGGGGTCAGCCTCCAAAAGTAAGACCACCACTACCCTCAGAGCAACAAAAACAACATCGCCTAAACTGGTCACGACCTCGAACATAAAAGAAATACAAGAACAAAGTCCTCGGAAAAACCAACATCCAATAAATAAACAATCACGACAGTAGAGGTCGCCACTCGGGTCCTCGCCGACCTCCTCCTCGGCATCGTCTCATCGCCGAAGTTCCTTCGCCCTCGACATCGCCTCGGGTAACCGCTATGGATTGAAGGCACCACGGAAAGTGGTCAACTTCTCAACAAGTTAAGATAAGCTCGACATAAAAATATAAGCAAACAAAGAAAGTATAACATTCACCGACGTGACTCGACCATCTCACTCTAAACTCGACACAACTCACAATTCCATTTTCTCTCGACTCGACAATTTTCCTAATGCACACGCTGCATCAGACATGTCGGAAAGTCCACCGAAGCCTTGGGATCCTCGCTCTCCCTAGGACTAACGACTCAGTCCCGTGAGCGTGGCGACGTCTAGTCAATCTCCAGTAAACAAAAGGGGACCTAGCACCCTCGGCTATCCGGTCACGGCTCAAAAACGCCATACGACTCACCTAGCTCGCCACTGATGAACAATTCGCCGTGATACGATATTCAAGGAGTTAAACACAAAATATTCAACCGCATGTCAAATAAAAGAGCAAGCTCGACATGAAGAAACGCAATTCAACATGCAATACACACTTCACGACATATATTCAATCACATATTAAATACACGCAAAACTCAATCATATCACAACATTTCATCTCGACACAAATCGGTAATTCCATACACAATAACATAACCACATAGAATATGAAATGCCCTTACATACTATAACAAATATAAATGTGAAGCGCCGTTACATATTATAACAAATATAAATGTGAACCGCCCTTACCGAACTCCAAGTTAAATGCTCGTCGACAACGACCTCGACACAAATTGCCTTCAAAGAACTCGACAACGACTTCTCTTACTCGATCTCGACATCGGTGTCTTCAACGAACTCGACAACGACTTCGACACGACGCTTCTCGGTCGACCTCGACACGCATACCCTCGCTCGATTCTGCTTAGCGTCCTTGGATTCGCTTTCCGTACACCTCGATTCGAATTCACTCGATCTCTGAATCAGACTTCCTAAAACAAACACAACTCGGATCGATCTATGGTTCTAATACATCTAGCTCTCTCTTCCCCAAACTCAACCACAACCGGAAAATATAAAACTCAAGAACTAAAGATATTTTTCCTCCAACACAAAGTTAGGGATTTCGATCAGAATTCATGAAAAGTTATCCGATGCTTCAATGTATAGATCGACAACAACAATAATCAAGCAACGAATGAAAATCAAGAAAATCGAAATGAACCAAAAATGGGGTTTTCGGGCATTGCCGATTGCAGAAAAAACAGAGAAAGAAATTTGTTTTACAAGCCCAATTAATCGGTTAAAAGATAGGTAATATTGTGAAGAAGAAAACCCATCAATTTGATATGATTTGGAAGCATAAAACTGATTAAAAATGGAAGAAGATTTAGCGCTAAACAAGAGTACGTATGAAAGAAAATACGTTCTTCATACCTCAACCGTGATGGTCGATCAGACGAGATATGGGTCGAGAAGTTGATGATGAACAAAATTGATGAAGAAATCTTGTGCAGAATCTCATTTGGAACTCACGGTTTCGTCGATGAAAATTTTAAGGAAACAACGAAACACAGAGCGAGAAGGAAGGAAGAAGAAAGAAGAAAAGAGAAATGAGTGAAACGGTCGTGGTATACAAAATGGCGAGATAGGGTAAAACGTAACTCCAGCTATAAGATGCCAATCCCATCAATTATCTACCCGTTAACTCGTTCCTCTCATGATTACCTTCTACTCGCTTGGCCAACGACAAGCCGACAATGTAATAATTACAAACAATATAATAATAACGCTGAGTAACGCTCAAATAATACGAGGTGTCATCTCGACACGATGTCGACAAGAGTGCTCGTGCAAATGTACAAAGTTCTAACACGAAGTTTGTGAACGCGGTCTCCTCACCGACTTGCGTCCTCATCGCCTCGATGCAGCGACTTCATCAACTCGACACCCGACCTCCTCACCAAGAATAGTGTACGTGGTCTCATCACCGACAAAAGATCTCGGCAAACGATCTAGTCACGGGATCTCGACACAAGGTCTTGGTCGAGGTCTCGATACGTCGTCCTAATACGATGTCGATCTCGTCCTCAGGTGTTACATATAACATTCACCAAACGTGACTCGTCCATCTCACTCTAGACTCGACTCTTATTCCGGAATATCGCCAGCAGGTCCATCCCCAAACTGACGCAATAGGTAAGCGGCCGGTCCAACCCCAAACCGATACCATGCATTAATCAGCAGGTCCAACCCCAAACTGATAATGCGACGCCTAGTCAATCTCCGTAAACAAAGGGACCTAGCACCCTTAGTTATCCGGTCACGGCTCAAACCGTCATACGACTCGCCTAGCTCTCTCACTCGATGATTAGCTCGCCGCAGTCAAGGAGTGGCACATAAAATTACTTGATCACATATCAAATAAAGAGAGCATGCTTAACATGAAGAAAACGCAATTCAATCATTTAAGCAATAAAACAATCTGCATGAAGAAAACGCAATTCAACAGGCAATACACAATTCACAACATATAAAATAAAGCCTTAATAATGTCTAAGAGTTGCCCTTACGCATAAACATATGAAATAAAGCCTTAATAATGTCTAAGAGTTGCCCTTACGCATAAACATATGAAATAAAGCCTTAATAATGTCTAAGAGTTGCCCTTACCGAACTCCAAGCTAACGCTGCTCGACAACGACCTCAACACGGCTGTCTTCAAACGAGCTCGACTACGACTTCTCTCACTCGATCTCGACACGCACGGCTCTTAGTCGACCTCGGTTTCGTGATCTCGTACACCCGGATTTCCTTGCCGCACGATCTCGGAAATCACACTGCCTAATACGAGCACAACTTAGTTCTATCTATGGGTTCTAATAACACTTAGCTCTCATCATCCCAATCTTAACCACAACCCAAGTAAGCATTAAAACTTAAGAACTTAAACAAATACAACCAGAATTCAAACATTACAAAATAACTCCTTTTCTCTAAAATTTTATTAAAATCTCTTTCATACATCATCAGACAAAGCCATTTTTCCTAAGTACTAATTCAAGCTTAAAATCAAGTAATACCTTAAACACAACTTAATCAAAATCTAAGTTTATATATCTTAAAAATATTTTCGTCATGGTCCAGCAATTAAAATAAGACCATAACCACTTATGTTAAAATTTAAAACTCAAAAAGAAATCAACACAAGCCAAGTAGGGAGGGTTTTGGGCGCTACCTGTAACACCTGAGGACGAGATCGACATCGTATTAGGACGACGTATCGAGACCTCGACCAAGACCTTGTGTCGAGATCCCGTGACTAGATCGTTTGTCGAGATCATTTGTCGAGCTGATGAGACCACGTGCACTAGCCAGCCGAAATGAGGAGGTCGCGTGTCGAGTTGATGAAGTCGCGTACCGAGCTGATGAGGACGCAAGTCGAGCTGAGGAGACCGCGTTCACGAACTCGTGTTAGAACCTTGTACGCTTGCACGAGCACTCTTGTCGACATCGTGTCGAGATGACACCTCGTATTCTTTCGAACGTTATTCAACGTTATTATTATATTGTTTGTAATTATTACATTGTCGGCTTGCCGCTGACCGGCTGCAGTAGAGGGTAATTATGAGAGGAACGAGTTAACGGGCAGATGATTGATGGATTGGCATCTTATAGCTGGAGTTACGCTTATACCCCTTCTCGCCACCGTATACCACGACCGATTCCTCACACTCATTCTTTCTCTTTTCTTCTTTCTTCTTCCTTCCTTCTCGCCTCGGTTTCGTTGTTTTCTTCAAAAATCTCCATCGACCAAACCGTGAGTTCCATCGAGATTCTCGCAAGCTTTCTTCATCAATCTTGTTCATCATCAACTTCTCGACCCATATCTCGTCTGATCGACCATCACCATTGAGGTATGGAGAACAGATTTTTCTTTTCATCCGTATCGCTTAGCGCTAATTCTTCTTCCATTTTTAACCGCTTTATGCTTCCAAATCATGTCAAATTGATGGGTTTTCTTCTTCATAATATTACCTATCTTTTTAACCGACACTGGGCTTGTAAAACAAATTTCTTTCTCTGCTTTTTCTGCACGGCAGCGCCCTTAAACCTCCATTTTTGGTTCGCTTTGATTTTTTTGTTTCTCATTCGTTGCTTCGGTTATTGTTGTTGTCGATCTATCTGTTGAAGCATCGATAACTTTTTCATGAAATTTTGATCGAAATCCCTAACTTTGTGTTAGAGGAAAATATATTTCAGTTCTTGAGTTTTATATTTTTCCGGGTCAGGTTGAAGTTTGGGGATGAGAGAGCTAGATGTATTAGAACCCATGGATCGATCTAAGTTGTGTTTGGTTTAGGAAGTCTGATTCCCGAGATCGAGGGATTTCTCAGATTCAAGGTGTACGGAAAGCGAATCCAAGGACGCGAAGCGTGGAATCCGTGATCAAGGATCAGACGTGTCGAGGTCGATCGGTAGTGTACGCGTGTCGAGGTCGATTGAAGACGGTGACGCGGTCAAGTCGTTGTCAAGCTCGTTGAAGACACCGTGTCGAGATCGAAAAGAGAAGTCGCTGTCGAGCAGATTAACTTGGAGTTCGGTAAGGCAACTCCTAGATATCTCTAAGGCTTTATTTTATAAGTCCTTAAGTGCGGCATTTCATATTCTACGTGGTTATGTTATTGTGTATGGATTTTCCTGATTTGTGTCGAGCTGAAATAATGTTGTGATATGATTGAGTTTTTGCATGTATTTAATATGTGATTGAATATATGTCGTGAATTGTGTATTGCATGTTGAATTATGCGTTTCTTCATGTCGAGCTTGCTCTTTTATTTGACATGCGGTCGAATATCTTGTGTTTAACTCTTTGAATATCGTGATGCGCTAATTGTTCATCGAGCGAGCGAGCTAGGTGAGTCGATGACGCGTTTTTGAGCCGTGACCTGATAACCGAGGTGCTAGGTCCCCTTTTTGTTTACTGGAGATTGACTAGACGTCGCCACGCCACGACCTCGAGTTGGACTGGCCCTAGGGAGAGCGAGGATCCCAAGGCTTACTGGACTTTCCGACATACCAGATGCAGCGTGTGCATTCGGAAAAATTGTCGAGTCGAGAGAAAATGGATTCTTAAGTTATGTCGAGTTTAGAGTGAGATGGTCGAGTCACGTCGGTGAATGTTATACTTTGCTGTTTGCTTATATTTTTATGTCGAGCTTATCTTGAGTTGTTGAGAAGTCGACCCTTTCCGTGGTGCCTTCAATCCATGACTGCTACCCAGGCGATGTCGAGGGCGCAGTAACTCGACTAGATGATGCCGAGGAGGAGCTCGACGAGGACCCGAGTGACGCACTCTATCCGCCGTGATTGTTTATTTGTTGGATGTTTGTTTTCCGAGGACTGCATTTGCTTTTCTTTGTGTTCGAGGTCGCACTGACCGGTTTAGGCGTTGTTTTGTTGCTCTGGTGGCCGGTGGTCTTACTTTTGGAGCGGCCCCCTGCGTGGGAGTCTGCCGGCAGATTTCGTGGTATGATTGCTCTTTTGAAGTTGTAAATTACCTTAGGTGTATTTTCTTTGCACATTTGCTACTCAGATTTTGTATACATTATTATTTCGAGTGATATATATATATGTGTATGTTATGCATGTATGTTTTATTAGAATTTAAGTCTTGTGTCTTAGTTGCACCATGTTTCAAAAAGTCAGAATTACTCGATGTGCACGAGTTGGTTTTATAAAAAATATATATCGTATTTTTAAAAGGCACAAGAGTTTTGTTTTTAAAACACATCTCATATAGGTTTATGTTGAGCTTGGTGTGTTGAGCTCAGAACTCGAGCTCTGGGATATTGAGCTCAGAGCGGTCCTAAACGGTCGTTACACTGTTGGTATCGAGCGCTCTGCTCGACCGAGCCGTGTGCATAGGAATTTGACCTGGTCACCGTGGTGTCGGGTTATGTGTTGGGTACCTAGTTGTATTATGTTGATTGCTGTTTGATTAAGTGAAGCACTTATTGCTTGAGAAATTGTTTGAACTGTTTCTTGATTGAAGCAGTGTGTTTTAACATGTAACGACCCGTTTCCGGACCGCTACCGAGCTCAATATACCGAGCTCAACAAAACCTATATGAGATGTGTTTTAAAAACAAAACTCTTATGCCTTTTAAAAATGCGATATATATTTTTTCATATAAAACCAACTCGTGCACATCAGAGTAATTACAGCTTTTCGAAACATGGTGCAACTAAGACACAAGACTTAAATTCAAATAAAACATACATGCATAACATACACATATATATATCACCCGAATAATAATGTATACAAATACAGAGTAGCAAATGTGCAAAGAAAATACACCTAAGGTAATGACAACTTCAAAGAGCCATCATACCCTGGGGTACTTTCCCTAAGCAGACTCCACGCAGGGTCGCCTCCAAAGTAAGACCACCAGCCTACCCTCAGAGCAACAAAACAACATCGCCCAAACCGGGTCACGACCTCGAACATAAAAGAAATACAAGAACAATTTCGTAAAAACCAACATCCAATAAATAAACAATCACGACAGTGAGAGGTCGTTACTCGTCCTCGCCGACCTCCTCCTAAGATCGCCCATCGCCGAAGTTCCTCGCGCTCGACATCGCCGGGTAACCGCCATGGATTGAAGGCACCACGGAAAGTGGTCAACTTCTCAACAAGTTAAGATAAGCTCGACATAAAAATATAAGCAAACAAAGAAGGTATAACATTCACCGACGTGACTCGACCATCTCACTCTAAACTCGACACAACTCACAATTCCATTTTCTCTCGACTGACAATTTTCCTGAATGCACACGCTGCATCAGATGTCGGAAAGTCCAGCCAGCCTTGGGATCCTCGCCTCCCTAGGACGATCAACTCAGTCCCGTGAGCGTGGCGACGTTTCAGTCAATCTCCCGTAAACAAAAGGGGACCTAGCACCCTCGCTTATCCGGTCACGGCTCAAAAACGTCATAATACGACTACTAGCTCGCTCACTGATGAACAATTCGCCGATACGATATTCAAGGAGTTAAACACAAAATATTCAACCGCATGTCAAATAAAAGAGCAAGCTCGACATGAAGAAACGCAATTCAACATGCAATACACACTTCACGACATATATTCAATCACATATTAAATACATGCAAAACTCAATCATATCACAACAATTCATCTCGACACAAATCAAGAATTCCATACACAATAACATAACCACATAGAATATGAAATGCCCTTACATACTATAACAAATATAAATGTGAAGCGCTCTTACATACTATAACAAATATAAATGTGAAGCGCCTTACCGAACTCCAAGTTAAATCTTTCGCCGACAACGACCTCGACATTAAATTGCCTTCAAAGAACTCGACAACGACTTCTCTTACTCGATCTCGACACCGCTGTCTTCAACGAACTCGACAACGACTTACGATATCGCACGCTTCTCACCGACTCGACACGTCGATACCTCGTTCGATTCTGCGCTTCCGCGTCCTTGATTCGCTTTCCGCACACCTCGATTCGAATTCACTCGATCTCTGAATCGGACTTCCTAAAACAAACACAACTCGGATCGATCTATGGTTCTAATACATCTAGCTCTCTCTTCCCCAAACTCAACCACAACCCGTAAAAATATAAAACTCAAGAACTGAAAGATATTTTTCCTCCAACACAAAGTTAGGGATTTCGATCGAATTCATGAAAAGTTATCCGATGCTTCACGTAAAGATCGACAACAACAATATTCGTAAGCAACGAACGAAAACCGTAAAAATCGAAACGAACCAAAAATGGGGTTTTCTGGGCACTGCCGATTGCAGAAATCAGAGAAAGAAATTTGTTTTACAAGCCCAAATAATCGGTTAAAAAGATAGGTAATATTGTGAAGAAGAAAACCCATCAATTTGATATGATTTGGAAGCATAAACTGATTAAAAATGGAAGAAGATTTAGCGCTAAACAAAGAGTACGATGAAAGAAAATCGTTTCTTCATACCTCAACTGATGGTCGATCAAACGAGATATGGGTCAAGAAGTTGATGATGAACAAAATTGATGAAGAAAGCTTGTGCAGAATCTCGATGGAACTCACGGTTTTTCGATGAAGATTTTTAAGGAAACAACGAAACAATTTGAGCGAGAAGGGAAGGAAGAAGAAAGAAGAAAAGAGAAATGAGTGAAACGGTCGTGGTATACAACTAAGTAGATAGGGGTAAAACGTAACTCCAGCTATAAGATGCCAATCCCATCAATTATCTACCCGTTAACTCGCTCCTCTCATGATTACCTTCTACTCGCTTGGCCAACGACAAGCCGACAATGTAATAATTACAAACAATATAATAATAACGCCAGTAACGCTCGAAATAATACGAGGTATCATCTCGACACGATGTCGACAAGAGTGCTCGTGCAAACGCATAAAGTTCTAACACGAGTTCGTGAACGCGGTCTCCTCGGCTTCGACTTGCGCCCTCATCACCTCGATGCGCGACTTCATCAACTCGACACCGACCTCCTCATTTCGACGGCTAGTGTACGTGGTCTCATCACCGACAAAAGATCTCGCAAACGATCTAGTCACGGGATCTCGACACAAGGTCTTGGTCGAGGTCTCGATACGTCGTCCTAATACGATGTCGATCTCGCCTCAGGTGTTACAATCTTCCTCTAAAAAATTTCCGTCCTCGAAATTGCAAATAAGCTTCTTACCTCGAGAAAAGTTCAGGGTACTGAATCTTCATCTTCTCCTCCAGCTCCCAGTCGATCTCCCGCCTTCCGATCCCACACAACCTTGACAAGTTGGATCTCTTTTTGTTCCGCGAATCGCTTGGCTTTCCGATCAACGATTCTTGCCGTGACGCCTCAAAAGATAAGTCGTCCTTCGCTTGAATCACATCCGGTTCGATGACATGAGAAGGGTCGGAAACATACTTCCGCAATTGTGAGACGCGGAAAGACGCCGTGGATGTTCGACAAGAATGGTGGCAATGCAATCTGATATGCCATCGACCAATACGACGAAGAACTGCAGTAAGGTCCAATGAATTTAGGGGTAAGTTTCTTGGATTTGATCGCTCGACCAACTCCAGTAGTGGGGTGACTCTAAGAAATACATGTCCTCCTTCCTCGAACTCGAGTGGTCGACGCCGTTGATCTGCATAACTCTTCTGGCCGACTTTGAGATGTTCGTGATCCGATCTCTCGATCAAACGGATCTTCTCGGTAGTCCGCCGGATCATATACGGTCCTACGACAGTCCGCCGCCCTGGTACCAACAAAGAGGCGTCGACATTTCCGGCCCATACAGCCGCTTCAAAAGGTGCCATCCCAATACTCGCATGGAAGTCGTTGTTGTATGTGAACTCCACCAATGGTAAGACGTCGTCCCAACTTCCTCGGTGATCTAACGTGCATAAGCTCGTAACAAATCTTCAAGCGATTGGATCGTTCTCTCCGATCTGGTCGTCGCTGTGGATGATATGCCGAAGCTAAGCTCGAGCTCGGTTCCCATCGCCTCCTGCAATTCCTCCAAAAATGAGACGTGAACTTCGGATCTCGGTCCGACACGATCGAAGAGGTATTCCATGAAGTCGCACTATCTCCGCGATGTAGATCTCGGTCGACTTTTTCCACGTTGTATGTCGACCTCACCGCAAGAAATGAGCGGATTTGGTCAATCGGTCAACGATCACCCAAATCGAATCATTCTTCTTCTCGTCTTCGGCGAACCTACAACGAAGTCCATGGAAATACCGTCCCATTTCCATACCGCACGCCAAGCGATTGTAGCATTCCTGCAGTCGCTGGTGCTCCACCTTCGCTTCGACACGCCAAACATGAAGCTACGCATCACCACTTGCTTCTTCATTCCGGACCACCAAAAATGCTTCTTCAAGTCTTGATACATCTTCGTAACTCCTGGATGAATACTAAAGTTGCTCTTGCGCGCTTCGTCGAGAATCAACTTCCTCACGGATACGTTAGGCACGCACACTCGGCCATTGCACCTCAAGATGTCAGTCGCTCGACCAAATTCGCCGCTTTCTTGCGCTTATCAATCGAATCTTCTTGCGTAAGCTCACACGAACTTGCTGGTCTCGGATCTCGCCCAACAATCTGTTAGAAATGGTAAGCATACCAAATCTCGGCTTCCCCGGTGAAACTGACACTCAACTTCAAATCTCGGAACTTCTCGAGCATCTCCAACTCCTTGATCATCATTCACCGAGGTTAAACGCTTCTTCCGCCAACGCATCTGCTACTACGTTAGCCTTACCTGGATGGTATTCCAACGTAAAGTCGTAGTCCTTGAGAAATTTCGCCCATCTACGTTGACGCATGTTGAGCTCCTTCGTCGAACAGTACTTCAAGCTCTTTGTGATCACGAAAAACAAAGTAGCAGTGCTCCCGCAGCGTAGTGCCTCCATATCTTCAAACAAGAAAAACTATCGGGCCGCTAGCTCCAAATCGTGAGTAGGATAGTTCCTCTCGTGAATCTTAAGTCGTCTTGAAGCATACGCGACCACCTTCCGATGTTGCATCAACACATCCCAATCCCCTGGTGTGACGCATCACAATACACCTCGAAGCGCTCTTCGGTCGAGGCAAAATCAAGACAAAGCGCCGCTGCCAAAAAGCTCCTTCGATCGTTGAAAATCCGGCTTCACACTCCTGGGTCAAGCAAAAGGTTGATCCTTCCTCGCCAATCGTGGTAAGAGGCGCGACAATCTTCGAGAAACTTTCAATGAATCTTCTAATATCCTCGCTAAGCCGACAAAACTCCCGATCTCAGAATCGCCTCTTCATTGTTCCCATGCTATCACCGCCTCAATCTTAGTTGGATCCACAGCTATCCCTTCTCCTGGAAATCACGTGACCTAGAAAATTCACCTCTTCGCCAAAATTCACACTTCGGCAGATTGGCATAGAGTTGCTTATCTCGTAATATCCGCGATGCTACGGCGATAGGTGTTCAGTGCTCTTCTCGGTTCCTCGAGTAAATCAATATGTCGCCGATGAACACTACAACGAATCGATCCAAAAACGAATGAAAATCCTGCTCATGTAGTCCATAAACACACCTGGCGATTCGCTACTCCAAACGGCATCACCAAGTACTCGTGAGTGACCGATCTAGTCCTGGTGCCGCTTGGCAACATCTTCCTCCTTCACGCCGACCGATGGTAGCCCGACTTCAAGTCTATCTTGAAAAGATCGCCGCCCACGGTTGGTCCATCAAATCGCCAATACGCGGGTAACGGATAACGGTTCTTCACGGTAACCTTGTTGAGCTCGCGATAGTCCACGCACGCCTTGATCGCCCATCCTTCTTCTTAACCAATAACATTGGAGCTCCCCGCGGACACGCCTGGTCGTATGAATTGCTTCGACTCCAAGTGTTCGATCCGGGACTTCAACTCTTTCATCTCGGCAGAGACATCCCGCATTTGCGGCGCTTTGGAAATCGGTCCTGCTCGAATCAGTCGATGGAGAACTCGACCTCGTGACCGTGGTAATCCTCGCACGCCTTCGAAAACGTCCTCAAAATCACACACCACCGAACATTCTTCACGCCGACCGCTGAAAACTTCCGAACTAGCTAGATACATGTATTCCCTAGTTCCTTCTTTCAAAGAAACTCCAATACGCTCGGCGTAAAGATAATCGAGACTCCAAGGTCCGGAAAAATTACGCTTACGGGCACAAATTAAAAGGACATGGTGGTGTGACAACCAATCCATCCCGAGGATAACATCTAAACCCTTAAGAGGCAAACAAACCAAATTGACCACAAACTTTCTATTCAATAATCACTACACAATTAAGACATGCGTTGTTTGTGACTAAGGTTTTAGCAAATTTGGGTCAGAACTACTAATTTAAACGGTAAAGCGTAGCCACAACCAAGCTCAAAAGGTTCACACAATCAAGAAATGAAGGAATGGGTTGCACCAATCAAAAAGAACGGATAAGGATTTACCCTCGATCTCACATTCACCTTGGATAAGATCATCACTCGACCGCTTCCTCGCCACTCATGCGTAAAACTCGCTTTAGCCACTTGACGCTCTCTTTGGCCTTTGCCGCAAGCATAGCTTGCTCAGCTTTAGGTGTAGGACAATCCTTAGCAAAATGCCTGGCTTCTTGCAGCTTGAAACACACCTCCTCCCTCTCGAGTACAAGCTACTCGCGTAATGTCCCGCTTCACATCGGTAGCAAATCACCTCGACATCGGGTCCGACTCTCCACTCGGCATTGGGTCATCTGACGACATCGCCCCTCGCTGTTGTTCCCCGAGGTCTGGCCGTAGCGTCTCTTCTGGTAGTTTCTTCTGCGGCAAATCTACGCCGCACTCGGGTCTCACCGTCCGCCACAATAGCTTTCTTCAGGGCTCTCACTCCTTCTACCTCGGCACATCGGCTAATCGACTCTTCGAGATTTCATCCTCACGACACCACTCGACTTCGAATGTCGAATCTCAATCCTCGCTGGAATCTCTCACTTAACCATCTCTCGTCAACTTGGCCACGAAACGGACTGAAATACCTCGCTAACGATTCAAACTTGGCCGCATACTCGGACACCGCCGAGTTGCCTTCTTTGCAGCTTGAAGAAATTCTCGCTCCTTCTCGGCTCGTGCAGATCCTCAGGAAGTACTTGTCCAAGAACCTTTCACGAAAAAGCTCCTGTGTCATCTCGCGATGTTCTCGCTATAAACGCTGGTTTCACTCCTCTCCACCAATACTCAAGGCCTCCTAGCAATAAGTAGGTGGCATAGTCGACCTTCACGTTGTCCGCAATGAAGTGCCTCAAAGATCTTCTCGATCTCTTGCATCCAAAGATCAGCTTTATCCGGATTTGGCTCACCGTAGAACTTCTGGTGGATCATGCTTCCTAAAGTCGGCCAATCCTCTTGCTTCAAGATTACGCTCGCCGCTGTCGCTGGCCGCAAGTTCTCACGAGTTAACGCCGCCGTCTGCTGAGCCATCGCTAGCTAGCTCGCTGAAGTCACAGCGCCTGATTGTCGAGCCATGGCTCACGCCATCTCTGGCCATAGCTTGAATAGCTTGCTCCATGTCGACGCTTCGCTGCAGATGTCGATTCCTACGAGGTGGCATTAGATTCCACAAAGTTCAAAACCCCTGGCCAGATCTCACAACAAGGATGTGTTAAACACACCGCTTCAATCAAGAAACAGCTTCAAACAATTTCTCAAGCAATAAGTGCTTCACTTAATCAAACAAAGAATCAACACAAAACAACTAGGTACCCAACACATAACCCGACACAGGACTCACCCAAATCCTATGCACAATTCTGGCCGTAATCGAATCAAGCTCGATACCAAAGTCGCAACGACTGCTTCGACCGCTACCGAGCTCAATATACCGAGCTCAACAAAACCTATATGAGATGTGTTTTAAAAACAAAACTCTTATGCCTTTAAAAATGCGATATATTTTTTCATATAAAACCAACTCGCGCACATCGTAGTAATTACAACTTTTCAAAACACGGTGCAACTAAGACACAAGACTTAAATTCAAATAAAACATACATGCATAACATACACATATATATATCACCCGAATAATAATGTATACAAATACAGAGTAGCAAATGTGCAAAGAAAATACACCTAAGGTACGATAACTTCAAAAGAGCTATCATACCCTGGGGTACTTCCGGCAGACTTCACGCAGGGGTCGCCCAAAAGTAAGACCACCACTACCCTCAGAGCAACAAAAACAACATCGCCTAAACTGGTCACGACCTCGAACATAAAAGAAATACAAGAACAGTCCTCGTAAAAACCAACATCCAATAAATAAACAATCACGATGCAGAGGTCGTCACTCGGTCCTCGCTTCGACCTCCTCCTCGGCATCGCTTCATCGCCGAAGTTCCCTCGCGCTCGACATCGCCTGGGTAACCGCCATGGATCAAGGCACCACGAAAGTGGTCAACTTCTCAACAAGTTAAGATAAGCTCGACATAAAAATATAAGCAAACAAAGAAGGTATAACATTCACCGACGTGACTCGACCATCTCACTCTAAACTCGACACAACTCACAATTCCATTTTCTCTCGACTCGACAATTTTCCTGAATGCACACGCCAGATCAGATGTCGGAAAGTCCAGCCGAAGCCTTGGGATCCTCGCCTCCCTAGGACAATAACTCAGTCCCGTGAGCGTGGCGACGCCTAGTCAATCTCCCGTGAAACAAAAGGGGACCTAGCACTCTCGCTATCCGGTCACGGCTCAAAAACGCCATACGACTCACCTAGCTCGCTTCACTGATGAACACCCGCCGCGATACGATATTCAAGGAGTTAAACACAAAATATTCAACCGCATGTCAAATAAAAGAGCAAGCTCGATACCAAGAAACGCAATTCAACATGCAATACACACTTCACGACATATATTCAATCACATATTAAATACATGCAAAACTCAATCATATCACAACATTTCATCTCGACACAAATCAAGAATTCCATACACAATAACATAACCACATAGAATATGAAATGCCCTTACATACTATAACAAATATAAATGTGAAGCGCCTACATACTATAACAAATATAAATGTGAAGCGCTCTTACCGAACTCCAAGTTAAATGTCGCCGACAACGACTCGACAAATTGCCTTCAAAGAACTCGACAACGACTTCTCTTACTCGATCTCGACATCGGCCGCCTTCAACGAACTCGACAACGACTTCGACACGTGACGCTTTCTCACCGACTCGACACGCATACCCTCGCTCGATTCTCACGCTCAGCCCTGATTCGCTTCCGCACACCTCGATTCGAATTCACTGATCTCTGAATCGACTTCCTAAAACAAACACAACTCGGGATCGATCTATGGTTCTAATACATCTAGCCTCTCTTCCCCAAACTCAACCACAACCCGTAAAATATAAAACTCAAGAACTGAAAGATATTTTTCCTCCAACACAAAGTTAGGGATTTCGATCGTAATTCATGAAAAGTTATCCGATGCTTCACAGAAAGATCGACAACAACAATATTCGTAAGCAACGAATCTAAAAACCGTAAAATCGAAACGAACCAAAAATGGGGTTTTCTCTGCAATCGCCGATCATAGAAAAACAAAGAAAGAAATTTGTTTTACAAGCACAATTAATCGGTTAAAAAGATAGGTAATATTGTAAAGAAGAAAACCCATCAATTTGATATGATTTGGAAGCATAAAACCGATTAAAAATGGAAGAAGATTTAGCGCTAAACAAAGAGTACGTATGAAAGAAAATCTGTTTCTTCATACCTCAACCCGGTGATGGTCGATCAAACGAGATATGGGTCAAGAAGTTGATGATGAACAAAATTGATGAAGAAAGCTTGTGCAGACCGATGGAACTCACGGTTTCGGCCGATGAAGATTTTTAAGGAAACAACGGAACACTGAGCGTAAGGCGAAGGAAGAAAGAAGAAAAGAGAAATGAGTGAAACGGTCGTGGTATACAAATTGGCGAGATAGGTAAAAACGTAACTCCAGCCTATAAGATGCCAATCCCATCAATTATCTACCCGTTAACTCGCTCCTCTCATGATTACCTTCTACTGGCTTGGCCAACGCATGTCGACAATGTAATAATTACAAACAATATAATAATAACGCCGAGTAACGCTCAAATAATACGAGGTATCATCTCGACACGATGTCGACAAGAGTGCTCGTGCAAACGCATAAAGTTCTAACACGAAGTTCGTGAACGCGTCTCTCACCGACTTATAGCCCTCATCGCCTTCAGACGCGACTTCATCAACTCGACACCCGACCTCCTCACCAAAGCCTAGTGTACGTGGTCTCATCAGCTCGACAAAAGATCTCGGCAAACGATCTAGTCACGGGATCTCGACACAAGGTCTTGGTCGAGGTCTCGATACGTCGTCCTAATACGATGTCGATCTCGTCCTCAGGTGTTACATAACACATCCTTGTTGTGAGATTCTGACAGGGTTTTGAACTTTGTGGAATCTAATGCCACCTCGTAGGAATACGACAGCTGCAACCGAGAACGTCGACATGGAACGAGCTATTCAAGCTATGACCGAGATGGCGGCAGCCATGGCTCAACAATCACCACCGCAACTCAACAGCTAACGCGATGGCTCAACAGACGGCAGCTGTTAACTCGCCAGGTAACTTGTAGCAACAAAGAACGAATGAACGAATGTCAAGCGAGAGGATTCGCGCACTTTAGGAAGCATGATCCAATCCGTTCTACTGAGCCAACCGGATAAAGTCGATCTTTGGATGCAAGAGATCGAGAAGATCTTCGAGGCACTTCATTGCCTCTGACAACGGAAGGTCGACTATGCCACCTACTTACCGCTAGAGACGCAGAGTATCGTGGAGAGGAGTTGAAGCAACGCTTATAGCGTAACATCGCGAGATGACTCGGGAGCTTTTTCGTGAAAGGTTCTTGGACAAGTACTTCCCGGACATCGCACGAGCCGAGAAGGAGCAGGAATTTCTTCAATCGCAAAGAAGGCAACTCTCGACAAAGGTCCGAGTATGCGCGCCAAGTTCGAATCGCTGGCGCTAGGTATTTCACCCATTTCGCGGACCGAGTCGACCGTAGATGGTTGGAGTGAGAGATTCGAACGGGATCGAGATTCGACATTCGTGGTCGGGCGAGTGTCGCTGAGGATCGAAATCTCCAAGAGCCGATCGATCGATGTGTCGAGGTAGAAGTAAGGCGGAGCCACAAGAAGAAGATTATTGTGGGCGACCTGAGACTCCCGTAGCGCGGGGCGTAGATTTGCACGTAGCGGGAAACCACCGCAGAAGAGGCCTTACGACCGACCTGGGGAACAACAACAGGACAGATGATCGTCCGATGACCCAAGTACCGAGGAGCGGGAGTGTCGCACTGTCGAGGTGATTTGCCACCATCGGCGTGGAAAGTCGGACATTACGCGAGTAATCAGACTCGTAAGGAGGAGGTGTGTTTCAACCGCAGAAGCCAGCATTTTGCTGGCGATTGTCCTACACCTAAAGTCGAACCGACTATGCTTGGCGCAGGCCAAAGGAAAAGCGTCAAGTGGCTAAAGGCGTAGTTTTCTGTGATGGAGTGGCGAGGAAGTTCGAACGAGCCGATGATCTTATCCAAGGTGAATGTGAGATCGAGGGTAAATCCTTATCCGTTTCTTGATTCGGGTGCAACCCATTCCTTTATTTCTTCCGATTGTGTGAACCATTTGAACTGACCGCGATCGCTTTACCGCTTAAATTAGTAGTTACAACCCCACCGCTAAAAACCTTAGTCACAAACACCGCATGTCTTAATTGTGTAGTGATTATTCGTAGTAGAAAGTTTGTGGTCAATTTGGTTTGTTTGCCTCTGGCGGCTTGGGAGATGTCATTCTCGGATGGATCGTTGTCACACCACCATGTCCTTGGATCAGGCCCGTGAAATCAGAATTTTTTCCAGACCTGAGTCTCCAATTATCTTTCCGCCGAACGTATTGAGTTTCTTTGTTTTGAAAGAAGGAACTAGTGGAATACATGTATCTAGCTAGTTCTAAGTTTTCCAAACAGATCGACGTGAAGAATGTACCAAGGTGTGTGACTTTGAGGACGCTCAAGACGCCGCTGTGGTTACCACCAAAGGCGGTGAGGTCGAAGTTCTCCATCGACCGATTCCAGGAACAGACCGATTTCCAAAGCGCCGCATGTGATGTCTCCGCCGAGATGAAAGAGTCAAGTCCCAGATCGAACACTTGGAGTCGGCACCATACGACCGAGCGTGTCACCGTGGGGGAGCTCCAATGTTGTTGGTTAAGAAGAAGGATGGACGATCAAGACTGCGGCGAGATTATCGTGAGCTCAACAAGGTTATCGTGGAAGAACCGCTATCCGCTGCCACGATTGACGACTGATGGATCAACTGCGGAGCGCGATCTTTTTCCAAGATAGACTTGAAGTCCCGCTACCATCGATTCGCAAGGAAGGAGGAAGATGTCGCCAAAACAAATTTCTCAGACTAGATACTGGCCACTACGAGTATTCTGGTGATGCCGCTTTGAGGACTTAATGCGCCAAATTGTGGTTTATGGACTACATGAACAGGATTTTCCATTCGCTTTTGGATCGTCGTTGTAGTGTTCATCGACGACATATTGATTTACTCCGAGGAACCGAGAAGAACACGCAGTAACACCTGCGTCGAGTACTCTTACAGATATTACGAGATAAGCAACTCTATGCCAACCTCGTCAAGTGTGAATTTTGGCTTGAAGAGGTGAATTTTCTTCTTGGTCACGTGATTTCCAAAGAAGCGGATAGCCAGGATCCAACTAAGATCGAGGCGTGATAGTAATGGGAACAAATGTACTAAGACTGTTATCGAGATCAGGAGTTTTGTCGCTTAGCAAAGCTATTACCGAAGATTCATCAAGGTTTTCAAGATTGTCGCGCTCTTACACATCGATCGACGCAGGAAGGATCAACCTTTGCTTGGACCGAGGAGCGTGAAGCCGCCAACGATCGGCTGAGCTTTGACGACAAATACCAGGCTGATTTTGCCTCAACCCAAGAGCCTTTCGAGGTGTATCGTGATGATGCGTCACACCAGTGATCGGGATGCGGCCGATGCAACATCGGAAGGTGGTCGCAGATGCTTCAAGACAAATTTTAAGATTCACGGAGGAACTACCCTACTCACGCACTTGGAGCCGGGCAGCAGAGTTTTATACCGAAGATATGAGGCACTACCTTTACGGGAGCACTCTTATCGCTTTCAGCCGATCACAAGAGCTTGAAGTAAATTGCTCGACCGTGCAAAGAACTCAACATGCGCCAACGAGATGGACAATTTCTCAAGGACTACGACTTTAACGCTGGAATACCATCCCGTGAAGGCTAATGTAGTAGCAGATGCTGCTGAGTAGGAAGAGCGCTTTTAACCTCTGAATGATGATCAAGGAGTTGGAGATGCTCGAGAAGTTCCGAGACTTGAAGTTGAGTGTCGAAGTTTCACCGGGGAAGCTGAGATTTGGTATGCTTACCATTTCTAACAGATTGTTGGACGAGATCCGAGACCAGCAAGTTCATGACGAGCTTTGTAACACCTGAGGACGAGATCGACATCGTATTAGGACGACGTATCGAGACCTCGACCAAGACCTTGTGTCGAGATCCCGTGACTAGATCGTTTGCCGAGATCTTTTGTCGAGCTGATGAGACCACGTACACTAGTCGAGCCGAGGAGGCTCGCGTGTCGAAGTTGATGAAGTCGCTGCATCGAAATGGCGATGAGGACGCAAGTCGAAATGAGGAGACCGCGTTCACGAACTCGTGTTAGAACTTTGTACGCTGCGACGAGCACTCTTGTCGACATCGCGGTCGAGATGATACCTCGTGATTATTTCGAACGTTATTCACCGCTATTATTATATTGTTTGTAATTATTACATTGTCGCTTGTCGTTGACCGGACCGGTGCAGAGAGAAGGTAATCATGAGAGGAACGAGTTAATCCGGTAGATGATCATGGGATTGGCATCTTATAGCTGGAGTTACGCTTATACTCCCTATCTCGCCACCGTATACCACGGACCGCTTCCTCACACTCATTTCTTTTCTTCTTTCTTCTTCCTTCCTTCTCGCCTGCGGTTTCGTTGTTTTCTTCAAAATCTTCAACGACTAAACCGTGAGTTCCATCGTAGATTCTCGCATGCTTTCTTCATCAATTTTGTTCATCATCAACTTCTCGACCCATATCTCGCTTCGATCGACCATCACCGCTGAGGTATGAAGAACGATTTTTGTCTTCTTCGTGGCTACCGCTTAGCGCCACTAATCTTCTTCCATTTTTAATCGCTTTATGCTTCCAAATCATATCAAATTGATGGGTTTTCTTCTTCACAATATTACCTATCTTTTTAACCGATTAATTGGGCTTGTAAAACAAATTTCTTTCTCTCGCTTTTCTCACCCCAGCGTCCGTAAAAACCCCATTTTTGGTTCGCTTCGATTTTCTGGTTTTTCGCTCGTTACTTCAATATTGTTGTTGTCGATCTTTCTCGAAGCATCGATAACTTTTTCATGAATTCTCGATCGAAATCCCTAACTTTGTGTTAGAGGAAAAATATCTTTCAGTTCTTGAGTTTTATATTTTCCGGGTCAGGGTTTGAAGCTCAAAGAGAGAGCTAGATGTATTAGAACCATAGATCGATCCGAATTGTGTTTGTTTTAGGAAGTCCGATTCCCGAGATCGAGTGATTTCAATCGAGGTGTACCGAAAGCGAATCCAAGGACGCGGAAGATAGAATCCGTAACGAGGATCAGACGTGTCGAGGTCGATCGAGAAGCGACGTGTCGAAGTCGCTTGTCGAAGTTCGCTGGAAGACACCGCTGTCGAGATCGAGTAAGAGAAGTCGCTGTCGAAGTTCTTTGAAGACACCGTGTCGAGGTCGCTGTCGAGCAAAGATTTAACTTGAGTTCTAGCATGGCGCCACATTAATATTTTCGTAGTATGCTAGCGTGGCGCTTCACATTAATATTTTCGTAGTATGCTGGCCGTAAGCGCTTCACATTAATATTTTCGTAGTATGCCAGCGTAGGGGGCATTTCATATTCTACGTGGTTATGTTATTGTGTATGGAATTATCGATTTGTGTCGAGATGAAATGTTGTGATATGATTGAGTTTTTGCATGTATTTAATACGTGATTGAATATATGTCGTGGAAGTGTGTATTGCATGTTGAATTATGCGCTTCTTCATGTCGAGCTTGCTCTTTATTTGACATGCGGTTGAATATTTTGTGTTTAACTCCTGAATATCGTGATGCTTAATTGTTCATCGAGTGAGCGAGCCAGGTGAGTCGATGACGCTTTTGAGCCGTGACCCGATAATCGAGGGTGCTAGGTCCCCTTTGTTTACTGAGATCGACTAGACGCCGCCACGCCACGGACCCGAAAGTCGACCGTCCTAGGGAGAGCGAGGATCCCAAGGCTTTACCGACTTTCCGACATACCAGACGCTGCGGTGCATTCCTGAAAATTGTCGAGTCGAGAGAAAATGGAATTGTGAGTCAGGTCGAGTTTAGAGTGAGATGGTCGAGTCACGCCTGGTGAATGTATATATTATCGGTCAGCTTGTTTATATTTTTATGTCGAGCTTATCTTAACTTGTTGAGAAGTCGACTCTTTCCCGTGGTGCCTTCAATCCATGACGGTTACCCAGCGATGTCGAGGGCGCAGTGAACTCGACAAGAGACGATGCCGAGGAGGAGCTCGACGAGGACCTCGAGTGACGCACTCTATCTCGTCGTGATTGTTTATTTATTGGATGTTGGTTTTTCCGAGGACTGCTCTTGTATTTCTTTTGTGTTCGAGGTCGTGACCACTGGGGCGTTGTTGTTTTTGTTGCTTACAGGCATCGGGTGGTCTTACTTTTGGAGCAAACAAGGTGGGAGTCTCGCCAAGTACCCTGTGGTATGATTACTCTTTGAAGTTGTCGCACTCTAGGTGTATTTTCTTTGCACATTTGCTACTCAGATATTTTGTATACATTATTATTTCGTGATATATATATGTGTATGTTATGCATGTATGTTTTATTTGAATTTAAGTCTTGTGTCTTAGTTGCACCATGTTTCAAAAGTCAGAATTACTCGATGTGCACGAGTTGGTTTTATATGAAAAAAAAATATATATCGCATTTTTAAAAGGCACAAGAGTTTCGTTTTTAAAACACATCTCATATAGGTTTATGTTGAGCTTGGTGTGTTGAAGCCCCAGAACTCGAGCTCAGATATTGAGCCCTCAGAGCGGTCCTGAACGGTCGTTACATCGGTATCGTGAGCAGCCTGTCGACCGAGCCGCGTGCATAGGAATTTGACCGGTCACCGTGTCGGGTTATGTGTTGGGTACCTAGTTGTATTGTGTTGATTGTCGCTTGATTAAGTGAAGCACTTATTGCTTCGAGAAATTGTTTCAACTGCTTGATTGAAGCAAAGGTGTTTTAACACATCCTCGTTGTGAGATTCTCGACAGGGTTTTGAACTTTGTGGAATCTAATGCCACCTCAGAGGAATACGACATCCGCAACCGAGAACGCCGACATGGAACGAGCTATTCAAGCTTACGACCGAGATGGCGGCAGCCATGGCTCAACAATCACCGCCGTGAACTCAACAGTTAACGCGATGGCTCAACAGACGGCAAATAGTTAACTCACAGAACTTGCAAAGAACAAAGAACGAAAGCGTAACGAATGTCAAGCAAGAGGATCGCGCCGACTTTAGGAAGCATGATCCAATCAAGTTCTACTATGCGAGCCAAATCCGGATAAAGCCGATCTTTGGATGCAAGAGATCGAGAAGATCTTCGAGGCACTTCATCGTCTCTGACAACGTGGAAGGTCGACTATGCCACCTACTTATCGCCAGGGAGACGCAGAGTATCGTGGAGAGGAGTGAAGCAAACGCTTATAGCGTAACATCGCGAGATGACCTGGGAGCTTTTTCGTGAAAGGTTTTGGACAAGTACTTCCTGATATCGCACGAGCCGGTAAGCGAGCAGGAATTTCTTCAATCGCAAAGAAGGCAACTCGACGGTCCGAGTATGCGCCAAGTTGAATCGTTGGCAGGTATTTCAGTCCATTTCGCGGACCGAAATGACCGTAGATGGTTAAGTGAGAGATTCCAACGGGATCGAGATTCGACATTCGTAAGTCGCTGGTGTCGCTGAGGATCCAAATCTTCAAGAGTCGATCGATCGATGTGTCGAGGTAGAAGGAGCGAGGAGCCACAAGAAGAAGACTGTCAGGGCTGACCGGTGAGACCCCGTGAGTGCGGCGTAGATTTGCACGTAAAGCGGAAACCACCGCAGAAGAGACCTTACGACCGACCTCGTGGGAACAACAACAGGGACAAGATCGTCCGATGACCCAAGTACCGAGTGAGCGGGAGGTCGACCAGTTGTCGAGGTGATTTGCTACCGATGTGGAAAGTCGACATTACGCGAGTAATTGTACTCGTAGGGAGGAGGTGTGTTTAATCGTAAGAAGCCAGGGCATTTTGCTGGCGATTGTCCTACACCTAAAGTCGAACCGACTATGCTTGCAAAGGCCAAAGGAAAGCGCTGTTGGCTAAAGGCGTAGTTTTCTCGCATGAGTGGCGAGGAAGCGCATCGAGCCGATGATCTTATCCAAGGTGAATGCGAGATCGGTGGTAAAACCTTATCCGCTCTTTTGATTCGTGCAACCCATTCCTTTATTTCTTCCGATCAGGTGAACCATTTGAACTTGACCGTGATCGCTTTACCGCTTAAATTAGTAGTTACAACCCCAAATGCTAAAAACCTTAGTCACAAACACCGCATGTCTTAATTGTGTAGTGATTATTCGTATTAGAAAGTTTGTGGTCAATTTGGTTTGTTTGCCTCTTAAGGGTTTAGATGTTATCCTCTGGATGGATCGTCATCACACCACCATGTCCTTGGACTGCGTGCCTGCAAACTGTAATTTTTCCAGACCTGAGTCTCCAATTATCTTTCTCACGAACGATTGGAGTTTCTTTTGAAAGAAGGAACTAGGGAATACATGTATCTAGCTAGTTCTAAGTTTTCCAGCCAGATCGACGTGAAGAATGTTCCCAGGTGTGTGACTTTGGTGACGCTTTTCTCAAGACGCGCTGTGGTTACCACCAAGACGAGAGGTCGAAGTTCTCCATCGACCTGATTCCAGGAACAGACCGATTTCCAAAGCGCCATACAGATGTCTCCGCCGAGATGAAAGAGTCAAGTCCCAGATCGAACACTTGGAGTCGAAGCAATTCATACGACCGAGCCGTGTCACCGCGGGGAGCTCCAAAGGTTGTTGGTTGCAGTTAAGGATGGACGATCAAGGTCAGGCGTGGACTATCGCGAGCTCAACAAGGTTACCGTGGAAGAACCGTTATCCGTTACCACGATTGACGACGACTGATGGACCAACTTCGGAGCTACGATCTTTTCCAAGATAGACTTGAAGCTCCGCTACCATCGATTCACGTGAAGGAGGAAGATGTTACCAAAACCGCTTTCAGACTAGATACTGGTCACTACGAGTATTTGGTGATGCCGCTTGAGTGACGAACGCGCCACCGTGGTTTATGGACTACATGAATAGGATTTTCCATTCGCTTTTGGATCAGTTCGCTGTAGTGTTCATCGACGACATATTGATTTACTCGAGGAACCGAGAAGAACACGCAGTAACACCTATGCCGAGTACTACGGATATTACGAGATAAGCAACTCTATGCCAACTGGTCAAGTGTGAATTTTGGTCAAGAGGTGAATTTTCTTGGTCACGTGATTTCCGCAGAAGCGGATAGTCGTGGATCCAACTAAGATTGAAGCCGATAGCGTGGGAACACCAAGACTCGCTATCGAGATCAGAGTTTTGCCTACGGCTTTAGCGTGCTATTACCGAAGATTCATTGAAGGTTTCTCAAGATTGTCGCGCCTCTTACACGATCGACGCAGGAAGGATCAACCTTTGCTTGGACCGAGGAGTGTGAAGCCGCCAACGATCAAGGAGCTTTTGACGACAAATACCAAGGCTGATTTTGCCTCAACCGTAAGAGCCTTTCGAGGTGTATTCAGATGCGTCACACCAGGGTTTAGGATGCGCTACCGATGCAACATCGGCGTGGTCGCAGATGCTTCAAGACAGCCTTAAGATTCACGAGAGAACTACCCTACTCACGACTGAGCTAGCAGCAGAGTTTTTGGCGCTGAAGATATGGAGGCACTACCTTTACTGGAGCACTTCCATCGCTTTCACGATCACAAGAGCTTGAAGTACCTGTCGACCGTATGAACTCAACATGCGCCAACGTGAGATGGACGTAATTTCGGGCGACTACGACTTTACATTGGAATACCATCCCGGTAAGGCTAACGAGTAGCGCATGCGCTGAGTAGAAAGAGCGCTTTAACCCTCTGTGAATGATGATCAAGGAGTCACAGATGCTCGAGAAGTTCCGAGATTTGAAGTCGAGTGTCGGGTTTCACCGGGAAGTCGAGATTTGGTATGCTTACTATCTCTAAATGATTGTTGGACGAGATCCGAGACCAACAAGTTCATGACGAGCTCTCGCAAGAGAAGATTCGGCTGATAGCGCAAGGAAGGCGATGCACTTCGTGCCCGAGCGACGACATCTTGAGGTGCAATGGCCGAGCGTATGCATCTCTAACGATCCGAGCCGAGGAAGTTGATTCTCGACGGCGCATAAGAGCAACTTTAGTATTCATCCCTGAGTTACGAAGATGTATCAAGACTTGAAGAAGCATTTTTGGTGGTCCTGAATGAAGAAGCAAGTGGCCGAGCACGTAGCTTCATGTTCGACGTGTCGTAAAGCGAAGGCGGAGCACCAACGACCGCAGAATGCTACAATCGCCGACGCACAAAGATGGAAATGGGACAAGATTTCCATGGACTTCGCTGTAGGTTTGCCGAAGACACAGTAAGAAGAATGATTCGATTTGGGTGATCGCCGACCGATCGACCAAATCCGCCATTTCTGCCAAAGTGAGGTCGACATACAACGTGGAAAAGTCGACCGAGATCTACATCGCGAGATAAGACGACTTCATGGAATACCCTCTTCGATCGTGGCTCTGACCGAGATCCGGTTCACGCCTCATTTTTGGAAGGAATTGCAAGGAGCGATGGGAACCGAGCTCAGCTTAGCTCTCAAGATATCATCCATGCATCGACTCGGGCCGACCGAGAGAACGATCCAATCGCTGAAGATTTGTTATGAGCCAGACGTTAGATCACCGAGGAAGTCAGACGACGCCTTACCATTGGTGGAGTTCACATACAACAACGCCTTCCATGCGAGTATTGGGATGGCACCTTTTGAAGCGCCAGATGGATCTGAAATGTCGACGCCTCTTTGTTGGTACCAGGATTCGCTGAAATGAATCGTCAGAGGACCGTGATATGATCCAAACAGACTCACCGAGAAGATCCGCTTGATCGAGATCGGATGCGAACATCTCAAAGTCGCACGTAAGAGTTATGCACTCAACGACGCCGACCACCGAAGTTCGAGGAAGGAGAACATGTATTTCTTAGAGTCACCCCACCATCGAGTTGGTCGAGCGATCAAATCCAAGAAACTTACTCCTAAATTCATCGACCTTACCGCATTCTTCGTCAGATTGGTCCAAGTGGCATATCAGATTGCCTTACCCCCATTCCTCGCCGAACATCCACGACGCGCCTTCCACGCCTCACAATTGCGGAAGTATGTTTCCGACCCTTCTCATGTCATCGAACCTGATGTGATTCAACCGAAGGACGACCTATCTTTCAAGCGCCATCAAAGAAGGATCGCTGATCTGAAAGCCAAACAAATATGAACAAAGAGATTCAACTTGTCAAGGTCAGTGGGATCAAAAGACTCGAGATGCGACTTGGGAGCCGAGGAGAAGATGAAGATTCGACTCTCGAACTTTTCTCGAGGTAAGAATCTTATTTGCAATTTCGAGGACTAAATTTTTTTAGAGGGAGAGATTGTAACACCTGAGGACGAGATCGACATCGTGACAGGACGACGATCGAGACCTCGACCAAGACCTTGTGTCGAGATCCCGTGACTAGATCGCTTGCCGAGATCATTTGTCGAGCCGATGAGACCACGCGGCACTAGCCGCCGAGCCGAGGAGGTCGCGTGTCGAAGTTGATGAAGTCGCTGCATCGAGCCGATGAGGACGCAAGTCGAAGCCGAGGAGACCGCGTTCACGAACTCGTGTTAGAACCTTGTACGCTTGCACGAGCACTTTGTCGACATCGTGGTCGAGATGACACCTCGTATTATTTCAACGTTATTCAGCCGTTATTATTATATTGTTTGTAATTATTACATTGTCGGCTTGTCGCTGACCGGCCGTAGTAGGGTAATTATGAGAGGAACGAGTTAACGGGTAGATGATTGATGGATTGGCATCTTATAGCCGGAGTTACGCTTATACCCTTTTCTCGCCACCAGATACCACGCACCGCTTTCCTCACACTCATTTCTCTTTTCTTCTTTCTTCTTCCTTCCTTCTCGCTCTGTGTTTCGTTGTTTTCTTTAAAAATCTTCATCGACTAAACCGTGAGTTCCATCGAGATTCTCGCATGCTTTCTTCATCAATTTTTGTTCATCATCAACTTCTCGACCCATATCTCGCCTGATCGACCATCACCGCTGAGGTATGAAGAATGATTTTTGTCTTCTTCGTACAATCGCTTAGCGCTAATTCTTCTTCCATTTTTAACCGCTTTTATGCTTCCAAATCATGTCAAATTGATGGGTTTTCTTCTTCACGATATTACCTATCTTTTAACCGATTAATTGGGCTTGTAAAACAAATTTCTTTCTCTCGATTTCTGCAATCGGCAAAGGCCTTAAAACCCCATTTTTGGTTCGTTTCGATTTCTTGTTTTTCATTTGTTGTTCGTTATTGTTGTTGTCAATCTATCTCAAGAAGCATCGATAACTTTTTCATGAAATTTTGATCGAAATCCCTAACTTTGTGTTAGAGGAAAAATATATTTCAGCTTCTTGAGTTTTATATTTTTTCCTGGGTTGAGTTGAGTTGGGGAAGAGAGAGCTAGATGTATTAGAACCATAGATCGATCTGAATTGTGTTTGTTTTAGGAAGTCCGATTCCGAGATCGAGTGATTTCCTAATCAAGGTGTACGGAAAGCGAATCCAAGGACGCCAAGCAAGCAATCCGTAACGAGGATCAGACGTGTCGAGGTCGATCGAGAAGCGTGACGGTCAAGTCGCTGTCGAAGTTCGTTGAAGACAGCCGTGTCGAGATCGAGTAAGAGAAGTCGCTGTCGAAGCTCTTAGAAGACAAATTGCGTCGAGGTCGTTGTCGAGCAAAGATTAACTTGAGTGCGGTAAGGGCGCTTCACATTAATATTTTCGTAGTATGCTAGCGTAAGGGCGCTTCACATTAATATTTTTGTAGTATGCTAGCGTAAGGGCGCTTCACATTAATATTTTCGTAGTATGCTAGCGTAAGGGCATTTCATATTCTACGTGGTTATGTTATTGTGTATGGATTTCCTGATTTGTGTCGAGCTGAAATGTTGTGATATGATTGAGTTTTTGCATGTATTTAATATGTGATTGAATATATGTCGTGAAGTGTGTATTGCATGTTGAATTATGCGCTTCTTCATGTCGAGCTTGCTCTTTATTTGACATGCGGTTGAATATCTTGTGTTTAACTCTCTTTGAATATCGATGCGGCTTAATTGTTCATCGAGTGAGCGAGCTAGGTGAGTCGTGATGACGCTTTTGAGCCGTGACCTGATAATCGAGGTGCTAGGTCCCCTTTTTGTTTACGGGAGATCGACTAGACGCCGCCACGCCACGGACCTCGAGCCGACCGCCCTAGTGGAGAGCGAGGATCCCAAGGCTTCGCTGGACTCTTCCGACATACCAGATGCACGGGCGGTGCATTCCGGAAAAATTGTCGAGTCGAGAGAAAATGGATTTATGAGTCAGGTCGAGTTTAGAGTGAGATGGTCGAGTCACGCTGTGAATGTTATACTTTGTCGCTTGTTTATATTTATGTCGAGCTTATCTTGAATTGTTGAGAAGTTGACCCTTTCCCGTGGTGCCTTCAATCCATGACTGCTACCCAGCGATGTCGAGGGCGCAGTAACTCGGACAAAGAGACGATGCCGAGGAGGAGCTCAACGAGGACCCGAGTGACGCACTCTATCCGTGGTGATTGTTTATTTGTTGGATGTTTGTTTTTCCGAGAACTGCATTTGTTTTTCTTTGTGTTCGAGGTCGTGACCAGCTGGGCAAAGTGTTGTGTTGTTGCTACAGGTAGACTGGTGGTCTTACTTTGGAGCAAACCTGCGTGGGAGTCTGCTTAAAGTACCCCGTGGTATGATGGCTCTTTGAAGTTGTTGTACCTTAGGTGTATTTTCTTTGCACATTTGCTACTCTGTATTTTGTATACATTATTATTTCGAGTGATATATATATGTGTATGTTATGCATGTATGTTTTATTTGAATTTAAGTCTTGTGTCTTAGTTGCACCATGTTTCGAAAAGCTGTAATTACTCTGATGTGCACGAGTTGGTTTTAAAAAAAATATATATATCGTATTTTTAAAAAAAAGGCACAAGAGTTTCGTTTTTAAAACACATCTCATATAGGTTTATGTTGAGCTTGGTGTGTTGAGCTCGGTAACTCGAGCTCGGTATATTGAGCTCGGTAGCGGTCCGGAAACGGGTCGTTACAACCTCGACATAGCTGTCTTCAACGAGCTCGACAACGACTTCGACACGTACCGTCCTCAATCGACCTCGACACGTACACTTCTCAGTCGACCTCGACACGTACAGTCCTCGATCTGGATTCTGGCCGCTACCAAGGTCCTTGGATTCGCTTTCCGTACACCTCGATTCGAGATCACTCGATCTCTGAATCAGACTTCCTAAAACAAACATAACTCCGATCGATCCATGGGTTCTAATACATCTAGCTCTTATCCCAAACTTAACCACAACCAGAAAATATAATACTCAAGAATCAATATATTTTTCCTCTAACACAAAGTTAGGGATTTCGATCAAAGTTCATGAAAAAGGTTATCCGATGCTTCAACAGATAGATCGACAACAACAATAACCGTAAGCAACGAATGAAAAACAAAAAATCTAAACGAACCAAAAAATGGGGTTTCGGGCACCGCCGATCAGAAATCGTAGAGAAAGAGATTTGTTTTACAACCCCAATTAGTGGGAGAGAAAGATAGGTAATATTCTGAAGAAGAAAACCCACCACTTTGACATGATTTGGAAGCATAAAACTGGCTAAAAAATGGAAGAAGAAATAGCGCTAAACAGTAGCACGAAGAAGATAAAAATCTGTTCTTCATACCTCAATGGTGAGCGAGCAGAAGAGATATGTCGAGAAGATGATGATGAACAAAATTGATGAAGAAAGCTTCAGGCAGAATCTCGATGGAACTCACTGCTTTGCCGATGGAAGTTTTTGAAGAAACAACGAAACACAGAGCGTAAGGAAGGAAGAAAGAAGAAAAGAGAAATGAGTGTTTGAGGAAACCGATCGTGAATACACCGGAAGCGGCATAATCAGAACTCCAGCTATAAGATGCCAATCCTATCAATCATCTACCCGCTTAATCGCTCCTCTCATAATTACCCCTCTACTGGCTTCACAACGGTCTAGACACACGACGAGAATGGTCAAGCCGACAATATAATTATTACAAACAATATAATAATAGCGCTGAATAACGTTCGAAAGAATACGAGGTGTCATCTCGACACGATGTCGACAAGAGTGCTCGTGCAAACGCACAAGGCTCTAACACGAGTTTGTGAACGCGGCCTCCTCAGCTCGACATGCGTCCTCATCAGCTCAGCAAATGATCTCGGCAAACGATCTAGTCACGGGATCTCGACACAAGGTCTTGGTCGAGGTCTCGATACGTCGTCCTAATACGATGTCGATCTCGTCCTCAGGTGTTACAAGCAGCACTAAACCTGACAATGAACAGGCCCAACTCGACAAGGCCCAAATGATTTGGATTACATCACAATATTTTCTACCTATCATCTCTAAATAAAAGACAAAATAGACACCACAAATCTATTCTATTTACTATTGAAAGAATGTAAGTCCTGGCCGAGCAACGACCTCCCTTTGCAACAAGTGGCAATCTATATTATTGACACATGGCATAACTATTATTTCCAAAGTCAAGTCAAGTCCTGGCCAACCAACCCCCTCCACTTTTTCTCCTCTTAAATTGAATTTTTAATTATATCACTTTCTCCAACTTCTGAAAATTTCGTCCGTGTACGGACTGCCACTCTGCTTCATTTCATTTGACACAACCTCCAACACAATGAAAAACCATCAGAACACAATAGCTTTTCTCTCCCTTTCTCCTTCTAACCAACTCGATAACGAGCAGAACCAACCAACACGACAACGAGCTGAACCAACCAACTCGACAACGAGCTTGAACCAATCTCGACAACGAGCAGCACCAAAACTCGACAATGAACGACGAGCTGAACCAACCAACTCGACAACGAGCTTGAACCAATCTCGACATCGAGCTGAACCAACCAACTCGACAACGAGCTCGAACCAATCTCGACAAAGAACCAACCAACTCGACAACGAGCTGGAACCAATCTCGACAACGAGCAGAACCCACCAACTCGACAACGAGCTGGAACCAATCTCGACAACGAGCAGCACTAAACTCGACAATGAACAGGCCCAACTCGACAAGGCCCAATATGATTTGGATTACATCACAATATTTTCTACCTATTATCTCTAAATAAAAGACAAAATAGACACCACAAATCTATTCTATTTACTATTGAAAGAATGTAAGTCCTGGCCGATCAACGACCTCCCTTTGCAACAAGTGGCAATCTATATTATTGACACATGGCATAACTATTATTTACAAAGTCAAGTCAAGTCCTGGCCAACCAACCACCTCCACTTTTTCTCCTCTTAAATTGAATTTTTAATTATATCACTTTCTCCAACTTCGAAAATTTCGTCTGCGGTACGGACCGCCACTGCCTTCATTTCATTTTACACAACCTCCAACACAATGAAAAACCATCAGAACACAATAGCTTTTCTCTCCCTTTCTCCTTCTAACCAACTCGACAACGAGCTGAACCAACCAACTCGACAACAAGCTGGAACCAATCTCGACAAAGAACCAACCAACTCGACAACGAGCTGGAACCAATCTCGACAACGAGCAGCACTAAACCAACCAACTCGACAACGAGCAGAACCAACCAACTCGACAACGAGCTTGAACCAATCTCGACAACGAGCAGCACCAAAACTCGACAATGAACGACGAGCTGAACCAACCAACTCGACAACGAGCTTGAACCAATCTCGACAACGAGCTGAACCAACCAACTCGACAACGAGCTCGAACCAATCTCGACAAAGAACCAACCAACTCGACAACGAGCTTGAACCAATCTCGACAACGAGCAGCACAAAACCAACCAACTCGACAACGAGCTGGAACCAATCTCGACAACGAGCAGCACTAAACTCGACAATGAACAGGCCCAACTCGACAAGGCCCAAATGATTTGGATTACATCACAATATTTTCTACCTATTATCTCTAAATAAAAGACAAAATAGACACCACAAATCTATTCTATTTACTATTGAAAGAATGTAAGTCCTGGCCGAGCAACGACCTCCCTTTGCAACAAGTGGCAATCTATATTATTGACACATGGCATAACTATTATTTCCAAAGTCAAGTCAAGTCCTGGCCAACCAACCACCTCCACTTTTTCTCCTCTTAAATTGAATTTTTAATTATATCACTTTCTCCAAATTCTGAAAATTTCGTCCGTGTACGGACTGCCACTCTGCTTCATTTCATTTGACACAACCTCCAACACAATGAAAAACCATCAGAACACAATAGGTTTTCTCTCCCTTTCTCCTTCTAACCAACTCGACTCCTTCTAACCAACTCGATAACGAGCAGAACCAACCAACTCGACAACGAGCTGAACCAACCAACTCGACAACGAGCTGGAACCAATCTCGACAAAAAACCAACCAACTCGACAACGAGCTTGAACCAATCTCGACAACGAGCAGAAACAACCAACTCGACAACGAGCAGAACCAACAACTCATCAACGAGCTGGAACCAATCTCGACAACGAGCAGCACTAAACCAACCAACTCGACAACGAGCAGAACCAACCAACTCGACAACGAGCTTG
Source organism: Calophaca sinica (assembly GCA_037113605.1). Taxonomy (NCBI): domain Eukaryota; kingdom Viridiplantae; phylum Streptophyta; class Magnoliopsida; order Fabales; family Fabaceae; genus Calophaca; species Calophaca sinica. The sequence continues at coordinate 110,266 of JBAFXK010000073.1, forward strand.
AACCAATCTCGACAACGAGCAGCACCAAAACTCGACAATGAACGACGAGCTGAACCAACCAACTCGACAACAAGCTCGAACCAATCTCGACAAAGAACAAACCAACTCGACAACGAGCTTGAACCAATCTCGACAAAAAGCAGCACTAAACTCGACAAGGAACAGGCCCAACTCGACAAGGCCCAAATGATTTGGATTACATCACAATATTTTCTACCTATTATCTCTAAGTAAAAGACAAAATAGACACCACAAATCTATTCTATTTACTATTGAAAGAATGTAAGTCCTGGCCGAGCAACGACCTCCCTTTGCAACAAGTGGCAATCTATATTATTGACACTTGGCATAACTATTATTTCCAAAGTCAAGTCAAGTCCTGGCCAACCAACCACCTCCACTTTTTCTCCTCTTAAATTGAATTTTTAATTATATCACTTTCTCCAACTTCGAAAATTTCGTCTGGTACTGACCGCCACTCGCTTCATTTCATTTGACACAACCTCCAATGTAACACCCGAGGACGAGATCGACATCGTATAGGGACGACGTATCGGAGACCTCGACCAAGACTCTGTGTCGAGATCCCGTGACTAGATCGCTTCACGAGATCATTTGTCGAGCCGATGAGACCACGATGCACTAGCCAGCCGAAATGAGTAGGTCGCGTGTCGAGTTGATGAAGTCGCTGCATCGGCGATGAGGATGCATGTCGAGTCAAGAGACCGCGTTCACGAACTCGTGTTAGAACCTTGTGCGCTTGCACGAGCACCCTTGTTTCGACATCGTGTCGAGATGATACCTCGTATTCTTTGAGCGTTATTCACCGTTATTATTATATTGTTTGTAATTATTACATTGTCGCTTGCCGCTGGACCGGCAGTAGAGGGTAATTATGAGAGGAACAAGTTAACGGGTAGATGATTGATGGGATTGGCATCTTATAGCCGGAGTTACGCTTATACCCCTTTTTCGCCACCAGATATACCACGACCGATTCCCTCACGCTCATTCTTTCTCTTTCTTCTTTCTTCTTCCTTCCTTCTCGCCTGTGTTTCGTTGTTTTCTTCAAAAATCTCCATCGACAAAACCGTGAGTTCCATCGAGATTCTCGCACAAGCTTTCTTCATCAATTTTGTTCATCATCATCTTCTCGACCCATATCTCGCCCTCGCTCGATCACCATTGAGGTATGAAGAACAGATTTTTGTCTTCTTCTGTACAATGCTTAGCGCTATTTCTTCTTCCATTTTTAGCCGCTTTATGCTTCCAAATCATGTCAAATTGATGGGTTTTCTTCTTCACAATATTACCTATCTTTCTAACCGATTAATTGGGCTTGTAAAACAAATTTCTTTTCTCTCGTTTTCTCGCATCGCAGCGCCCGTAAACCTCCATTTTTGGTTCGCTTTGATTTCTTGTTTTTCGCTTGTTGCTTCGTTATTGTTGTTGTCGATCTATCCGCTGAAGCATCGATAACTTTTCATGAAATTTTGATCGAAATCCCTAACTTTGTGTTAGAGGAAAAATATATTTCGCTTCTTGAGTTTTATATTTTTCCTGGTCAGGTTGAGTTTGGGATGAGAGCTAGATGTATTAGAACCCATAGATCGATCTGAGTTGTGTTTGTTTTAGGAAGTCTGATTCTCGAGATCGAGTGATTTCCGAATCAAGGTGTACGGGAAAGCGAATCCAAGGACGTGGAAGCAGCGGAATCCAGATCGAGAATCGCTCGCGGTCAAGGTCGATCGAGAAGCGACGCGTGTCGGAGGTCGACCGAGAAGCCGACGCGGTCGGGTCGTTGTCGAGCTCGTTGAAGACAGCCGTGTCGAGATCGAGTAAGAGAAGTCGTTGTCGAGCAGCATTAACTTGGAGTTCGGTAAGGGCAACTCCTAGATATCTCTAAGGCTTTATTTTATAAGTCCTTAAATAAGGGCATTTCATATTCTACGTGGTTATGTTATTGTGTATGGATTTTCTGATTTGTGTCGAGCTGAAATGTTGTGATATGATTGAGTTTTTGCATGTATTTAATATGTGATTGAATATATGTCGTGAATTGCGTATTGCATGTTGAATTTCGTTTCTTCATGTCGAGCTTGCTCTTTTATTTGACATGCGGTTGAATATCTTGTGTTTAACTCTTTGAATATCGTATGCGGCGAATTGTTCATCGAGTGAGCGAGCTAGGTGAGTCGTATGACGTTTTTGAGCCGCGGACCTGGATAATCGAGGGTGCTAGGTGTAACACCCGAGGACGAGATCGACATCGTATTAGGACGACGATCGAGACCTCAACCAAGACCTTGTGTCGAGATCCCGTGACTAGATCGCTTGCACGAGATCTTTGTCGAGCCGATGAGACCACGCACACTAGCCGCCGAGCCGAGGAGGTCGGGTGTCGAAGTTGATGAAGTCGCTGCATCGAAATGATGAGGACGCAAGTCGAAGCCGAGGAGACCGCGCTCACGAACTCGTGTTAGAACTTTGTACATTTGCACGAGCACTCTTGTCGACATCGCGGTCGAGATGACACCTCGTATTATTTCGAACGCTACTCAGCCAAGTATTATTATATTGTTTGTAATTATTACATTGCTCGCTTGTCGCTGACCGACAGAGTAGAGGGTAATCATGAGAGGAACGAGTTAATCCGTAGATGATTATTGGGATTGGCATCTTATAGCCGGAGTTACGCTTACTCCCTTTCTCGCCACCAGATACCACGACCGCTTTCACCTATTTCTCTTTCTTCTTTCTTCTTCCTTCCTTCTCGCCTGTGTTTCGTTGTTTCCTTAAAAATCTTCATCGATTTAAACCGTGAGTTCCAAATGAGATTCTCGCACAAGATTTCTTCATCAATTTTGTTCATCATCAACTTCTCGACCCATATCTCGTCTGATCGACCATCACCGCTGAGGTATGAAGAATGTATTTTCTTTCATCTGTATAATCGCTTAGCGCTAAATCTTCTTCCATTTTTAATCGCTTTATGCTTCCAAATCATATCAAATTGATGGGTTTTCTTCTTCACAATATTACCTATCTTTTAACCGATTAATTGGGCTTGTAAAACAAATTTCTTTCTCTCGCTTTTTCGCACCCAATGCCCGTAAAACCCCATTTTTGGTTCATTTCGATTTTCTTGATTTTCATTCGCTGCTTTCGATTATTGTTGTTGTCGATCTATCCGTTGAAGCATCGATAACTTTTCATGAATTTCGATCGAAATCCCTAACTTTGTGTTGGAGGAAAATATCTTTCGCTTCGAAGTTTTATATTTTCCGGGTCAGGTCGAAGCCTGGGGAAGAGAGAGCTAGATGTATTAGAACCATAGATCGATCCGAGTTGTGTTTGTTTTAGGAAGTCCGATTCCGAGATCGAGTGAATTCCGAATCGAGGTGTACGGAAAGCGAATCCAAGGACGCTGAAGCAGCAGAATCCGTGAACGAGGATCAGACGTGTCGAGGTCGACCGAGAAGCGCACGATCGAAGTCGTTGTCGAAGTTCTTTGAAGACACCGTGTCGAGGTCGTTGTCGAGCAAAGATTTAACTTGAGTTCTAAGTGGCGCTTCACATTTATATTTGTTATAGTATGTAAGGGCATTTCATATTCTATGTGGTTATGTTATTGTGTATGGAATTACCGATTTGTGTCGAGATGAAATGTTGTGATATGATTGAAGTTTTGCATGTATTTAATATGTGATTGAATATATGTCGTGAAGTGTGTATTGCATGTTGAATTATGCTTTCTTCATGTCGAGCTTGCTCTTTTATTTGACATGCGGTTGAATATTTTGTGTTTAACTCCTTGAATATCGTGATGCTTAATTGTTCATCGAGTGAGCGAGCTAGGTGAGTCGTATGACGCTTTTGAGCCGTGACCTGATAATCGAGGGTGCTAGGTCCCCTTTGTTTACGGAGATTGACTAGACGCCGCCACGCCACGGACCTCGAAGTTGATCGGCCCTAGGGAGAGCGAGGATCCCAAGGTTTCGGCTGGACTTTCCGACATACCAGACGGCGCGTGCATTCCGGAAAATTGTCGAGTCGAGAGAAAATGGAATCGTGAGTTGTGTCGAAGCCAGAGTGAGATGGTCGAGTCACGCTTGCGATCGTTATACTTTGTCGCTTGCTTATATTTTTATGTCGAGCTTATCTTAACTTGTTGAGAAGTCGACCTTTCCGTGGTGCCTTCAATCCATGACTGCTACCCAGCGATGTCGAGGGCGCAGTAACTCGACAGAGACGATGCCGAGGAGGATCTCGACGAGGACCCGAGTGACGCACTCTCTACCTCGCCGTGATTGTTTATTTATTGGATGTTGGTTTTTCCGAGGACTGCTTCTTGTATTTCTTTATGTTCGAGGTCGTGACTAGCTGGGGCCAAAGGTTGTTTTTGTTGCTACAGTGGTAGACCGGGTGGTCTTACTTTTGGAGCAAAGGTGGGAGTTCGCCTAAGTACCCTGTGGTATGATGGCTCTTTGAAGTCAGTTGTCGCATCTAGGTGTATTTTCTTTGCACATTTGCTACTCAGATTTGTATACATTATTATTCGTGATATATATATATGTATGTTATGCATGTATGTTTTATTTGAATTTAAGTCTTGTGGTCTTAGTTGCACCATGTTTCAAAAGTCAGAATTACTCCTCGATGTGCACGAAGTTGGTTTTATATGAAAAAAATATATATCGTATTTTTAAAAGGCACAAGAGTTTTGTTTTTAAAACACATCTCATATAGGTTTTGTTGAGCTTGGTGTGTTGAGCCTGTGAACTCGAGCTCAGATATCGAGCTCAGAGCGTCCTAAACGGGTCGTTACAGCCTTGTATCGTGAGCAGCTTCTGCTCGACCGAGCCGTGCATAGGATTTGGACCGGTCACCGTGGTTTCGTTATGTGTCGGGTACCTAGTTGTTTTGTGTTGATTGTCGCTTGATTAAGTGAAGCACTTATTGCTTGAGAAATTGTTTGAACTGCTTTCTTGATTGAAGCAAAGGTGTTTTAACACATCCTTGTTGTGAGATTCTCGACAGGTTTTGAACTTTGTGGAATCTAATGCCACCTCGTAGGAATACGACATCCGCAACCGAGAACGCCGACATGGAACGAGCTATTCAAGCTTACGACCGAGATGGCGGCAGCCATGGCTCAACAATCACCGCCGCAACTCAACAGTTAACGCGATGGCTCAACAGACGGCATTGTTAACTCAAAGCCAGAATCGGCAAAGAACAAAGAACGAGCGTAACGTAATGTCAAGCAAGAGGATTGGCCGACTTTAGGAAGCATGATCCACCGGTTCTACTATGAGCCAAATCCGGATAAAGTCGATCTTTGGATGCAAGAGATCGAGAAGATCTTTGAGGCACTTCACGTCTCTGACAACGTGAAGGTCGACTATGCCACCTACTTATCGCTAGGAGACGCAGAGTATCGTGGAGAGGAGTGAAGCAACGCTTATAGCGTAACATCGCGAGATGACCTGGGAGCTTTTTCGTGAAAGGTTCTTGGACAAGTACTTCCTGACATCGCACGAGCCGAGAAGGAGCAGAATTTCTTCAATCGCAAAGAAGGCAACTCGACGGTCCGAGTATGCGCCAAGTTTGAATCGCTGGCGCAGGTATTTCACCATTTCGTGACCGAAGCCGACCAGAGATGGTTAAGTGAGAGATTCCAACTGGATCGAGATTCGACATTCGTAAGTCAAGGTGTCGCTGAGGATCCGAAATCTCCAAGAGCCGATCGACCGATGTGTCGAGGTAGAAGGAGTGAGGAGCCACAAGAAGAAGATCAGGGCTGACCGGTGAGACCCCGTAGTGCGGGCGTAGATTTGCACGTAAAGGGAAACTACCGCAGAAGAGACCTTACGACCGACCTCGTGGAACAACAACAGGACAGATCGTCCGATGACCCAAGTACCGAGGAGTGGAGGTCGACCAAAGTCGAGGTGATTTGCTACCGATGTGGAAAGCCGGACATTACGCGAGTAATCAGACTCGTAGGGAGTGAGGTGTGTTTCAACCGCAAGAAGCCAGGGCATTTTGCTAAGGATTGTCCTACACCTAAAGTCGAACCGACTATGCTTGGCGCAAAGCGCCAAAGGGAAGTCGCTGTGGCTAAAGGCGTAGTTTTCTCGCATGAGTGGCGAGGAAGCAGATCGAGCCGATGATCTTATCCAAGGTGAATGTGAGATCGAGGGTAAATCCTTATCCGCTTTTTTGATTCGTGCAACCCATTCCTTCATTTCTTCCGATCAGGTGAACCTTTGAGCTTGACTGCGGATCGCTTTACCGCTTAAATTAGTAGTTACAACCCCACCGCTAAAACCTTAGTCACAAACACCGCATGTCTTAATTGTGTAGTGATTATTCGTAATAGAAAGTTTGTGGTCAATTTGGTTTGTTTGCCTCTTAAGGGTTTAGATGTTATCCTCGGATGGATTCGTTGTCACACCACCATGTCCTTTTGGACTGCGTGCCCAGAAACCGTAATTTTTCCGCACTGAGTCTCCAATTATCTTTCTCGCCGAACGATTGGAGTTTCTTTGAAAGAAGGAACTAGGGAATACATGTATCTCGCTAGTTCTAAGTTTTCCACAGATCGACGTGAAGAATGTTCCAGCTGGTGTGTGATTTTGAGGACGCTTCAAGACGCGCGCCAGATTACCACCAAGACGAGAGGTCGAAGTTCTCCATCGACCGATTCCAGGAACAGACCGATTTCCAAAGCGCCGCATGTGATGTCTCCCGCCGAGATGAAAGAGTCAAGTCCCAGATCGAACACTCGAGTCGGCAATTCATACGACCGAGCCGTGTCACCGTGGGGAGCTCCAAAGGTTGTTGGTTAAGAAGAAGGATGGACGCATCAAGGTCGTGGCGTGGACTATCGCGAGCTCAACAAGGTTACCGTGAAGAACCGCTATCCGTTACCACGATTGACGATTCGATGGACCAACTTCGTGGAGCTACGATCTTTTCCAAGATAGACTTGAAGCTCCGCTACCATCGATTCGCGCGGAAGGAGGAAGATGTCGCCAAAACAAATTTTCAGACTAGATACGGCCACTACGAGTACTTGGTGATGCCGCTTGAGTGACGCATCGCGCCACCGTGTTTATGGACTACATGAACAGATTTTTCATTCGCTTTTGGATCGCCGTTGTAGTGTTCATCGACGACATATTGATTTACTCGAGGAACCGAGAAGAGCACGCAGAACACCTATGCCGAGTATCGCAGATATTACGAGATAAGCAACTCTATGCCAACTGTCAAGTGTGAATTTTGGTCAAGAGGTGAATTTTCTAGGTCACGTGATTTCCGCAGGCGGATACCGTGATCCAACTAAGATCGAGGCGTGATAGCGTGGGAACAAACAAGACTAAGCACGAGATCGAGTTTTGTCGCTTAGCAGATATTACCGAAGATTCATTGAAAGTTTCTCAAGATTGTCGCGCTTCTTACACGATCGACGCAGGAAGGATCAACCTTTGCTCGACCGAGGAGTGTGAAGCCGCTTTTCAACGATCAAGGAGCTTTTGACGACAAATACCGCGATTTTGCCTCAACCCAAGAGCCTTCGAGGTGTATTGTGATGCGCCACACCAGGGATCGGGATGCAGGCCGATGCAACATCTGGCGTGGTCGCAGATGCTTCAAGACGCCTTAAGATTCACGAGAGAACTATCCTACTCACGCACTCGAGCTAGCAAAGCAGAGTTTTTGGCGCTCAAGATATGGAGGCACTACCTTTACGAGCACTTCATCGCTTTCAACGATCACAAGAGCTTCAAGTAATTGCTCGACCGTATGAGCTCAACATGCGCCAACGGATGGACGTAATTTCAAGGACTACGACTTTACGCTGGAATACCATCCTGGTAAGGCTAACGTAGTAGCGTATGCGCTGAGCAGAAGAGCGCTTTAACCCTGGTAATGATGATCAAGGAGTCGAGATGCTCGAGAAGTTCCGAGATTTGAAGTCGAGTGTCGGTTTCACCTGAAGCCGAGATTTGGTATGCTTACCATTTCTAACAGATTGTTGGACGAGATCCGAGACCGAAGTTCGCGGACGAAGCTTCGCAAGAGAAGATTCACTGATAGCGCAAGTGGAAGCGCGATTGCACTTCAGGCCTGAGCGACGACATCTCGAGGTGCAATGGCCGAGCGCGCGCGGCCTAACGATCCGAGCCGAGGAAGTTGATTCTCGACGGCGCATAAGAGCAACTTTAGTATTCATCCCTGAGTTACGAAGATGTATCAAGACTTGAAGAAGCATTTTTGGTGGTCCTGAATGAAGCAAGCGGCCGAGCACGTAGCTTCATGTTCGACGCGGTCGTAAAGCGGCGTGGAGCACCAACGACCGCAGAATGCTACAATCGCTGACGCGCCGCATGGAAACGGGACAAGATTTCCATGGATTTCGCTGTAGGTTTGCCAAGACGCAGAAGAAGAATGATTCGATTTGGGTGATCGCCGACCGATCGACCAAATCTACCATTTCTTGCCAAAGCGAGGTCGACATACAACGTGGAAAAGTCGACCGAGATCTACATCGCGAGATAGTACGACTTCATGGAATACCTCTTCGATCGTGGCCTGACCGAGATCCGGTTCACGCCTCATTTTTGGAGGGAATTGCAAGGAGCGATGGGAACCGAAGCTCGCTTAGCTCTAAGATATCATCCACGCATCGACGGACAGATCGAGAGAACGATCCAATCGCCAAGATTTGTTACGAGCTTGTACGTTAGATCACCGAGGAAGTCGGGACGACGCCTTACCATTGGTGGAGTTCACATACAACAACAGCCTTCCATGCGAGTATCGGGATGGCACCTTTGAAGCGCCAGATGGATCTGAAATGTCGACGCCTCTTTGTTGGTACCAGGATTCGGCGAAATGACCGTCAGAGGACCAGATATGATCCAAATAGACTACCGAGAAGATCCGCTTGATCGTAGATCGGATGCGAACATCTCAAAGTCGATGTAAGAGTTATGCAGATCAACGACGCCGACCACTGAAAGTTCGAGGAAGGAGGACATGTATTTCTTAGAGTCACCCCCACCATCGAGTTGGTCGAGCGATCAAATCCAAGAAACTTACCCCTAAATTCATTGACCTTACCAGATTCTTCGTCAGATTGGTCCAAAGGGCATATCGATTGCATTGCCACCATTCTTGTCGAACATCCACGACGCCTTTCACGCCTCACAATTGCGGAAGTATGTTTCCGACCCTTCTCATGTCATCGAACCGTATGTGATTCAACCAAGGACGACTTATCTTTGAAGCGCCACCAAGAAGAATCGCTGATCTGAAAGCCAAACAGCTATGAACAAAGAGATCCAACTTGTCAAGGTCAGGGATCAAGACGGAGATGCGACTGGGAGCCGAGGAGAAGATGAAGATTCAAGACTCGAACTTTTCTCGAGGTAAGAAGTTTATTTGCAATTTCGAGGACTAAATTTTTTAGAGGGAGAGATTGTAACACCCGAGGACGAGATCGACATCGTATTAGGACGACGATCGAGACCTCGACCAAGACCTTGTGTCGAGATCCCGTGACTAGATCGCTTCACGAGATCTTTGTCGAGCCGATGAGACCACGCACACTAGCCGCCGAAATGAGGAGTGCTCGTGTCGAAGTCGATGAAGTCGCTGCATCGAAATGATGAGGACGCAAGTCGAAGCCGAGGAGACCGCTGCTCACGAACTCGTGTTAGAACTTTGTACATTTGCACGAGCACTCTTGTCGACATCGTGTCGAGATGACACCTCGTATTATTTCGAACGCTACTCGCCAAGTATTATTATATTGTTTGTAATTATTACATTGTCGCTTGTCGCTGACCGGCAGTAGAGGGTAATCGCGAGAGGAACGAGTTAACGGCAGATGATTATCGGGATTGGCATCTTATAGCCGGAGTTACGCTTTTACCCTTTCTCGCCACCAGATACCACGACCGCTTTCACTCATTTCTCTTCTTCTTTCTTCTTCCTTCCTTCGCCTGTTTCGTTGTTTCTTAAAATCTTCATCGATTTAAACCGTGAGTTCCAAATGTAGATTCTCGCACAAGATTTCTTCATCAATTTTGTTCATCATCAACTTCTCGACCCATATCTCGCCTGATCGACCATCACCGCTGAGGTATGAAGAACAGATTTTCTTTCATCTGTATATCGCTTAGCGCTAAATCTTCTTCCATTTTTAATCGCTTTATGCTTCCAAATCATATCAAATTGATGGGTTTTCTTCTTCACAATATTACCTATCTTTTTAACCGATTAATCGGGCTTGTAAAACAAATTTCTTTCTCTGCTTTTCTCTCGCATCGGCAATGCCCGTAAAACCCCATTTTTGGTTCATTTCGATTTTCTTGATTTTCATTCGCTGCTTCGATTATTGTTGTTGTCGATCTATCCGCTGAAGCATCGATAACTTTTCATGAATTCTCGATCAAATCCCTAACTTTGTGTCGAGGAAAAATATCTTTCAGCTTCGAGTTTTATATTTTCCGGGTCAGGTCGAAGCTTGGGAAGAGAGAGCTAGATGTATTAGAACCATAGATCGATCCGAAGTTGTGTTTGTTTTAGGAAGTCCGATTCCCGAGATCGAGTGAATTCAATCGAGGTGTACGGAAAGCTTAATCCAAGGACGCTAGCGCAGAATCCGTAACGAGGATCAGACGTGTCGAGGTCGACCGAGAAGCCGCACGGTCGCGTTGTCGAAGTTCGCTGAAGACACCGTGTCGAGATCGAGTAAGAGAAGTCGCTGTCGAAGTTCTTTGAAGACAAATGTCGCAGGTCGCTGTCGAGCAAAGATTTAACTTGAGTTCTAGTGGCTACATTTATATCTCTAAGGCTTTATTTATAAGTCCTTATGTGTATGCCACATTTATATTTGTTATAGTATGTGCGGCATTTCATATTCTATGTGGTTATGTTATTGTGTATGGAATTACCGATTTGTGTCGAGATGAAATGTTGTGATATGATTGAAGTTTTGCATGTATTTAATATGTGATTGAATATATGTCGTGGAAGTGTGTATTGCATGTTGAATTATGCTTCTTCATGTCGAGCTTGCTCTTTATTTGACATGCGTTGAATATTTTGTGTTTAACTCCTTGAATATCGTGATGCGCTTAATTGTTCATCGAGCGAGCGAGCTAGGTGAGTCGTATGACGCTTTTGAGCCGTGACCCTGATAATCGAGGGTGCTAGGTCCCCTTTGTTTACTGGAGATCGACTAGACGCCGCCACGCCACGGACCCGAAGTCGACCGCCCTAGGGAGAGCGAGGATCCCAAGGCTTTGGCCGACTTTCCGACATACCAGACGGCCGTGGTGCATTCCGGAAAATTGTCGAGTCGAGAGAAAATGGAATCGTGAGTCAGGTCGAGTTTAGAGCGAGATGGTCGAGTCACGCTTCGGTGATGCTATACTTTGTCGCTTGCTTATATTTTTATGTCGAGCTTATCTTAACTTGTTGAGAAGTCGACCTTTCCCGTGGTGCCTTCAATCCATGACTGCTACCCAGGCGATGTCGAGGGCGCAGTAACTCGACAAGAGACGATGCCGAGGAGGAGGTCGACGAGACCCGAGTGACGCACTCTCACCGTCGTGGATTGTTTATTTATTGGATGTTGGTTTTTCTCGAGGACTGCTTCTTGTATTTCTTTATGTTCGAGGTCGTGACCATGGGCAGTGTTGTTTTTGTTGTTACAGGTAGACTGGTGGTCTTACTTTGGAGCAGCCTGCGTGGGAGTCTCACAAGTACCCCCTGTGGTATGATGGCTCTTTGAAGTTGTCGCATCTTAGGTGTATTTTCTTTGCACATTTGCTACTCAGATTTGTATACATTATTATTCGGGTGATATATATATGTGTATGTGATGCATGTATGTTTTATTTGAATTTAAGTCTTGTGTCTTAGTTGCACCATGTTTCAAAAGTCAGAATTACTCCGATGTGCACGAAGTTGGTTTTATATGAAAAAAAAAAATATATATCGTGATTTTTAAAAGGCACAAGAGTTTTGTTTTTAAAACACATCTCATATAGGTTTTGTTGAGCTTGGTGTGTTGAGCTCCTGAACTCGAGCTCAGATATCGAGCTCTCAGAAGCGGTCCTGGAAACGTCGCTACACGCTTCACATTAATATTTTCGTAGTATGCTAAAGATTTATACTTGTTATAAGTATGTCTACGCCACATTTATACTTGTTATAGTATTGCGGTGTTTCATATGGTTATCATGGATTTCCGATTTCAGGTCGAAATAAATGTTGTGATATGATTGAGTTTTTGCATGTATTTAATACGTGATTGAATATATGTCGTGAATTGTGTATTGCATGTTGAATTATGCTTCTTCATGTCGAGCTTGCTTTTATTTGACATGGTTGAATATCTTGTGTTTAACTCTTTGAATATCGTGATGCTTAATTGTTCATCGAGTGAGCGAGCCAGGTGAGTCGATGACGCTTTTGAGCCGTGGACCCGATAATCGAGGGTGCTAGGTCCCCTTTGTTTACGGAGATCGACCAGACGCCGCCACGCCATGGGACCCGAGTCGATCGGCCCTAGGGAGAGCGAGGATCCCAAGGTTTTACCGACTTTCCGACATACCGGCACGCTGCGGTGCATTCCGGAAAATTGTCGAAGTCGAGAGAAAATGGATTTCGCGAAGTCAGGTCGAAGTTTAGAGCGAGATGGTCGAGTCACGCCTGGTGAATGTTATACTTTGCCGCTTGCTTATATTTTTATGTCGAGCTTATCTTGAATTGTTGAGAAGTCGACCTTTCCCGTGGTGCCTTCAATCCATGACTGCTACCCAGGCGATGTCGTAGGGCGCAGGAACTCGACAAGAGACGATGCCGAGGAGGAGCTCGACGAGGACCCGAGTGACGCACTCTATCCGCCGTGGATTGTTTATTTGTTGATGTTTGTTTTTCCGAGGACCTGCATTTCGCTTTTTCTTTGTGTTCGAGGTCGTGACCAGCTGGGGCAAAGGTTGTTTATTGCTACAGGTAGACTGGTGGTCTTACTTTTGGAGCAGCCTGCGTGGGAGTCTCGCCTAAGTACCCCCAGTGGTATGATTGCTCTTTGAAGTTGTCGCATTCTAGGTGTATTTTCTTTGCACATTTGCTACTCAGATTTTGTATACATTATTATTTCGAGTGATATATATATGTATGTTATGCATGTATGTTTTATTTGAATTTAAGTCTTGTGTCTTAGTTGCACCATGTTTCAAAAGTCAGAATTACTCGATGTGCACGAGTTGGTTTTATAAAAAATATATATCGTATTTTTAAAAGGCACAAGAGTTTTGTTTTTAAAACACATCTCATATAGGTTTATGTCGAGCTTGGTGTGTTGAGCTTCAGAACTCGAGCCTCGTATATTGAGCTCCTGTGAGCGGTCCTAAACGGTCGTTACATCGTTGGTATCGAGCGCCTCGCTCGACCGAGCCGCATAGGAATTTGACCGTCACTATGCTCGTTATGTGTCAGTACCTAGTTGTATTATGTTGATTGCCGCTTGATTAAGTGAAGCACTTATTGCTTGAGAAATTGTTTGAACTGCTTCTTGATTGAAGCAAAGGTGTTTTAACACATCCTTGTTGTGAGATTCTCGACAGGTTTTGAACTTTGTGGAATCTAATGCCACCGTGAGGAATACGACATCCGCAACCGAGAACGCCGACATGGAACGAGCTATTCAAGCTACGACCGAGATGGCGGCAGCCATGGCTCAACAATCACCGCCAGAACTCAACAGTTAACGCTGATGGCTCAACAGACGGCAATAACTCGCCAGTAACTTGCAAAGAACAAAGAACGAGCGTAACGTAATGTCAAGCAAGAGGATCGCCGACTTCAGGAAGCTATGATCCAATCGGGTTCTACTGCGGAGCCAAATCCGGATAAAGTCGATCTTTGGATGCAAGAGATCGAGAAGATCTTCGAGGCACTTCACGTCTCTGACAACGTGGAAGGTCGACTATGCCACCTACTTACCGCTAGAGACGCAGAGTATCGTGGAGCAGGAGGAAGCAACGCTTATAGCGTAACATCGCGAGATGACCCGGGAGCTTTTTCGTGAAAGGTTCTGGACAAGTACTTCCTGACATCGCACGAGCCGAGAAGGAGCAGGAATTTCTTCAATCGCAAAGAAGGCAACTCGACAGTTGTCCGAGTATGCATCCAAGTTCGAATCGCTGGCGCAGGTATTTCAGTCCATTTCGTGACCGAAGCCGACTGCAGATGGTCGAGTGAGAGATTCCAACGGGGATCGAGATTCGACATCTCGTAAGTCGGGCAGTGTCGCTGAGGATCGAAATCTCCAAGAGCCGATTGATCGATGTGTCGAGGTAGAAGGAGTGAGGAGCCACAAGAAGAAGATTATTGTGGGCGACCAAGAGACTCCTGCAGAGTGCGGGCGTAGATTTGCACGTAAAGGAAAACAACCGCAGTAAGAGGCCTTACGACCGACCTCAGGGAACAACAACAGGGACAGATCGTCCGATGACCCAAGTACCGAGGAGCGGAGGTCGACCCAAAGGTCGAGGTGATTTGCTACCGATGTGGAAAGCCGACATTACGCGAGTAATCGCACTCGTGGGAGGAGGTGTGTTTCAACCGCAAGAAGCCAGGGCATTTTGCTAAGGATTGTCCTACACCTAAAGTCAACCGACTATGCTTGGCGGCAAAGCGCCAAAGGAAAGCGTCATGGCTAAAGGCGTAGTTTTCTCGTGAGTGGCGAGGAAGCCGAACGAGCCGATGATCTTATCCAAGGTGAATGTGAGATCGAGGTAAATCCTTATCCGTTCTTTTGATTCGGTGCAACCCATTCCTTTATTTCTTCCGATTGTGTGAACCATTTGAACTTGACTGTGATCGCTATCGCTTAAATTAGTAGTTACAACCCCACCGCTAAAAACCTTAGTCACAAACACCGCATGTCTTAATTGTGTAGTGATTATTCGTAGTAGAAAGTTTGTGGTCAATTTGGTTTGTTTGCTTCTGGCGGGTTAGATGTCATCCTCTGATGGATTCGTTGTCACACCACCATGTCCTTGGACTGTGTCTGTGAAATCGTAATTTTTCCAGCACTGAGTCTCCAATTATCTTTCTCGAACGATCGAGTTTCTTTGAAAGAAGGAACTAGAATACATGTATCTAGCTAGTTCTAAGTTTTCCAAACAGATCGACGTGAAGAATGTACCAAAGGGTGTGTGACTTTGAGGACGCTTTTCCCGAAGACGCGCCAGGTTACCACCAAAGGCGAGAGGTCGAAGTTCTCCATCGACTGATTCCAGGAACAGACCGATTTCCAAAGCGCCATACAGATGTCTCCTCGCCGAGATGAAAGAATCAAGTCCCGCATCGAACACTTAGTAGTCGAAGCAATTCATACGACCGAGCCGTGTCACCGTGGGGAGCTCCAATGTTGTTGGTTAAGAAGAAGGATGGACGATCAAGACTGCGGCGAGATTATCGCGAGCTCAACAAGGTTACCGTGAAGAACCGCTATCCGCTAATGCCACGCATCGACGACTGATGGATCAACTTCGTGGAGCTACGATCTTTTCCAAGATAGACTTGAAGCCCGCTACCATCGATTCGCTGAAGGAGGAAGATGTCGCCAAAACAGCCTTTCAGACTAGATACGGTCACTACGAGTACTGGTGATGCCGCTTGAGCGACGAACGCGCCAAATTGCGTGTTTATGGACTACATGAACAGGATTTTCCATTCGCTTTGGATCAGTTCGCTGTAGTGTTCATCGACGACATATTGATTTACTCGAGGAACCGAGAAGAGCACGCAGTAACACCTATGTCGAGTACTACAGATATTACGAGATAAGCAACTCTATGCCAACCTCGTCAAGCGTGAATTTTGGTCAAGAGGTGAATTTTCTGGTCACGTAATTTCCGCAGGCGGATACCGTGGATCCAACTAAGATCGAGGCGTGATAGCATGGGAACAAACAAGACGATTACCGAGATCAGAGTTTTGCCTGGCTTAGCAGATATTACCGAAGATTCATCAAGGTTTCTCAAGATTGTCGCGCCTTACACGATCGACGCAGGAAGGATCAACCTTTGCTCGACCGAGGAGTATGAAGCCGCCAACGATCAAGCGAGCTTTTGACGACAAATACCAGGCCGATTTTGCCTCAACCCGAAGAGCCTTTCGAGGTGTATCAGATGCGCCACACCAGGGATCGGGATGCGCGCCGATGCAACATCTGGCGTGGTCACAGATGCTTCAAGACAAATTTAAGATTCACGAGAGAACTACCCTACTCACGCACTGAGCCGGGCAGTAGAGTTTTTGCGTCAAGATATGGAGGCACTACCTTTACGAGCACTTCATCGCTTCACGATCACAAGAGCTTGAAGCAATTGCTCGACCGTAAAGAGCTCAACATGCGCCAACGCAGATGGACAGACTTTCAAGGACTACGACTTTACGCTGGAATACCATCCCTGGTAAGGCTAACGAGTAGCAGATGCGCTGAGCAGAAGAGCGCTTAACCCTTTGAATGATGATCAAGGAGTCGGAGATGCTCGAGAAGTTCCGAGATTTGAAGTCGAGTGTCGGTTTCACCGGAAGTTCGAGATTTGGTATGCTTACCATTTCTAACAGATTGTTGGACGAGATCCGAGACCAAAGAAGTTCATGACGAGCTTCGCAAAGAGAAGATTCACTGATAGCGCAAGGGAAGGCGACAGCACTTCAGGCCTGAGCGACGACATCTTCGAGGTGCAATGGCCGAGCGTGCGTGCTCAACGATCCGAGCCGAGGAAGTTGATTCTCGACGGCGCATAAGAGCAACTTTAGTATTCATCCCTGAGTTACGAAGATGTATCAAGACTTGAAGAAGCATTTTTGGTGGTCCTGAATGAAGAAGCAAGTGGTCGAGCACGTAGCTTCATGTTTAACGTGGTCGGCCGAAGGTGGAGCACCAACGACCGCAGAATGCTACAATCGCTGACGCATCAAAGATGGAAACGGGACAAGATTTCCATGGACTTCGCTGTAGGTTTGCCAAGACGCAGAAGAAGAATGATTCGATTTGGGTGATCGCCGACCGATCGACCAAATCGCCATTTCTTACCAAAGGAGGTCGACATACAACGAGAAAAGTCGACCGAGATCTACATCGCGAGATAGTACGACTTCATGGAATACCCTCTTCGATCGCGGTTTCGACCGAGATCCGGTTCACGCCTCATTTTTGGAGGGAATTGCAAGGAGCGATGGGAACCGAAGCTCAGGCTTAGCTCAAGATATCATCCACAGATCGACGGCCGATCGAGAGAACGCATCCAATCGCTGAAGATTTGTTGCGAGCCAGACGTTAGATCACCGAGGAAGTCGGGACGACGCCTTACCATTGGTGGAGTTCACATACAACAACGCTTCCATGCGAGTATCGATGGCACCTTTGAAGCGCCAGATGGACGGAAATGTCGACGCCTCTTTGTTGGTACCAGATTCGCGAGCGAATCGTCAGAGACCGCATATGATCCAACAGACTACCGAGAAGATCCGCTTGATCGTAGATCTGGATGCGAACATCTCAAAGCTCGATGTAAGAGTTATGCACTAACGACGCCGACCACTCGAGTTCGAGGAAGGAGAACATGTATTTCTTAGAGTCACCCCAGAATACCCGAGGACGAGATCGACATCGACAGACGACGTGACGAGACCCTCGACCAAGACCTTCGTGTCGAGATCCCGTGACTAGATCGCTTGCCGAGATCATTTGTCGAAATGAGACCACGCGGCACTAGCCGAGCCGAGCAGTCGCTGCGGTCGAGTTGATGAAGTCGCCGCATCGAGCCGATGAGGACGCATGTCGAGCCGAGGAGACCGCTCATGAACTCGCAGTTAGAACCTTGTACGCCTTGTGTAACACCCGAGGACGATCGACATCGTGACAGGACGACGATCGAGACCTCACCAAGACCTCGTGTCGAGATCCCGTGACTAGATCGCTTGCCGAGATCATTTGTCGAGCCGATGAGACCACGCATACCAGTCAGCCGAAATGAGGGTCCGCGTCGAAGTCGATGAAGTCGCTGCATCGAAATGATGAGACGCAAGTCGAGCCGAGGAGACCGCTGCTCACGAACTCGCGTTAGAACTTTGTACATTTGCACGAGCACTCTTGTCGACATCGCGGTCGAGATGACACCGTGATTATTTCGAACGCTACTCAACAAGTATTATTATATTGTTTGTAATTATTACATTGTCGGCTTGTCGCTGACCGACGAGCAGGTAGGTAATCGCGAGAGGAGCGAAGTTAACGGGCAGATGATTATGGGATTGGCATCTTATAGCTGAGTTACGCTTTTACCCCTTTCTCGCCAAACATGTGATACCACGCAATCGACCCATTCCCTCAAACACTCATTCTTTTCTCTTTTCTTCTTCTTCTTCTTCCTTCCTTCTCGCCTCGTGTTTCGTTGTTTCTTTAAAAATCTTCATCGATTTAAACCGTGAGTTCCATCGAGATTCTCGCACAAGATTTCTTCATCAATTTTGTTCATCATCAACTTCTCGACTCCATATCTCGTCTGATCGACCATCACCGCTGAGGTATGAAGAATGTGATTTTCTTTCATCCTGTAGCTATCGCTTAGCGCTAAATCTTTCTTCCATTTTTAATCAGCTTTATGCTTCCAAATCATATCAAATCGATGGGTTTTCTTCTTCACAATATTACCTATCTTTTAACCGATTAATCGGGCTTGTAAACAAATTTCTTTCTCTCGCTTTTTCGCACGGCAATGCCCGTAAAACCCCATTTTTGGTTCATTTCGATTTTCTTGATTTTCATTCGCTGTTTCCGATTATTGTTGTTGTCGATCTATCCGTTGAAGCATCGATAACTTTTCATGAAATTTTGATCAAAACCCTAACTTTGTGTTAGAGGAAAATATCTTTCAGCTTCTGAGTTTTATATTTTCCGGGTCAGGTTGAGTTCGGGGAAGAGAGAGTTAGATGTATTGGAACCTATAGATCGATCTGAGTTATGTTTGTTTTAGGAAGTCTGATTCCCGAGATCGAGTGATTCCGAATCGAGGTGTACGGAAAGCTTAATCCAAGGACGCTAAGCAAAGCAGAATCCGTAACGAGGATCAGATGTGTCGAGGTCGATCGAGAAGCGCACGATCAAGTCGCTGGTCGAAGTTCAAGAAGACACCGTGGTTTAGATCGAGTAAGAGAAGTCGTTGTCGAAGTTCTTTGAAGACAAACCGTGTCGAGGTCGTTGTCGAAAGCAAAGATTAACTTGGAGTTCGTAAGGGCGCTTCACATTTATATTTGTTATAGTATGTAAGCGGCGCCACATTTATATTTGTTATAGTATGTAAGTGGCATTTCATATTCTATGTGGTTATGTTATTGTGTATGGAATTACCGATTTGTGTCGAGATGAAATGTTGAGATATGATTGAAGTTTTTGCATGTATTTAATATGTGATTGAATATATGTCGTGAAGTGTGTATTGCATGTTGAATTATGCTTTCTTCATGTCGAGCTTGCTCTTTATTTGACATGCGGTTGAATATTTTGTGTTTAACTCCTGAATATCGTGATGCGCTTAATTGTTTCATCGAGTGAGCGAGCTAGGTGAGTCGTGATGACGCTTTGAGCCGTGACCCTGATAATCGAGGGTGCTAGGTCCCCTTTGTTTACTGAGATCGACTAGACGCCGCCACGCTACTGACCTCGAGTCGATCGCCCTAGGGAGAATGAGATCCCAAGGCTTCTACCGACTTTCCGACATACCAGACGGCTGCGGTGCATTCCTGGAAAATTGTCGAGTCGAGAGAAAATGGAATTGTGAGTTGTGTCGAAGTTTAGAGTGAGATGGTCGAGTCACGCTTATGAATGTTATACTTTTGGCTGCTGCTTATATTTTTATGTCGAGCTTATCTTTAACTTGTTGAGAAGTTTCGACCCTTTCCCGTGGTGCCTTCAATCCATGACTGCTACCCAAAGCGATGTCGAGGGCGCAGTAACTCGACAAAGAGACGATGCCGAGGAGGAGCTCGACGAGGACCCGAGTGACGCACTCTATCCGTCGTGGATTGTTTATTTGCTGGATGTTTGTTTTCGAAGATCGCATTTGTTTTTCTTTTTGTGTTCGAGGTCGTGACCAGCCGGGGCAAGTGTTGTTGTTTTTGTTGCTACAGGTAGACTGGTGGTCTTACTTTTGAGCAAATGCTGGGAGTCTCATTTAAGTACCCCTGTGGTATGATGGCTCTTTGAAGTCAGTTGCACTCTAGGTGTATTTTCTTTGCACATTTGCTACTCAGTATTTGTATATATTATTATTTCGAGTGATATATATATGTGTATGGTATGCATGTATGTTTTATTTGAATTTAAGTCTTGTGTCTTAGTTGCACCATGTTTCGAAAAGTCAGAATTACTCCGATGTGCAATTTGTGTTGGTTTTATAAAAAAATATATATCGTATTTTTAAAAGGCACAAGAGTTTTGTTTTTAAAAACACATCTCATATAGGTTTATTTTGAGCTTGGTGTGTTGAGCTCAGAACTCGAGCCTCAGATATCGAGCCTCGTGAATGGTCCTAAACGGGTCGCATAGCCTTTGTATCGTGAGCAGCTTTGCCTGACCGAAATGCCGCGCATAGGATTTGGACCGGGTCACGCGGTTTCCGGGTTATGTGTCAGTACCTAGTTGTTTTGTGTTGATTGTCGCTTGATTAAGTGAAGCACTTATTGCTTGAGAAATTGTTTGAATCTGCTTGATTGAAGCAAAGGTGTTTTAACACATCCTTGTTGTGAGATTCTCGGACAGGTTTTGAACTTTGTGGAATCTAATGCCACCAGAGGAATACGATATCCGCAAATCCGAGAACGCCGACATGGAACGAGCTATTCAAGCTTACGACCGAGATGGCGGCAGCCATGGCTCAACAATCACCGGCCGTGAACTCAACAGTTAACGCGATGGCTCAACAGACGGCAAATAAGTTAACTCAAAGCAGAATCGCAAAGAACAAAGAACGAAAGCGTAACGTAATGTCAAGCAAAGAGGATCGGGCCGACTTTAGGAAGCATGATCCACCGGGTTCTACTATGAGCCAAATCCGGATAAAGCCGATCTTTGGATGCAAGAGATCGAGAAGATCTTCGAGGCACTTCATCGTCTCTGACAACGTGAAGGTTCGACTATGCCACCTACTTATTGCTAGGAGACGCAGAGTATCGTGGAGAGGAGTTGAAGCAACGCTTATAGCGTAACATCGCGAGATGACCTCGGGAGCTTTTTCGTGAAAGGTTCTTGGACAAGTACTTCCTGACATCGTGACGAGCCGAGAAGCGAGCAGTGAATTTCTTCAATCGCAAAGAAGGCAACTCCGACGGTGTCCGAGTATGCGCCAAGTTTGAATCGCTGGCGCAGGTATTTCAGTCCATTTCGCGACCGAAATCAATTGCAGATGGTTAAGTGAGAGATTCCAACGGGATCGAGATTCGACATTCAAGTCGGGCAGTGTCGCTGAGGATCCAAATCTCCAAGAGCCGATCGACCGATGTGTCGAGGTAGAAGGAGCGAGGAGCCACAAGAAGAAGATCGTTGTGGGCGGACCGGTGAGACCCCGTGAGTGCGCGCGTAGATTTGCACGTAAAGGGAAACTACCGCAGAAGAGACCTTACGACCGACCTCGTGGAACAACAACAGGACAGATCGTCCGATGACCCAAGTACCGAGGAGTGGAGGTCGATCGTTGTCGAGGTGATTTGCCACCGATGTGGAAAGCCGACATTACGCGAGTAATCAGTACTCGCAGGGAGGAGGTGTGTTTCAACCGCAAGAAGCCGTGGCATTTTGCTAAGGATTGTCCTACACCTAAAGTCGAACCGACTATGCTTGGCGGCAAAGCAGCGCCAAAGCGGAAGTCGCCATGGCTAAAGGCGTAGTTTTCGCATGAGTGGCAGGAAGCGATCGAGCCGATGGTCTTATCCAAGGTGAATGCGAGATCGAGGGTAAATCCTTATCCGTTTTTTGATTCTGGGTGCAACCCATTCCTTCATTTCTTCCGATCAGGTGAACCTTTGAGCTCGACCGTGATCGCTTATCGCTTAAATTAGTAGTTACAACCCCAAACCGCTAAAACCTTAGTCACAAACACCGCATGTCTTAATTGTGTAGTGATTATTCGCACAGGAAGTTTGTGGTCAATTTGGTTTTGCTTTGCCCCTAAGGGTTTAGATGTTATCTCGATGGATCGTCATTACACCACCATGTCCTTTTGGACTGTGCCCGTGAAATCGTAATTTTTCCGCACTGAGTTCCAATTATCTTTCTCGCCAACGTATTGGAGTTTCTTGAAAGAAGGAACTAGGGAATACATGTATCTCGCTAGTTCGAAGTTTTCCAAAGAGATCGACGCGGAAGAATGTTCCAGCTGGTGTGTGATTTTGAGGACGCTTCAAGACGCGCCAGATTACTACCAAGACGGTGAGGTCGAAGTTCTCCATCGACCGATTCCGTGAACAGACCGATTTCCAAAGCGCCGCATGCAGATGTCTCCCGCCGAGATGAAAGAGTCAAGTCCCGCATCGAACACTTGGAGTCGGCGCACCATACGACCGAGCGTGTCACCGTGGGGAGCTCCAAAGGTTGTTGGTTACAGAAGAAGGATGGACGATCAAGGCCGTGGCGTGGACTATCGCGAGCTCAAACAAGGTTACCGCGGAAGAACCGCTATCCGCTACCACGCATCGACGATTCGATGGACCAACTTCGTGAGCCGCGATCTTTTCCAAGATAGACTTGAAGCTCCGCCACCATCGATTCGCGGAAGGAGGAAGATGTCGCCAAAACAATTTTCAGACTAGATACGGCCACTACGAAAGTACTGGGTGATGCCGCTTTGGAGGACGAATGCGCCACCGTGTTTATGGACTACATGAACAGGATTTTTCATTCGCTTTTGGATCAGTTCGTGGTAGTGTTCATCGACGCATATATTGATTTACTCGAGGAACCGAGAAGAGCACGCAGTAACACCTATGTCGAGTAATCGCAGATATTACGAGATAAGCAACTCTATGCCAACTGGTCAAGTGTGAATTTTGGTCAAGAGGTGAATTTTCTGGTCACGTGATTTCCGCAGGCGGATACCGTGATCCAACTAAGATCGAGGCGGTGATAGCGTGGGAACAAACAAGACTAAGCACGAGATCAGAGTTTTGTCGGCTTAGCAGCAGATATTACCGAAGATTCATTCAAAGTTTCAAGATTGTCGCGCCTACACGATCGACGAGGAAGGATCAACCTTTGCTCGACCGAGGAGTGTGAAGCCGCCAACGATCAAGGAGCTTTTGACGACGGGCCGTCAGGCCGATTTTGCTCAACCCGAAGAGCCTTTCGAGGTGTATTGTGACGCGTCACACCAGTGGATCGGGATGCAGGCCGATGCAACATCTGAAGCGTGGTCGCAGATGCTTCAAGATGTTTTAAGATTCACGGCAGAACTATCCTACTACGACTGGGAGCTAGCAAAGCAAAGAGTTTTTGGCGCTGAAGATATGGAGGCACTACCTTTACTGGAGCACTCTTATCGCTTTCAACATCACAAGAGCTCAAGCACCGCTCGACCGTAAGGAGCTCAACATGCGCCAACGAGATGGACGTAATTTCAAGGACTACGACTTTACGCTGAATACCATCCGTAAGGCTAACGTAGTAGCGCATGCGCTGAGCAGAAGAGCGCTTTAACCTCGTGAATGATGATCAAGGAGTCGGGAGATGCTCGAGAAGTTCCGAGATTTGAAGTCGAGGTCAAGTTTCACCGTGGAAGCCGAGATTTCGTATGCTTACCATTTCTAACAGATTGTTGGACGAGATCCGAGACCAAAGAAGTTCGCGACGAGCTTCGCAAGAGAAGATCTGGCTTGATAGCGCAAGCGGAAGGCGACAGAATTTCAGGCCCGAGCGACGACATCTCGAGGTGCAATGGCCGAGCGCGGCGTGCCTCTAACGATCCGAAGCCGAGGAAGTTGATTCTCGATTTAAGCGCATAAAGAGCAACTTTAGTATTCATCCCTGAGTTACGAAGATGTATCAAGACTTGAAGAAGCATTTTTGGTGGTCCTAATGAAGAAGCAAGTGGCCGAGCACGTAGCTTCATGTTCGACGCGGTCGGAAGTCGGAAGGTGGAGCACCAACGCACCGCAGAATGCTACAATCGCTGACGTGCCGCAAGATGGAAACGGGACAAGATTTCCATGGATTTCGCTGTAGGTTTGTCAAGACGCAGAAGAAGAATGATTCGATTGGGGTGATCACGCATCGATTGACCAACCGCCATTTCTGCCGCGAGGTCGACATACAACGTGGAAAAGCCGACCGAGATCTACATCGCGAGATAGTACGACTTCATGGAATACCCTCTTCGATCGTGGTCGGACCGAGATCCGGTTCACGCCTCATTTTTGGAGGGAATTGCAAGGAGCGATGGGAACCGAGCTCAGCTTAGCTCTAAGATATCATCCATGCATCGACGGACAGATCGAGAGAACGATCCAATCGCTTGAAGATTTGTTACGAGCTCAGACGTTGTATCACCGAGGGAGCTCAGGACGACGCCTTACCATCGTGGAGTTCACATACAACAACAGCCTTCCATGCGAGTATCGGGATGGCACCTTTGAAGCGCCAGATGGATCGAAATGTCGACGCTCTCTTTGTTGGTACCAGGATTCGGCGAATGACCGTCAGAGGACCGTATATGATCCAAACAGACTACCGAGAAGATCCGCTTCGATCGTAGATCTGACGCGAACATCTCAAAGTCGACGGTAAGAGTTATGCAGATCAACGACGCCGACCACCTCGAAGTTCGAGAAGGAGGACATGTATTTCTTAGAGTCACCCCCACTCATCGGAGTTGGTCGAGCGATCAAATCCAAGAAACTTACCCCAAATTCATTGGACCTTACCGTATTCTTTCGTCAGATCGTCCAAAGGGCATATCAGCATTGCATTGCCACCATTCTTGTCGAACATCCACGACGCCTTTCACGCCTCACAATTGCGGAAGTATGTTTCAATCTTCTCATGTCATCGAACCGTGATGTGATTCAACCTGGCACTTTGACGACTTATCTTTTGAAGCCGCCACCAAAGAAGAATCGCTGATCTGAAAGCCAAACAAATATGAACAAAGAGATCCAACTTGTCAAGGTCAGGTGGGATCGTAAGATCGAGATGCACTCTGGGAGCTTCGGGAGGAGAGAAGATGAAGATTCAAGACTCGAACTTTTCCTGGGTAAGAAGTTTATTTGCAATTTCGAGGACTAAATTTTTTAGAGGGAGCAGATCAGAACACCCGAGGACGAGATCGACATCAGATAGGATCGACGATCGAGACCTCGACTCAAGAC
Organism: Calophaca sinica; assembly: GCA_037113605.1. NCBI lineage: Eukaryota > Viridiplantae > Streptophyta > Magnoliopsida > Fabales > Fabaceae > Calophaca > Calophaca sinica. The sequence continues at coordinate 135,730 of JBAFXK010000073.1, forward strand.
CTCGTGTCGAGATCCCGTGACTAGATCGCTCACGAGATCTTTGTCGAAATGATGAGACCACGCACACTAGTCAGCCGAAATGCAGGAGCGCCGGGTGTCGAAGTTGATGAAGTCGCCGCGATCGAAATACGAGGACGCAAGTCGAAGCCGAGGAGACCGCTGCTCACGTAACTCGTGTTAGAACTTTTGTACATTTGCACGAGCACTCTGTCGACATCGCGTTCGAGATGACACCTCGTATTATTTCAACGCTACTCGGCCGTTATTATTATATTGTTTGTAATTATTACATTGCTCGCTTGTCGCTGACCGGCTGCAGTAGGGTAATCATGAGAGGAACGAGTTAACCCGCAGATGATTATTGGGATTGGCATCTTATACCGGAGTTACGCTTTTTACCCCTTTCTCGCCACCAGATACCACGCACCGCTTTCACCTATTTCTTTCTTCTTTCTTCTTCCTTCCTGGCCTGTGTTTCGTTGTTTTTTTAAAAATCTTCATCGATTTAAACCGTGAGTTCCAAATGTAGATTCGCGACAAGATTTCTTCTATCAATTTTGTTCATCATCAACTTCTCGACTCCATATCTCGCTCCTGATTTACCATCACCGCTGAGGTATGAAGAATGTATTTTCTTTCATCCGTAAGTATCGCTTAGCGCTAAATCTTCTTTCCATTTTTAATCGCTTTATGCTTCCAAATCATATCAAATCGATGGGTTTTCTTCTTCACAATATTACCTATCTTTTTAACCGGACACTGGGCCTTGTAAAACAAATTTCTTTCTGCTTTCTTCTCGGCACCCAGCAATGCCCGTAAACCCCATTTTTGGTTCATTTCGATTTTCTTCGATTTTCATTCGCTGCTTCGATTATTGTTGTTGTTTATCTATCTGGCTGAAGCATCGATAACTTTTCATGAAATTTTTGATCGAAACCCCTAACTTTGTGTTAGAGGAAAAATATCTTTCAGCCTTCTTGAGTTTTATATTTTCCGGTCAGGCCGAGTTCAAGAGAGAGTTAGATGTATTGGAACCTATAGATCGATCTCGAAAGTTATGTTTGTTTTAGGAAGTCCGATTCAATCGAGTATTCAATCGAGGTGTACGAAAGTTTAATCCAAGGACGCCAAGCAAAGCAGAATCCGTGAACGAGGATCAGACGTGTCGAGGTCGATCGAGAAGCGTGACGATCAAGTCGCATGCCGAAGTTCGCGAAGACAGCCGTGGTCGAGATCGGTAAGAGTAGTCATGGTCGAGTTCTTTTGAAGACAATGTATCGAGGTCATGGTTGCCGAGCAAAGATTTAACTTGGAGTCTCGCATGCGGCTCACATTTATATTTGTTATAGTATGTAAGTACGCCACATTTATATTCGTTATAGTAATGTAAGTCGGCATTTCATATTCTATGGAGTTATGTTATTGTGTATGGAATTACCGATTTGTGTTTAGATGAAATGTTGAGATATGATTGAGTTTTTGCATGTATTTAATACGTGATTGAATATATGTCGTGGAAGTGTGTATTGCAGCGTTGAATTATGCTTCTTCATGTCGAGCTTGCTCTTTATTTGACATGCGGTTGAATATTTTGTGTTTAACTCCTTGAATATCAGATGCGTTAATTGTTCATCGAAAGTGAGCGAGCTAGGTGAGTCGATGACGCTTGAGCCGTGACCCCGATAACCCTGAGGTGCTAGGTCCCCTTTGTTTACGGAGATCGACGCCAGACGCCGCCACGCTACGGACCTGGAGTCGATCGTCTCTAGGGAGAGCGAGAGATCCTGGCTTTTGGCTGACTTTCCGACATACCGCAGACGCGGTGCATTCCGGAAAATTGTTTGAGCTTCGAGAGAAAAATGGAATTCGTGAGTTGTGTCGAGTTTAGAGCGAGATGGTTTCCAGTCACGCTTGCGGAATGTTATACCTTGTCAAGCCGCTGGCTTATATATTTTTATGTCGAGCTTATCTTTAACTTGTCGAGAAGTCGACCCTTTCCGTGGTGCCTTCAATCCATGACTCGCTACCCAGCGATGTCGAGGGCGCAGTAACCTCCGACAAAGAGACGATGCCGCCGAGGAGGAGCTCGACGAGATCCCGAGTGACGACACTTCTATCCGCTGTGGATTGTTTATTTGTTGGATGTTTGCTTTTTCCGTAGCACCAGTGACTTGTTTTTCTTTTCAGTGTTCGAGGTCGTGACCAGTTTGGGCAAAGTGTTGTTTTTGTTGGCTACAGGGTAGACTGGTGGTCTTACTTTTGAGCAATGCTGGTGGGAGTCCCGCTAAGTATTCTGTGGTACGATGGTTTCTTGAAGTCAGTTTACCCTTAGGTGTATTTTCTTTGCACATTTGCTACTCAGTATTTAGATATACATTATTATTCTGGTGATATATATATGTGTATGTTATGCATGTATGTTTTATTTGAATTTAAGTCTTGTGTCTTAGTTGCACCATAAGTTTCAAAAGTCGTAATTACTCCGATGTGCACGAGGTTGGTTTTATAAAAAAAATATATATCGCATTTTTAAAAGGCACAAGAGTTTTGTTTTTAAAACACATCTCATATAGGCTTATTTTCGAGCTCAGTGCCGAGCCTTCGTGAACTCGAGCTCAGAGTATTGAGCCTGTAGCGATGTCCTGGGAACGGGTCGTTACAGC
>JBAFXK010000074.1:0-137920 GCA_037113605.1 Calophaca sinica
AGTTTCACTCGTGCTTTCACTGTGAGGCAATTAGTAGCAGACGTAGATTCCAACAGAGTGTAGTCCTACCAGAGTTTGGTCTCACCAGTGCATGGTCTACTAGAGGCTGACTACTAGAGCTTCTTACTGCAGCGTTGACCACCGCAGCAAAGCTATAAGACGCCAACGCCATCGCCTCTTACTAGATGATCAATACCAGACTCAAAGGAATGTACCAGTAGGTGAAATACGCACGCAGCCAAAACTTTTTAAGATGGGGCCCATCCGATGAATAATGAGTTACTCACTAATTTCGCACACTAACAAACATATCGATGATAAATTGTTCTTATCATTATTTTTTATCATCAAAACAATTAAGGGTCATTGTTTTTTAATCCACTTGATTCCAACACTACAAAATGGGTCATAAATGAGTATTTCTATACTTTAAAAAAGCTCAATTTAACGTGTTGTGGTACTAAAAATATCCTATAAAAAAAACAAATTTGAGTGTCAATATTACTATTAATAAGTGTTGACTTTGATTGATGTCGACTGCCTGATGGAATATTTGTTTCATTCATGTTTTAGATATTTTTTTTAGACCGATTATAATACATTTTGTTTAATCATTCCTAAATTTCAGTTAATATATATAATCTTTCTTATACAAGTAAATAATCATATATGTTTTACTATAGGAATTGTCATTAATTAATTGCTTAAAACATTAAGAACTAATTCTTGACTAAATTGGATGAGCCTTGATAGAATAGATTTATTCTTAATTAAAGTAATAAATGTATTTTGAATACTCAAGCAAGCTTTGACTTTGTGATGCAAAGGTTATATACTTACATGATAGGTTTTTTTTCCTAATTTTTTGCTCATATATTTCTTTTCTCGCCATGAACAAAGATTAAATTGCTCAAGCTATACAATATAACATTTTAGTCAAAATAGTGACATCTAGATATATGTTTGAGTTGACGGTAATTTGAATATATTTCCTATTAAATCTTACATTCATGCTTGCATCTATAATTTATGTATATATATCTTAGAAAATGACTATGACTTACTTTCTATTTGTCATTAAAATTCTTTGATATCATTCTCACATAAATTGTGCATGTTCAAAGATCGTAAAATTAAGATAAAGAAAGTATATGTCCATATTCTTCTCCTAACCATATTTCCATCTCAACAATTTGGTTCCAACATTTTAATCGTATCACTTTTTCTTTAGCATTAGCCCATTGAACAATTGTTGTTGCTAAAGGTTTATTTGTTACCAACTGGTCTTTAGTATCAAACTTGAAGGAGGTTTGGACAAGACGGCTTTAGAAACTCAGATGCCTCATGATTAAACATCACAAATGTGGCACTGAAGTATCATCTTTAACTCGTGAGCCTCAAGAAAAACTGATGATTAGTTGCTAAATAATGTCAAACATAGTATGTTTCAATCAAGGTATTGAAATATGCAACCAACAATTAGTACTTTGGGGTGACATCTAGACATGCTTTGCATTTACCACAAGAATACATTCCTGCACTAGGTGTTTCCTTCCGGGTACATTGGCTATAGGCGCTGTAATGCCACATATCCTCATCGATCATATCAATTATAGTTGCCAAAATCACAAAGTATGAATCCTGACAAAGATTTAAGGGATGTTGTAATTTGATATATACAAACAATCATAACCAATACCCGCATCATTGTCTATAAAAACACCAAAAATAAAATATAAATATTAAGTTATCAGTTAATTAGTGTATATTACTTCGCTAGGAATGATCCCTTATCTTTACGATAGGCATCCTTCATGTGCTTAATAGTAGCCTTAGGAGTCATCTCATAAAGTCATCGAACAAATTAATCTTACTTTTATCTTGCAACTTACTTAAACCCTTCTTTCGAAAGTATCTAGTGTGACCATGGTTATCAAACTCGCGAGTCGACACTGCATTTGTGCAGATGAGTTTACGCTTCTACAATGCCCAATCGAGTCGACACTGCGGTGACTCGCTTTTGCACAGCACTTGGCCGTAATCGCGAAGTCTATAGCTATTCAACGAGTTGAATAAGCCGCTTTTAAAAATAGGCCAAAACGCTGTGGCCCAAAGAAGCTGGTTTACCAAAAACGCTGCGCCCAATCTGCTGAAAACAAAAAGCCCCAAGACTTCTAGGTTTTTTTTTAATCAAGACTCTTCAATCTTTTTCTTTGATTGTTACTGCTCTCGATTTCCTCACAAGAAAGAAACAGAGCACGCTCTTCTTCCTTCGCTCACTTAAATAGAGCGAGACACGCTCTCCTTCGCTCTTCCACCACAACACAAATATGTGCTCCGCATTCTCCAAATGACCAACACGTAATCGAGCATGAGGCTCCACAAGGTGTTTCTTGAGAATAATATTAATCTATTTTTTTTATTTTGTTCGTTAACTGCTTTCATATGTTTTATGAATAGTTTTTAATTTTTATTAATGTGATGCAAACAGAGCATGTTTAGCTTATTTTATTCTCGTGGAAAATTTTTGTCAACTTGAGAAGTCAAACCATGTTTAGCTTTTTTGTTTTAGAGAAAAAGAAATCAATCGTCGATGATGATAAGTTTACATTTTTGTTCTTGAGTTGTTTTATATTTAGCAATTAGCATAGTGACTAATTTCTCTTGCTTATATTATCTTACGTGATGTCGCGAACTCATTTGTTTCCTTTTCTAAATATTTGATTATGCTATATATTAAATTTGACCATACATAATGGGCTAATGGCTACTTGAATGTACCGCTGGACAATTAGAGAAAGATTAGAGAAAATTACTACTTGAATCATTGAATGTACCGTTGAAGAACTTCAATTGGCATGCTGATTGCAAGTGCAAAAAGATTTGTTTCTTTCTAGAGGAGTTATGTTTAAATGCAAAAAATGGAAGCAACAAAGGGAAAGTGATTAGTGCAATTCCTCTTTGACATTTGTGTGGTTCTGCATAAACAATAACCAATGCTTATCATTCAACTTAATTCAATTATTTACGAACTTTTGTGTTGTTACCATCTTCTTTATTTATAAATCTTATTGCTTTGTCACAAATACACGCGGTACATAATGTCCGAGACTCCTCGTTCATGTGCGCCACCCAGAGCTCGGGCAATAGGAAGAATTTTCTCGGGAAACCGTATTTAATATTGGGTGGAAACATGGGACTAATATTCAGTGGCAATGGCAAGAAGGTGAAATGCAACTATTGCTCAAAATTATAAGGAGGAATTTTCTGTTCAAGCATCATCTTCCAAGACTAGAGAAGATTTTGAACCTTGTGTTACGTGTGTCAAGAAGTGAAAATTTTAATGTTAAAAACTGCTGTCGAGGCTGTAGAGGCATCAATGAAGAAGAGTCGCTTAATTGACATTAAGGAAGAGAATGAAGAGGAGATGGAGATAGATAACTCTCTTCAAAAGGAAAGGCTTGTTGCAAAGGGAAAAGGCAAAATTAGCTCTATTTGGGATTCAACAACATTTAATCAAATGTTGAAGAAACACCTAAAGGAGGAAGCTGATGAACAAGTTGCTGAATTTTTCTACACAAGCACCATTGCTTTTAATTGTATCAAAAATCCAGCCTTTGCTAAAATGTGTGAGACGATTGGAAGATATGAAATTAGATATAAACCCCCCCTCTTGTCATGATATAAGAGAAAAGCTATTGAAGAAGGCAAGGGCCCAAACCGATGCAAGCCTTGAAGGGTTTAGTGGAGGAGTGGAAGAGAACTGGTTGTTCAATCATGTCCGATGGGTGGACTGGATAAAAAGGTGCTCAATTTTCAACTTTAATGTTCTAAAGTGACGCTTTTTCTTTATTCATTGATACTGCTTCTCAAAAACAACTGATAAGGTTGTTAAGATGCTGGATGATGCAATCAATTTTGTAGGACAGGAGAACGTGGTCCAGGTGGTTACTGATAATGCTGCAAACTTCAAGGCAGCAGTGAAAAAGTTGATGGAGACACAGAAGAATTTGTATTGGACCCCATGTGTTGTCCATTCCATTGATTTGATTTTTGAGGGCTTTGAGAGGTATGTAAAGATTCATCAAGATACTATAAAGAAGGAAAGAAAGATCACCACCTACATATACTCTAGAACAATGGTAATTAGCATGTTAAAGAAGTACACAAATTGTAGAGATATGGTTAGATATGCTATGACTTGATTTGCCATCGCTATTTGACTTTAGCTTGTCTCAAGGAGCTAAAAGCATCATTGATGAATATGTTTGGCTCAGATGAGTGGAAAACAATAGGTGTGTAGCTACACGAGATGGAATACAAGTGAAAAATGTGGTTTTAGAGAATCGCTTTGAAATAATGTAGTTATATGCCTCAAGGTCATTGCTCCTCTCATTGAACTTCTTTGATTAGTGGATTCTGATGAAAAACCCGCCATGGTTTCTTATATGAGAGCATGGATAATGCCAAACAAATGATTAAAACCAACTTCAAGAATGTCAAGACCAAGTAAACTTTTCTAACTTTGTCTCAATTAAAATTTAATTATCTTGTTTGTGTTGTGTTGCTACTTTCTAAGATAGAATATTTGATTATATTTCTAATTTTCTAGATATGAACCTATATGGAAACTTAGTGATGAGCGGATCACACGCCTCGTAGGCCCTTGCATGCAAATGCATATTGGCTTAATCCACAATTGCACTTTGAACCCAATTTTTAAATGGATGATGCCGATGTGAAACAATGGATATTCAGCTTGTTTGTCAAGGTTGGTAAGTGATGTCAGACTTAGAAACAAGATCAATTTGCAATCAAGGACTTCCATCTTCGTGAAGGGCTTTTTGGTAGTGAGTTTGTAAAGAAATACATGAAGAATATGCAACTTGCAAAATGGTGGGAGATGTATGGGATAGTACTCCGTAACTAAAGAAGTTTTCTATTCAGATTTTTGAGCCTGACTTGTAGTTCTTCTAGGTGTGAGCGTAATTGGAGTGCATTTAAATGGTAATTAAAGTTTTGACTTTGTTTATAGTTTTTAAATTTTCTTTGTTTATGTTTAGTGTTGGACCGTTAGGGTTTTGCATCAAAAAAGATGAATGACTTGGTTTATGTGGTGTACAACTTGAAGTTGAAAATAAACAAATAAGGAAAAGTGTTGTTATTCGAATTGATTATATTCATTCGATGATGAATGGATAACTGAAGAGGGAGATATTGCTGATGTTGATGAAGAGGCAGATGATGATGATGGTGAAGTTGGAATGTCAAAAAATCCAACATCACATAATGAGAATGATGAAGAAAAGGCTTTATCATCCAGTATGTAATTTGATGTAGATGGTGTAGATGAAGATGATGTTGGAGATGGAGATGATGTTGTTGGATAATTTAACATATGAACAAGTGGATCTTTTTGTTTTTTGCATTGTTTTAACTTTTGGAACTTGTGTTTGTTTTTATGAGTTTGATAATGTTATTGGAGGATTTAATTTTAAATTTTGGAACTTTTGGAACTTCAGGTGTCACAAATTGCATAGTATCTCGCATAAATATTGACTTTTTTTTTGCCTTGATGATATTATAGTAAGTATTTGTGATGTGTAGATTTGTTTAATATTATTTTAAATATTACGTAAACTCGCATTTAGCTTACGAGTCGAGTCTACCTATGCTCCACGAGTCCGCTTAGACTCTCGTGTTTGAAAACCTTGAGTGTGACAACCATTTTAGATTTAAACAAATTGTGTCTCAAGATTTCTCGATTAAATGTAATCCTTGTTGACAAGTTATTGCTGATACTATTATTCCCTGGTTAAAAAAAACAACATTCAATTAATAATGTAATCATGTTTTGTATTGCATTTAAAAGAAACGACTCTAACACACAAACTACATTAACATACCATTCCATTTTTCTTTTACTTTGGCGAAGAGAATGACAACCACAACATTGATTGAATCGCCATTAGCAAGGAATGTGTTCAATGCATAGACCTCTTCTCCAGACAAAGTAACTTTGAAACAATACATGTGAGATAGTATTATATAGTAAACAAAAATGTTAGGTTCTTTTCAGTCTTACAAAACTCAATGTACATGGGTTACAATAAGGAATGTTACAAATTTATTCAATTTTTTACAACTAAATAATTGATGTCATAAGATGCACAAAAAACATCAGCAGGAGGAGTAAAGTGATAACTGATTAGTGGCAAATTTAGTTTACTTTGCTTGACAACGATAGTTTTGATATCAAAACTCAACTTATAAGTATGGCGTGTCGAGCGATACTCTCCTCAGTTTGAAACCGCAAACAAATTTGTCAGAAGGTATACCTCATCCTCACCAACCTGTCACGAAAAATATATACCATCTAATTGTGTATTGTGGCACTAATCCAATCACCCTGAAAACATTTGAGCAGATCAAATGTTTATTATTTCATTTATTCATATTTTGAGTTTGCAATAAAATTGAAATATAGACAGTTGTAGTTACAAACCTTGTTGTCCATTAAAACCAAATTTCTAAAAAAAGTATTCACAAGGGAATTACATAATATAAGCAGCCTATAAATTTTGTATTGTTATCAAATCTGTTGCCATAGGGAATAATTTGATTGCTCAAACATATTTTTAATTGCAATTATATGAGATTTATTAACATGGATCCGTGAATTATAAAAAAGGCAATGGTGCATATATGAATCAAATTGGACCGTAAGATTGCTATATTTTGAATTTTCATATAATGATATAGGAAAGTTTTAATTTGGAAACGTGACATAAATGTGCGCATTAATATTAGATACACGTTTTTTTAAAATGTTTGCAAGAAAGGTTTTATTGAGCACGATTGTTTAAATTATGATGTTTCTCAGGAAATAGATGTGATACTAGTATGGTTTAGGAAAGTTTTAATTACTTAGACCAACATTTAAAACCGATTTCAGGAAATGTTTTAGGAAAGTTTTAATTTGTTTAACCTGATGCAATTAGGATTTTATGAAAATGGTTTAGGAAAAGATTTACTTTTTTAAAACATACTCTTTATGATGAACATAATATATTTTAAATACATTTTTTGAAACACATTAATGTAGTCCGAATTAAAATTAAGGTAATTTAGAATTTTATTAATTAATAAATTGACATGACATTTTTTTGTACCTTTGAATTGATATGTTATAGTCTACCTTTGAATTGATATGATATATTTTTGGATTTATAATTCTGTTATCCACCTAATTTGTTTTTTTTTTTTTGTATATGTTAAGATGTTATTTTACCTCATTTTAATTTATGTTAAGTTGTTATTGTTTGCACGTAATAAATATGAGAAGAAGAAGTTATATTTGGCCGCAATGATTTTGTAAAAGATTTGTATGTTTAGACCCAATAACCGTTGAAAAGCGAGGCCATTAATTTAGGTGAATAGCTGCAATGCAGTTGCTGGTTTTGTATCAGCAAGAATGGAAATAATTTGTTTGTGGTATTAATGACTATTTAGCTCGATAATTCTCTAGCCTTTCAACCTAAGCTGTAAGATTTGTACATATGTAATCCCAACCATTGAAGTATCAATATGGTTGAAGTTTTAAAGTTAACTAGAATCTTTTTATTAGCGGTTCCCTTTTTTTAAGAATTGCTGATATACACCCCCCAAATTTTTTTTTTGTATTACTGGTTTTAAAACTGCTTTCAACTTTTGAACATCTCTCGAAGAATTTTGAACAACATTTGAAAAATGATAATAAGATACGTCTCGAATAATATAGCAAAGTTATATCATCCGCTCATCATTCCAATATTTTCATGTAAACTAATGTTTATGATTATACATGTAATTTATATATTTTTAATCTTATTTTATCATCCTTTACTTCTTTGACAAAATTATTCTTATCATATTTTTTATTTTAATTGTAACGTTATTTTTATTAACTTTTATAGTTTTTTTTATGCATATTAACTTTTATATGTTTTACATTAAATTACCAAAATGTTGAGGATGATGCTGAAATTAGGGTGAAATACATTCTATTCTTTTTTTTTTTGACCCAAAATACATTCTATTCTTGCAAATGACTGCATTTTAAAATTTGAATTCTGAAATCTACAATGAGAATGTGTAAATATGGATTATTTTTCCAGCTCCTAAACTCGAGCATTGATTTTATTATCAATTCATATTTCTATCAAAAATATCAATTCATATTGCGTATTGATACACCATTTATATTTTAATATTAACATAACCATTCAATGTTACTTTAAATTTTTACGATTCTTATACCTTCATTTTCAGCTGAGATTTTATTTTTCCATTTATAGAATACAAAATTTATTAAATATGAAAACATATTATCTCATTTTTAAACACATTGTGAGGAACAAAATTGATTTATTTTCATTTTTAATCTCATTTTTTAGAAATTACAAATATTTAATATTTCCTTTTTTGGCAAAAAATATTTTATATTTTCAATACATTTGACTGTTGATTATCTAATCTTTTTACTTTCCGACTTCAAATATGATTTGTCTAAAACAATTTAATAATTCATAATATTTTATAATCAATAAATTAAAAACTGTATGTAAATTAATAATTAAATTATTAATTATTAATTTTTTAACACATTTGCATGGTGTTAACATGATTTATTTTATTATTTGAATTTTCGTGTATTAGAAATATGATGAAGGTAGACTTAATTGTGTGATGAACAAATTTTTGAAATGCAATCATTAATAAATAAAATGCATTAATTGACTGACAAGTCATATTTTTTTGAAAATGCTAAATAGTACGAAGCATTCTCGCATTTAAACACAAGAATGCCCCGCTTGTAATACTTCTTTTCACTTTGATTTTTAACTCCACCCGTGTTTGCTTATGCAGCCCCACTAATCGCCGCAGCTGCTGGTACTTCGTATGCGTGATCCATTCGCATTTAATTAGCAGTTCTCTATTTTTTTTAGACAATGCTTGACAGATTGCAAAAGTAATTGACATGCTTAACGACGTAAGTGAATTAATAGTGATTTGTGTAAAATGAATTCGGGTGCATCATTACTGTTCATTTTTATGGTACTATTTCGATTTGATTTAAGCATGATTTTTTTTTTGACAAAGATTTAAGCATGATATGCTTTAATTTCAATTGTTTTATTATTCGGGAATAGAAAGATACTACATCCGCTCCTATTTATAAGAGATAAAGCACTTTTTAGTTTATTAAATAACGCATGCATTTGGTCTATTTATCTCTCAAGACTTTCAACAACTTTTGAAAATGATAATAAGATACGCCTCAATAGTATCATCCATTCATCATTGATAATCATCAAGAAAAACAATAGTACATATTGCCTTTAATTAATTTATTACTAGTCAAAAACATTCCTAGCAATCGCATTCTACAATGACAATTGACATACATTGGATCTCCTATGGTCCAACAGAATCCAAAGAGTTCCCTTGCCAGATACTTTTTAGCACAATCCTTAATACATTTGGCGGCATTGCAGCCTTTGAAAATCTCACCGATACCTACTTCACATACTTTGCCAAAGGATGGCCTCAACCATCGAGCACCTATATATATCACAAAAATCATGCAACAACGTTAACATATCATCAAAAAATTATAACTTTTTACAAAAAAAATGGGTGGGTACTTTTACTCCCAATAAAAGAAAAATAGGGATTAAAAATGAATAGAATTTATTTAGGGATTAATCTTGAAAAATAGTAATTTTATAAGGACTAAAAACACATTTAACCCTGTAATATATTTGGATTTGAATTAGTTAGTCATTTTCTTTTTGGGAATTGGGTTTCTCTGACAACGTGTCAGAGACTAGTATTCCTTAAAAGTACTGAATACTATTTAAGGGTTGACCTCTTCCATCATATATATATATATATATACTCGTCCATACACAAAACATGAGATTGAGTTCAAATAAAAAATAATAAGTTATAACATAGCACTACTACCCTTAAAATATAGTGTGTACAAAACCTGATATAGACAAGAGGAGGAGAGTGGCATATATTGAACACATCTTGGCCATGTTTGTTGTAGGTAGATTGCTTTGGTATATTGATTCCTATGTAGAAAGTCACTGACAAAGGAGAAGCCTGTAGGGTTGGATGTATATATATATTATAGGCGATTGACTCAACATTAATTTCTTAGTCAGATACTAGCTTTTGATTGATCCCAATTTTTTCATTACTATAGGTGCTGGTCTTTAGACATATCTTCCCCTAAAATAGCTCCAGGAAATTCTTATATATTATTAATCATTAAAAAGTAGGCAAAAATGACTTGTAAATAAGTCGTATATATTCACATCCCTTATATATATCATTCATGCATGTATAATGTAATAATAATTCGTGATGCTTCCTTCAAAACAATTAATTCTGCATGCTTAGAAATGTTTTATTATTTTTTTTAGGAGAGAAATGATTTATTGATAATAATATCAATATTTAATTAATGACTAACTTTGAAAGCTATAGTTTTCAAGTTCTTTAATTGCTTAATCAAGACTTTTTTTGGACAAAATCAAGACTTTGAAATCACCAGATTAGCATTTTCCTAATAATAATAATAATAATAATAATAATAATAATAATAATAATAAAATGTGTAATCAATAATGTGATGAATATTTTATACTAGATAAGGACGTTTGAAATACCAATTTTTTTTTTGTGACTAAACCAACTTTTATTAGATATTTGATTTATAACTAAAATATTTTCATTTGGAAGGTTATAAAATTAAAGTTTGATGTGATTCTAAGATTATTATGGCCTTGTTTACTTTTTTGAAAATATACGCAAATATGATCGGATTTTTTTTGCTTGAGATGTGTGCTCCAGATGTGATTATTTGATATATGCTCCAGAAATTGAAGGTTATAAAATAAAAGTTTGATCTGATTCTAAAATTATTATGGCCTTGTTTACTTTTTTGCTTGAGATGTGTGCTCCAGATATGATTGGATTTGATATATGTTTGAATGTAAAATTGAATGCAAAGGTTTATCAGATTTGCTTAATGCTACTTTATGAAAAGGAAAAAAAGCTTAATTAGAAATGAACTGCTAGGGTCGGTTTTTCTTATTCGCTACACTAACTGCTAGATCGTAAAATAATGTTCGCTATGGAAAATTATAGAAACTTGCTTTAGATAATGTGGAAATGTATGGAAAATCTTTAAAAGCCTGAATAAAGACACTCAGATGGGTTTCATATCAAAAGAAAAGAGACTTAGATGGAGGGTGATCCTTAGAGATAGAGAAAATTATTACAAAATGTCACAGAAAAACACAAGAAGAGGTTGAGTTATGTTTTTAAAATTATTTTCTTAGAGTCTTTTCAAAACACGCTAATTAAGACATATATGTAATGTTCAACCGCTGTTATTCGTGAGATGCAGACGCAACAACACAAGCATAACTTAGCGCCAAATGGTTTTCTTAAAAAAAAATTGAAGAGCAAAATGTATATTATTTGATTTGATTCAGTACAAGGGGTACTCCAACTCGATACAATAACCACGGAAAGAGAGCTCCAACAAAGGCATCAAATAAAGTGGTTTTCTTAAAATAGTTTCACAAGTTTGTGAAAACCTTTGCAAAACAAGTTTAATTCGCAATTAGGCCCGCTTTGGATAAACATCTTATTTAATCGCTATGGCATAAGAGCTTATCGTGTGAGAGGTTATGACATAAGAGCTAAAATGAATAAGCTATTTATGTTTGGATATATATACATTTAAAAGCGCTTTATATAAAAATCATGGTTATTCAAACCGACCGATCGGTTGACCGAACCGGCCTATGTCCGGTCCGGTGACCCTTCATAACCGATCGGTAGAGAACCGCCGGTCCAGTGGTCCAACCGGTTTTTTTTCTTGAAAATTTTTAATTGCCTTTATTAAAAAATAAATTTTGGTCTCAACAGGCTTGAACCCTTGTTCTCAAGGCCACAACAAGTCATCTTACCACTAGGCTACATGTTATTTTGGGTATAAATTGAAATGTTATGTATATATATTATAACGCTTGGTATATATATTTAAAAATAATATTTTATTAGTTCCTGTTCGACCTTAAAACCCTTAACCCTTGTCTACTCCTGCTCAATACTCTGGCCTGGTTTTAATTACCTTGATAAAAATTGAACTGCTTGAATGCATCATTACAAAAGTACTTATAAGATGTTTAAATTTAAAAAAATTTAAAAAAAATTAAAAACAAAACATAATTAAAAATATATTAAAAAATTATAAAAATATCATAATTTATCAAAAATGGTTGTTAAAAATAAAAATTGGCACAATGGTATTACGAGGAAATATATTTTTGGTCATATACTACAAAAAAAATTGCTCATAACTGACAAGATAAATTTATTTCAAATCACCTAGAAATTAGAATTAATAGTATCATGAAGCATTACTTAGAGGGCAATTTGGTAAAATCACAAAATTAATCTCTTAATAATAGCAATTTAGCATTTAATAAATAAAAGATTTATTTCGATATTAAATAGGTTTGATTTAAGATAAAAGAGATATCTAAACGCTATTTACATAAGAGTTTACCGTATGAGAGCTTATGTCATAAGCGCTGCATTGATAAACTATTTGTGTTTAGCTATGTATATTGAAAAGTACTTATAAAAATTGGGTAAAATATGTTTTTAGTCCCTATAAATATCACACTTTTCAATTTTAGTCCCTATTAATTTTTATTTCAATTTTAGTCCCCACATATTTTCCGCTTCCAAAATTAGTCCTCACTGCTAACTTACCGCTTACTAGGATAACTTAAATACACTTGATAAGGCTACATGAATGCCACATCATGTTAAGATGCAGTGGCAAGGAGTGGGTCACCAAAAATAATATTAGTTTTTTCTTAATGAATAATCACCCATTAATCCATGAATACAAAATACCTATATTATCCATTTCTTCTCAACTTCACCCTAAACCCTTTCTCACTCGCAGCCCCACCGCCGCCCTTCTCCACCATTTTCGGCATCCACCATCTCCACCATTTCTTGCCATTCCTCCTCAAGTTAATTACTCGGATTCAATTCACAGTAATGCTCCATTCCATATTATTAATTCCGCTAGAGCACCCATGAACTACTACATTTTGCGCTTATACTACTTGGCGCTAGTGAAGAAGAGATAACGTGCAAGCTTCTCGCTACACGAGAAGGAAATTAGTTCAGAGAAAGAAAACCGACAATGTATCCCAAATTTCTTTGTTTATTCTATTTTTACTACCAAGAAGGCACAAACAAGAGGGTTCCATCCATTACCCAAAAAAAAGTGTGAACATCCACCACTAGAAAAATCACATTGTTTCATCCCAGAAACAAAATCAAAAACACCTATCCACCATATATACACCCACTATACCACACTCACATTGTTTCATCCCTGACAACAAAACTTGAAACATAAGAGAGTGAAGGAGAGACGAAATGAGAGGAGAAGAAGGAATAACAAACAGAGAGATAAAATAGGGAAGAGCATCTCTGTGAGCTACACCCGCTGCATCACCACGCCGCTCTTTCCTCGCCACCGTAATGGTGGTCTTCACTACGAGTAGATTTTAAACCAATAGAGAGCTACTCGCGACATCCGCCTCCCTCTCTTCCTATCCCAAAACCTTCTCCTCCCCTCCCCAAATTCTTCTCCATTCACTTTACCTTCTTCCGCCACGAAGTTCGTTGTCACCGGGCGCCACAATTTTCAAAGCACCACCGTGAATATATCTCGCTTCTTTGACGATTTAGGTTTGTGATTCGTGACTGATACTTCATCTTCTTCCATTTACCGCTGCAATCTTCGACGTATGGTCCATTTCCGCTATCGTGGTGGCTTTGAAAACATTACAGAGAGAAGAAACCATCTCAAATTTCTCCTCTTGCTCGGCCGCATCCGAATTTCCTTCGCCGGATTTCTCCAATTCGCCATTGGATCTAAGTTTTAGAGGCGCTTACTTGAGCAACCGGAAGTTCCTCGACTGCTCTCGATTTCTCAAGGTCGCTTCGCCATTATGCGCTAATTCTACTTTCAGCCACCATGATGGAGAGGGAGGTTCGGGTAGCGAGAATGTGAGGAAGTGTTGAGGAGGAAGATGGGAAATGGTCATGGATTAATGGGTGATTGTTCAATAAGAAAAAATAATATTATTTTTGGGGACCCACTACTTGCCATCCGTGATCTTAACATGATGTGGTGTCCACATGGCGCCGCCAAGTGTATCTCTGCTATCCTAGTAAGCTGTAAGTTAACAACGGGGCTAATTTTGGAAACAAAAATATGTGGGGACTAAAATTCAAAAAAATTTATAGGGACTAAAATTGAAAAGAGTGATATAATTATAGGGACTAAAAACATATTTACCCTACAAAACTTGAACTGCTTTGGATGCGTAATTACATAAGTGCTTTTAAAATATTTAATTTCTAAAAATTGAAACTATAAAAAAATATGTTTAAAAATTATAAAAATACCATGATATACCACAAAATGGTTATTTTTTTACTTAAACAAAATGGTTATTAAAAATTCACCAATCACAAGAACGCAAAATTATTATTCAAAAAATTTGAAAATCATTGTCATAATATATATATATATATATATATATATATTAAAATTTAAAAGTTTACCATTCACTTGTATACACTACAAGAAAATCTCGGATTGCCGACGGCTTTTCCGACGCTTGGTGATGCGATTTTTCTAACGGATTACCGACGAGCACAAGCTCGCTGGTAAAACGGGCGCCGCAAATGCTTACCGGACATTTTTTACCATCAAGATACTAACGGCTCAACCGCTTGGCAGATCCGCTTGAAACCGCCAAGAAATTCCCACGGTTAGACCTTCAAGAGAGTTCCAACCGCCATGCCCGCTTGCAAAGCTCAAATTTTTTCCGACGGTTCAGTCCGTCGGTAAACCCGAATTTATTTTTTAAAATAATTAAATTAATTGATTACTTTTTATATTTAATTTTAGTTAATTAATTTCTGTAAATAATTTAATTAGTTAATTTAATTATTTTTTAAATTAATTTAAATCAATTTAATTTATTAAATTAATTAATTAAATTATTAACTATTAAATTAATTAATTAATTAATTTATTTAATTATTAAAAATAATTTATTCCCATATTAAAAAATGTTTACTTATTAATTTAATTAACTATTACTAGTAATTTATTTTCATTTAATTAAATTGATTACTTTAATTGTTAATTTATTCCCATATTTAAAAATGTGAAAACATAAACTAAAAACAAATTAAAAAAAGAAACGTAATAAATAAATAAATCCATGAACAAAGATCAAGAATTAAAAAGATATTCGAAATGTGAAAAATATGAGTACAAATGTAACTAATAGTCCTGGTAGTCCGATCATGATCGAGATGCTTTACACCATCCGCATCATCGGCATGATCATCGTGACTAAGAGGCGAAGGCGAAGGCGGAGGAGGTCGGCCGCCGCCTAGCAACCGGTACATCCGCCCCGTCGTGCCAAAGATCTGAGCCAAAATGGCACTCGCCTGACGGACTCGCCACCACGACCCGCCACTGGCTATCTCCTCGCTTATTCGCGCGCAGAGCGACCGCGGCGCACCACTACTCGACGACTCTCGATGTGGGGCGACGTCCCTTTCTTGTAGTTGCCGGCAAGGTCGCCAAAGACCGTGATAGGCGACTTCTTCTTACCGCCAACAAAGATCTGCCATACCCCGAGCGGTGCAGATGGATCCTCGTGGCTCGAGAGGGGAAACATGATGATGCTCGAGACATCATCCGAGACATCCTCGCCAAACTCTTCCTCACAAACATAAACAAATAAGTCAATTTTTTTTGTAAAAACAATATAAACATTATTAAAAACTATTCATTATATTTTATAATTACCTGGTCCGCCTCCACCGCCATCGACGAATTCACCGTACTCCTCCTAATATGAGTTGCACGATGGAGCTCGTAACTGCATTCTCCACCCAACCGCTTCGACTGTAATTATTTAATAAAAAACCTTAACTAAATAATAAATAATAAATAGTAACTAACAATAATAATAATAATAATATAAAACGTACAAGTCGAGCCGTGGTCATACTCGACCGACCGAACCTCCTGTACAAGCTCCCACCCTTCTCGAGGCTCTATTCTTCTTCGCCTTCTCACTTACCGCCTTGAACTTAGGGAGTTCCAAAGCGCTGCAGTGCTACTGTAGCCGATCCCCTATCCAAAGGTCAGCTCCATTGAGGCGGGCATCTCTAAGCATATCAGAGAGGCGGTGGGAGGCCTTCATATGGAAGTTCTTCTCGATCCACTCCTCATCCTCTTCCTTCCAATAAACCCTCTTCTGTATGAATATAATACATTATTAAATATAATTGAATTTTATGAAATAAAAAAATAATATGCAACAAAATAAAAATTACAACTTACTTTGAAAGATTTGAACATATGATTTCGCTCCTCCTCCTTCAACTTCCCCCAGGTGGGCCAAAACGTGTGGTAATTATCCTCAATTATTGCTGTGATAGCCGTCGCAGCTGGCTTTGAGGGAAGGAACCTGAACAATAACAAGATGTCAAACAAATTAAAAATAATATATATATATATATACACACTGTAGCGACCTTAGGGTATAACACACACACATATAAATTATTAATAGGAATGTGAACATTGTGTTTTTGGGAAACAGACTCGGATCAAGTTCATCACGCCATTAACAAAACTAAAGAGAAGCTGGGATACATCCACTCAAATTTGTGAGGACCATCTAGAACACCTACTCATGGTGGAAAAAGGTACTTCATAACCTTTGTAGATGACTTTAGCATAAAAGTATGGATCTATTTGTTAAAAACCAAAGATGAAGCCTTTAAAACTTTTGTTGAATGGAAAACTAGAGTTGAAAATCAATGTGATAAGAAGGTAAAGGCTTTAAGAACTGACAATGGTTTAGAATTTTGCAATGATGAATTCAACCAAGATTGTAAAGATCATGGAATATATAGGAATAACACAATGAGTAGAACTCCTCAAAGAAATGGCTTGGCCGAGAGGTTAAATAGACTTTATTGGAAAGGATTAGATGTATGTTATCTAATGCTAAGCTTTCCAAGAATTTTTGGGGTGAGGTTGTCCATACAAACTTGCATACATCATAAATAGAAGTCCTTCTACTCACTAGAGTTCAAAACACCTCAAGAGGTGTGGAATGGGAAGCCTCGCCATTATGGAATGCCGAGGATTTTTGGGTGTCCAAATTTACTACCATGTGAGTGAAGGAAAACTTGAACCAAGGGCAAAGAAAGGCTTGTTCATGGGGTATCCTGATGGTGTCAAAGGTTATAGGATATGGTCCTTAGAAGGAAAGAAGTGCATATTCAAGAGGGATGTTATTTTCAAGGAGTCGAACTTATCAAAGGCAAGCAAGTCGCTGAGGTTCTTGGGGATACTTCAAGGTAGGATGATCATCAACTTGAGGTGGAGTTACAAAAGCAGGTTACCAAGGTTGCTGGTGTGCAAGAGCAAGTTGTTGAGACAGATGCCAGTGATTCCTGGCAAAGGAAACAAAACTGCAATATCTCGCTGCGGCAGTGATTGCACTGAAGGGTTATCAAACCTCCAAACAGATATGTACATGATGATGGTGTGACTGCATATGCTCTTACAAGTGCTATAACATTCACCAATGAGGAACCTAGAAATTACAGAGAAGCAGTGAGATGCAAGGACCATCAGCAGTGGCAGACTGCTATGATTGATGAAATGGATTCCTTATACAAGAATAAGACATGGAAGCTGGTACAGAAACCTGTAGATGCTAATTTGGTGGGTTATAAATGGATCTACAAGAGGAAGGAAGGCAATTCGCATAAGGATCCTCCAAGGTACAAAGCCAGGTTAGTGGCCAAGGGTTATACTCAAAGAGAAGGTGTGGATTTTAATGAGATTTTCTCCTCGTTGTAAAACACCGCCCATTAGAGTGTTACTTGCATTGGTTGCTCAATTTGATCTTCACCTTGAGCAAGTGGATGTGAAAACAACATTTTTGCATGGTATGCTTGAAGAGAAAATATTCATGAGACAAACCGTATGAGTTGAGGTTCAAGGAAAGGAGAATTGGGTGTGTCTTCTTTAAAGGTATCTCTATGGATTGAAATAATCACCAAGGCAATGGTACAAACGGTTTGACAGCTACATCATAAGCATTGAGTACAAAAGGAGTAATAATGATAGTTGTGTCTTTTACAAGAGGATAAATTATAGTGATTACATTTATTTACTCTTGTATGTGGATGATATGCTGATTGCAAGCAGAAACAAGGCTGAGATACAGAAATTAAAAGGTCTGCTGCAGGAAGAATTTGAAATGAAGGATTTGGGTCAAGCTAGAAGAATTCTGGGCATGGAGATAACCAGGCAGCATGAGGATGGTTCTATTTTCATTACTCAAGAAAATTACATCAACAAAATGCTGGAAAAGTTTAGCATGACAGAGGCAAAGCTTGCTAATATTCCAATTACTTCACACTTCAAGCTGGCTAGTGGAGGTTATCCATCCACAAGTCGTGAATGTAAAGAAATGGAGAAAGTGCCTTATGCCAGTGCTATTGGGAGCTTGATGTATGCCATGGTGTGCACTAGGCCTGACTTAGCCTATGCTGTCAGCTTAGTCAGCAGATACATGGCAAATCCTAGAAATCAGCATTGGCTTGCTGTGAAGCACATATTGAAGTACTTAAAGGAAACTGTAAATGTGGGACTGAAGTATGGGAGAGAGGGTCAGAATCCAGGTGGAGTTTTGGGGTTTGTAGACTCATATTTTGCTGGAGATCATGACAAGAGAAGATCTTTTACTGGTTATGTGTTTACACTCTTTGGGAATACAATCAGTTGGAGGGCATCTTTGCAGCATGTGGTGGCCTTATCTACTACGTAAGGTAGTCTATAGGGGTAACCGGGTCGTGAAGGAGGCATTGTGGTTACAAGGATTGATAGGTGAACTGGGAGTATCTCAAGATAGTGTCAATGTGTATTGTGACAACCAAAGTGCAATACACCTTTGTAAAAATCATTCTTATCATGAGAGAACAAAGCATATTGACACTAGACTACATTGGATTAGAGACATCATTGCCGGTGGAAAGGTTCAGATCCAGAAGGTTCATACATCAGAAAATGCAGCTGATTTTATTACCAAAGTTGTTCTTTGAGCAAGTTCAAGCATTGCCTTGATTTGCTTAGGATAGGTGCTGGGTGAGCATCTATTGTTTGGACAGCGCCAGGTTCAAGCAATCTTTGTTGAGGGTCATTAACTTCTCGCCAAGGTGAAGATTGTTGCTGATGTGGCAGTTCAGTTAATTCTTTGTTTTGGGAGTTAGTTAGTTAGGTGATTAGCTAGTTTGTTAAGTTAGTTATTTTTCTGTTTTGCTTTTTCCGATCCCTCTATGCTAGTGGCTCGTTGTTCTGCAGTATGCCTATATAAGCATAACTCAGAGAGAGCATTAAAAAAAGGGAAGTGAGAACACACAAGCTTGAGAGATTACAAAGACTGAGAGGTTGAGAGAATCACCGTGAGTTAGTTCTCGGGAGGATACTCTCGTGTAATTGGGATCAAGGTGTGCATCATAGGAGAGAAAAGTGGAAAGCAATACTCATTGTAACATTGATTTGGCTCTTCAATAAAGTTGACTAAGTCTGCAAAGTCCCTGAGACGTAGGCATCTATTTGGCCGAACTCCGTAATCAATTCTTGGTGTGTTTATTCCCTTAAACTTGCTTATCGTTTCATTTCGCTCATTGATTGCATTCGATTTTGATTACTCTTGTTAGGTCCTGGGTTTGTGTCACTTGGACACAACTTTCTACATAATTGTTGGCTATTTTTTTATAAGTAAAATTAATTCAATTTATCGCAGAAAATCTAAATAAATTTGCGCTATTTATATTATTAATGATGATTTATTCTATCTAATAGAGGTATACCATTAATATATGGTAACATATAATTAGAGAACATCAAAATAGGAAACCATATATATATATATATATTAAGGGAAGGAATCTCATGTAATTAAACAATAATTTGCACTTTTATTAAAAGAATCGCATATCATTAATCATGTTACTAAAATAATGGTTGACTTTTTTTAATAAGTAAAATTAATTCGAATTTATTGCTTAGAATCAAAAAAATATTTTCGTAATTTGTTTTAATAATGATGATTTATTTAATCTATATATTAGAGGTATACTATTAAATATGGTAACATATAATCATATAACATCAAAATAGGGAACCATATATATATATAGAAATTACATATTAAGGGAAGGAATCACATGTCACTAAGTGATGACATATTGCACAGGCAAAGAGTACTTCTTCAAGTCAAAAGTTATTTTTACTACTTCTTCTTCAATAATTATCATGTTACTTTCAAAGATTATATTTAACTATATTCCAAAGCAATTTATTACACGGTAAATTCTTAATTCGCTTTTTAATTCAATGACAGATTTAGTGTTGACAGATGAAGAGTTAAAAATATAACACTCGTTGAATTGGAGACATTGTTACAAAGTAATAATAGAAGTTTATCTCGATTTTCCACCCATGCCTCAGCATAACATGAATCTGATTTATGATGAGTCAACTATGATAGGCAATCACTTGCAAATGAACTTGAACAATTATTATCCACAAAGACTACTAAGCAACGTGAAGATATATTACACAATCATGCTAAGTGTGTCCTGAAATCATGGTGGATTATTTTTTTCTTTATGGCTATGGAGGAACAGGTAAACTTTTCTTTGGAGGGTCATTTCTGCAACTCTTAAATCTAAAGTTGAAATTGTTTTAACTGTTGCATCTAGTGGAATAGCTGCTTTGTTGATTCCAGATGGTAGGACAACACATTCTAGGTTCCAAATTCCTATAAATGTGAAAAAAGATTCCATCTCAGAATATAAACCAGGGTAGTCCTTTGGCAAAATTGATAATCAAGGCTAAACTTATAATGTGGAATGAAGCTCAAATGACTCACAGGCATTGTTTTAAAGCAGTTGATAGAACCTTTAGAGATATACTTCGATTTTCTAATAGTGAAAGTAAAAATATGCCGTTTGGAGGAAAAATAGTAGTTCTTGGTGGTGATTTCAGGCAGATACCTCCAAATATACCAAAGGAACTGACAAGATGTTGTTCATGCTAGCATTAATTCATCATACCTTTGGCCATTATGTAAGGCGCCACATTAACAAAACAAAATGAGGCTTCAAGGTGGGTCTTTAGAAGAAAAAGTATGACAATTAAAATAGTTTTCAGATTGTATGTTGGGTATTGAAATGGAACTATAGGTGAAATAAATGTGCAGATGCAATAGCTTGATATACCCCTAATATGCTCATTGAAAATTCAGATAATCTCTTAGCATATTGTTAATAGCACATACCCATCTATTTTAGAAAATATGAGAGACACATCATTCTTTATCATAGAGCTATTTTAGCACCCACAAATGATGGTGTTAACCAGCTTGAATGAGTACATTATGTCATTGATGCCTGGAGAAACAAAAATTACCTAAGTTTTGATAGCCCATATTCGCTTGATGGAAATTTTGATAGACCAGATGATATACATACTCCGTAATTTTTTAATACAATTTCTGCATCTGACTTCCCAATCATCAATTGAAGTTAAAGATTCATGTTCCCATCATGTTATTGAGAAATATAGATCGCTTATCGTGATTATGCATTGGCACTGCTCATAGTCACCCAAACTGGCAATCACGTGTTGGAGGCAAAGGTTATCTCTGGCAAAGAAAGTAGAAAAATAAGTTTTTATTCATAGATTGTCATTGATCCCATCTCGATCCAAGAATTCCTTAAAATTTCAAATACTAACAATTTCCAAAGGATTGTTTCCTTTACAATGACTATAAATAAAAGTCGACAATCTTTGAAACATTTGGGAATCTATCTTCTGCAGTCAGTTTTTTCCCATGGTCAACTATTTGTTACAGTATCAAGGGTTACATCACGCAGTGGTTTGAAAATACTCATATGTAACAACGAAGGAGATGTGACAGCCACCACTTCAAATGTAGTTTACAGAGAAGTTTTTCAAAATTTAGCTTAGATGGTTTGGGTTAGCATTATTTCCCCAACTTTTGAAATATACATATAACTCTATCTTATTTACTTTTTGCATTCTTTGATTGTAATTTAATGGTTAGGTGTTCTACTTGCCGAACGCGTCAATAAATTTTTGATAGTCCGTGATGTTAACTTGGCATGACAAATAAAGTTACTTTTTATAATATTATATATGTTGCCTAATACTTATCTTTATATGATTATTATTTACCTTGTGTAAAAAATATAATTATTGTTTACGAAGTTTATATGTTTTTTTGAGTACTTAAACGGGCGTACTCATTTTATATGTTCAGAATTACGCTTAAGAAAATTATGACATTATTCTCTCATTTTGAAAGAACATGATTGTTTTCATGCTATAAACCAAATTTGATTTGTTTTTCATTTTTTAATCTGAGATTTTTCGCTTAGGTGACTCATTGTGTTACAAAAACTACAAAATATATTCTTTGAACAGTAAAAACATGTATAATACGACAAACTTTGTTTACTCCTGCATCACACGAGTCAAAAACTAGTATGTAATAATTCAATATAATGATGTTGTAAAACTATATTAAATAACTTATTTAATTAGAAATTATTTTTTGGATAAAAATTTCTTATCTGTTTAATAAATATAATTATCAAATTTTTTAGTAATGATATCATTGAAACATTAATATATCAAAATATAATTCTACCAAAAAGTTTATTAAACACATCATGGTATTCTGCTTTTTTAGTATGCATAATTATTGTAACACCCCACCTAGTCTAATATTTAGACTAATTAGTTTAATTATTTTCCTCTTATGGATTTATAAAAATAAATTCTTGTGATTCATGCTCTTTAGAGAAATCTTGTTTGCATAGTAATTTATTACTATGTTAGTAAGTGGTAAAAGAAGGGGTGAAAATAGTACAAACAATAAGAAGATAAATTAATAGAAGTTAGGGATAAAAGGGTAAACCCATGTGACTACTTTGGGGTAGGATGGTCCTTTTAGCCAAAAGAACACACCCACACCCCTTAATGCTTCCCTTGGTCGATCCCCACCCTCATTTTCAGTTTCTTTCTACATTTCAAAAACGGTGTTACATGCAAGAAAGGAGATTTATGAGCCTTCATGGAAAAATTTGATGAGGGAAAGTGAGAGAACTTGAGAAAAGAGTGGGAATTGGTAGAATCCAGCTGCCCACAACCTAGAAGTGGGTGATTCAACCAAGAAGTAGAAGAAAACTAAGGATTGAGGTGCTCAAGGAAAGGGAAAAAATTGAGTAGGAGCAAGGGAAAGAGAGAAAGCCAAAATTTTATGCACTTTTAGCTCAAGGGCTTGGTTTTTAGGTGAGTTTTTAGACTTAGAGTTAAGGTCAACCATAAGACCCATAATAGGAATGTGAGCTCGAGTTATTTTTATACTTGTGCATGTTATTTTTGAAATGCCTTGATGTTCCTTTGGTTTGGGTTTCACGAAATTGGGAAAATTGTATGTTGCATGTTGAAATCTATGGACCTATAAGTTTCAACTTGTTTGACTCATAAATTTGTATATGAAATGAGTAATCGAGAGTGAAACTGTGATACACTAGATGCATGTGGGGTTATGATTGATTTTCATAAGTTTATATGATGTTTGAGTGAAGGAATGGTGTGTTGTAATAGCTGAAATCTACATTTCTCGCTACAATAATTGATTATCGACATTAACTTTCTATTTGTAACATGGGGATTTATTCCTCTCATAATTGATTATTCCCTTGTTATAAAGGTTTATGTAAAATCATGACTGTAATCGATTATTTAAGTGTCATAATCGACAAAGAGCAAATAATCAATTATGAGCTTTACATAATCGACTATTTTAAGACAAAGTTCTGTTTCCTTCTTGACTTAGATAATCAATTATGGAAGGAGGTATAATCGCTTATGAGCATCCTAAACCTTGTATGTACCCTTTTGGTTACCATAATTAATTAATGAAAGTTCTAACTAATTAGAGAATGTTTGGTATTGATTTATGATGTGATTCTTCTTGCTTCTTATCATGTTATTAGATCGCCAAGTTTTTCAGATTTTCCATGTAAATTCTTGAGCTTATCGCTAGTGCCAATGATGGTTTAAATGAGTGTAAGCAAGCAAAATTGTAACACTCAAAACAAGAATTCTTCACAAGGAGGAAAGTTCTCCACAAGGGTGATAGTAAACAATATGGTTAGGCAATTGGGATGCCATTTGCGGATTAGAGATGTCTAATCATCTATTTTGTTAGAAAATATCTACCGGTCATGTGAGTGCAAGGCTCGATCAATCCAGAGGCATAGATTCCCAAAGCAGATAACAATTAGACCCATAGGGAATACATTAGCCATGATTAAAAGAGAGGGTAATGATTGATTGTGTTGAGTATTAATTACTTAAGTGTGTTGACTGAAATGTAACTTAACCGCAAATCACCTAAACTCCACAACCGTGATTCTCTTTTCTTCAAGCCGATTACGCCAAGGAAGGAACTCTGCTCACTATGGGTCCCTTTAACTCACTCCGTAGGGTTAAGTAAGTGGACTAAGATAAAAACAAGAACACAAAGATAAACATAAAGTGCGATCAATAAACTTGAGAGAAAATAAGTTGTCAGTATTGATTGATGTCCAAAATTTATGTACAACTTGGGTATTTATAGTGACAACCAAGAACTACCCCTATTTGCCACGCTCAGCTAGTTAACAATGATAAACTCCTAGTTGGCGCTAATCGGCCGAGTAGTGCCATGCTCCACTAACCATGATCCTAAAATCTAGGCGCACTACCACGCCATGGCCACGCTCTCAACCAACGGCCTTCTCGGCCAGGATCTTATCCTTGGTTCTCTCGCCACTCCTAAAAACTCGAGATCATCTTGACTTTAATTAATTTTGAATTTAAAATTAATTCAAAATTAACCTCCACCTCATTCTACCATGGAGCAATTTCAAGAACCTGACCCAATAAGTGACTTCATGCTAGCCCAATAGGCCCAATATCTTCAATTCAACCCAAGAAGCCCAAGGCCCATGCCTAGCTCTTAGTTTCCTACTTATGGCTCACACCGTGATATTTGGTCAAGCTTGTGATTCGCTTAACATCTAATCGACTAATTTCCTTGCTTCACTACCGCTGATCTCGCTAATACTTGAGAATATTTTGGGTGTAAACAATTGCCCTCCTATGTCAGCTTCTTAGTCATAAAACTTTAGGTTTAGGCCGAAAGGTGTAATGATTAATGTTAAATCACCTTTTTAATCATAAATGCTAAGTTATACGTTTGCAACAACTTTTTAAATAGTGCAACGACTAACCTTATCCATCCGATTTACTCGCATCGAATCCCATCGCTAGTGATTAACTTTTCCTTCAAATACCCTTAGCAGAATTACCTTTTCACACTTTCTGCAAGCCCTAATTCCTGTAGTTTTACCCCCTTCGTTACGATTTCACTTTTACCTGCAACTACCCTCACAATGTCTTCTGCCTCCAATTCTCAAAATCAGTCCTACGAGCACGATGACTCATAGTCATCTAGTTCTGTGAGCGTTGAGCGTTCTCCAAGTCCTCTTGCGGCTCTCAATTACAGTTTCTGTCCTCCTCTCTTCGAGATTTAGGATTTCATATCCTTGACACCTTCCACTTCGAAACTGGAAGAAAGAGCTATCTTCTTGAAGGAATACATCGCCCCATCTCTGTACGCCTTACCAATCTCTAGTGATTGGTTTTCACCACAAAGTCGAAACCAACTGACCTCCGTTCATGGCCTCGCTCGCCTCAACCCTATGTGGATCAAGTTAATCGGTCAAGGAAGCCAACCGACAAATGGAGGCAGTGGGGCCTCTATGACATGATCATGCTGTCTACTCAAGACATTTCACTCAACTTTGAGCTACTTTATGGCTTCTTCGGCATTTGGTGTATCTCCACCAACACCTTTATTTTTCCATGGGGAATGATCACCCCCACTCTTCTGGATGCTGCGGCTATCTTGGGACTTCCAATCACCGACGATGAAGTCCCCTCCCACTATTCTTTTCAGGTCCCAAACTTGGGATTCAATTTCTCCAAGAGTACTTCTGGTTATTCCAACTTCCTTACCAATAATGCCAAGTCCAGAGGAGTTGTAACTGATGCTGAACACAACGCCTTCCTCCTTTACTGGTTTAGCAAGTACTTCCTTTGCTCCAGTTCCATTGCTGTGGTGCAAGAGCTACAATTGTATGTGGCTCTTGCCAACTCAGATGGCAATTTCTCTTGGGGAACTCTCTTCCTCTCATACCTCTACCATTGTCTGTTCACCGTTTTAGAGCGGTTGCAGAGAGGAGAAGACATCAAGAATGTCCAGGGACCTCTTTGGTTCTTACAACTCTGGATAATGCTCTATTTTTTGGAATTCATCGACTCACGCTTCAACCCTAGCTCTCTCCCCCGGAATGTAAGCATTTTGGGGACTCATCTCAGGCTTATGTCTTGTGAGGTCACTTATGCCTTCAGTGTGACAAAGAAGCTCGTCAATTTGACTTGGATATCGGCCGACTGGTGCCCTGTTTGGAAAAGGGCATTGGGCCATTTTGGATTTTCTCATTGACGAGCCCTCCCAAATGACCAAAGAAGATCAAGTGGAGCTTAATTGAGCTCGCCACAACACGTGATTTACTCTGTGGCCTCAAGCCCACGCCAAGAAATAACAAATCATCGGCCGAAGTTTTACAACCCTAACCGCGCTGGCAAGGCGCTGGGGCTTCTTCAACATGTACCCTTGCCGTATGACTCCAGGATTAGGAGCTTTGGTCGACTGGCATTTTCTGCCAATGATGTGATGGAGGTGGCCACCACCAACTTCAAGAAAATCAAGGCCTTCCAAAGGAATTTCCTTCACCGCTCGAGAAACCTCGCTTTTGCCAACCGTGGCCATAAGTGAAGACTCAATGTTTCGACGGTTGGAAAATATGTCACTAGATTGGTTATTACCGATATCGCTGAACTAACTAGAGAAGCAAAGAAGGCCAACAACTCAACCAAAGAGCACTCCTGCTAAGGCCAAGCCTCAGGTTTAGGTTTCAAAGAGGACTTCCACTAGAATAAAGACTCCAAAGAACTCCAACCAAGTAAGTGCCCTCGATTCGACTCTCTCATTACACTTATCTTTTCTCAAGGTTGTTCCTCACTGTTTTTGTTTTGTGGCAGCCACAACAGCTCCAAAGGTCATTCTTGCCTACCAAGAAAAGGACCAGGGGCACTGATATTGTAATAGAGGAACCTCCTCAAACTCAAACCAGGCCTAAAGAAAAGGCTCCATCGGCTGGCAAAGGAAAGCAACCGAAAGCGAAGGTAAATGTTTTACCTAAGTGTCATTCTCAAAACTTCTTTATCAGCCTGAATCTAATTTCTCTTTATTCTTAGAAGCCACGTGTGGAGATACCAGCTCCATATGTTCAAGAGCCTGTTCAAGGCACCAGTTCACAAGTTCCTACAATGGTACAGCTGATTCTTACTTTTCTTTATGTATTTCTGTTTATCTGTCTCATCTGTTATCCATTGATTGACACAGGCGCCTCAAGCTTCCACTGCTTTCACCTCTATTTGAAGAAACCATCCATGAAGCTCCCTCATGCCTTCTCCCCTAGAGCTCCTGGTGACAATTTCAAGAGGAACTGCAAAATATTTCACCTCACCGACCCTTTCCCATTGGTTTCTCTCCCATTTCCAATCACTTGAGAGAGTGAATGCAACATTGATGGGGAGATTCCAACCAAGAGAGAGCGAGTTGCAGCCCCGAGAACTTCTTTGTCCAAATCGCCAACTCTACCGACATCTCTGCTGGCCAGCCAAGAGGTGTATAATACTCTTGCTCTTCAGCTAAATGATTTAGCTCACCAATATGGATTCTCCTGAGAGGTTCATGATATGACTTCCCATGACCTTAGAAGGTTGAGGGAACTTCAAGAAAAGAAGGCTCAATTTCAGGCCTCCTTCCTAGCTTTGGAAACAAAACGACAAGAGGCTCTGTTTCACCGCAAGGCCATTGATGAACGACTGTCTATCTTATCAACTGAGCTAAAGAAAATCAAGAAGTAGATGGCAACATTGGCCCCTCAATCGACCGCCTTGACCGAGAAGTTAGACCCCCTCTCCACTTGACACTTTGCAGTGTACACCCAATTCTCTTCGCTGGATCATGACATTGTGGTGTTATCTCAGATAGAAGGCGTGATTAGAGAAGGATTTCAAGACTAGTGGTGATGGGTTAGCAGAGTTAACGTGACTTAGGACTCCTTCAAGAGGCAATTGAAGTGGCCAAAAGGAAAAAGCCCTGTGGTAGTCGATACCTCAGCCACCCAACGAGATGATTCTCGCAGACCCCATTGTCCTCAGAAGGGAGGCATCTACCGAGCCTACCCCTAAAGTCGCAGCGGTGGCTTTGGTCGCAAAGGATGCCTCTGCATCTTCACCAACCAGGTTCGAGCATATCAAGGTCACGCAAGTGATATGCCCGGTGATACAGCTATCTAACCCTCTTTAGCATTTTCTTGCTTTTTCATTTTAATTCAAGTATTTTGGGCTAGGTGGTTGGTCTGTGGTCACCAAAGACAATATCTCTTCTTTGTTAAATGTCATTTTCTTTATTCCTCCAGTATGCCTTCCCATATGGTAAGGTAGTATCTCTTGAGGTATTTTCCATTGATGCTCCTATTTAATTCTTCGCCTTGCATGTTAACTAGCCGATAAGCACCACCATGATAGGCTTTACTAACAACAAATGGCCCTTCCCAATTTGGTGACCATTTCCCAAACTTAGGATCTTTAATCCCAATAGGTAATATGGTTTTCCAAACAAGGTCCCCTTCAATTAACCTCTTTGGTTTTACATGTTTGTTGTAGGCTCTAGCCATTTTTTGCTTCTTATGCTCAATTCGCTTAAGGCCATGAGTCGATCTTCATCAATGTAATCTAATTCCAAAGAATATGGCTTGTTGATATTCATCTAGACTTAGCAGGTTTTGCTTTGCTACTTAATGAAGTCACATTTATCTCTAATGAAAACATCAGATCTTGACCATATGTTAGCCGATAAGGAGTAAATCCAGTTGCATTGCATTTAGAATTCCTCACAGCCCACAATACCTCATTTAGTGTTTCATGCCACTTCCTGGGCCTATCTTCAATATTCTTCTTGATTAAATCAATAAGAATTTTGTTAGTAGCTTCTGCTTGCCCATTGGCTTGAGCATAACAAGGGGATGAATGAATCGACTTAATCCCAAATTACTGTGCAAAGGCCACCACTTTCTCCCAAAGGAACATAGTACCTTGATCCGTGGTGATGGTATCGTGATACCAAATCTATAAATGATTTGGCATTGTATAAACCTAATCACCTCCTCTTGAGTCACGTTCACCATTGGCTGTGCCTCTACCCACTTGGTGAAGAAGTCAGTCGCAACTATGATAAACACATGCCTCTTAGATGAAGGTGGATAGATTTTGCCTATCAAATCCATTGCCCATCCCCTGAATGGCCAAGATTTTATCACTGGGTGTAGGTTTTCGGTTGGAACCCTTTGTATCGGACCATGCAGCTGACAGGCTTCACGCCCTTTGGCATATTGATAACAACTAGTTGTGACGGTAGGCCAGTAATACCCATGCCTCAGATATTAGCCATTTCATTGTTGGTCCAAATTTCTATGAGAACCACAAATTCCTTCATGTACCACCCCATACCCTTCATGGATTCATCTTTGTCTATGCACTTAAGTAATACTCCATTGATAGCCCTCCTATAGAGTTCATCATCTACTAATACATACTTAAGTGCTCTCGCTGAGCTTGAAGTCGCATTACTTGAAGGATTTTTGAGGTAGTTAATTATCTCTTGTTCCCATGACCCAATCGTTCCTATAGAGGCACATTCCCATACTGGGTACTCTTCATGTTTTACTTCACCTATCATATCTTTGTACCCTGAGGCTTGTTGGGCTAAATCATTAGCCTCTTCATTTTCCTTTCGGGAATGTGGAATACCATAGCATCAAAGAATAGGCCCAAAGAACCTCGCTAGTCGCTTCATAGCATTCTTTCAAGTTAGGATTATTGCACTCAGATTCTCCAGCTTAGTCGCTTTATGACTAACTACTTAACCTCCCATGACTTTAACATAATTTGCTCGCCTCGATTATTAGAACAACCAAGATCCAGCTGACACATGAATCTCTAACTTTTGCCTGTTGGACTAATAATGGTGATCCAACACCTACCCCTTTTTGAGTTCTTGACCCATCAAACATCAACACCTAAGGCTTCAAGTTGATGCATGCAAATTGATCGACTAAAGCGGTCATTGACTTCTACACAAGCGGTGTTGAGCTAAGAAGTCACCACCACCGCCTCTTTCATTGCCCTTAATGGAACGTATTTTAATGCAAAAGTATTTAATTTAATGGCCCACTTCATCACCAACCTCAGAAGACAGCCTATTAAGTAAATATCTAACAATATCAATTTTGCACAAAACCAATATTTCTTTAGGCAACAAATAATATTCTAGTTTTATACAAGCATAGAACAATGATAAACATAATTTCTCAATAGGGTATATCTAGTTTCTACATCATTTAAGGTGCGCTAAGATAATACACACTCTTTCTGGCCCATCATCAAAGATCTCGGCTAGCAAGCACCGATTGACTCTTCTTCCGCAGCCTATGTATAATTTGAGCCTCCTCGACATTGGAGGCGTTAGCACAGGAGGTTTGGCCAACGCTTGTTTGATCTCGCCAAAGGCTTGTTGTTGTTCTTTCCCCATGTCATGACATCAAGATCCTTTAGTTTCAACAAAAGGGAAAAAGCCTTCATTTTCCCAAATTAATTAGCTATAAATCTCCTTAGGAAATTGATCTTGCCAATTAAACTTTGAAGTTCTTTCTTTTTCTTAGGAGGTATGGCTTCCGTAATAGCTTTTACCTTATTCTTATCTACCTCGATTCCTTGATGGTGGACCAGAATCCTAAGAAATTGCCAGCTGCAACTCCAAAGGCACATTTGGCGGGATTCATTATTAACCCATGGGCTCGCATCCTTTTTAAAGCCCGCTCCAAATCTACCAAATGGCTTTCAAAGCCTTCAGATTTGACAACCACATCATCAATGTATACTTCCATGGTCTTACCAATCAAGTCATGAAAAATGGAGTTCATGGCCCTTTGATAAGTAGCTCCTGCATTCTTGAGCCCAAAAGGCATGACTACCCGTTCATATATCCCCAAGGCTCCTAGACACGTGAAGGCTATTTTGTGAGTGTCTTCTTTTGCCAGAAATATCTGGTTGTACCCTGAGTATCCATCCATAAAGGTGAGAATACCATGAGTGGCTACGACTAACATGTCAGGCACAGGCATAGCGTACTCATCTTTAGGTGTTGCCAAATTCAAGTTTCTATAGTCAATGCACACTCTTATCCGCCATTCTTCTTGATCACAAGGACTATATTGGCCAACCCCTCAACATACCTAGCTGTCCTTATGAAGCCTGCCTTCAACACCCTCACAACCTCAGCTTTGATTTGAGGCATCAATTGGGGGTTAAACCTGCGAGGAGCCTGCTTGAAAGGCTTGTGTCCTTCCTTAATGTGCAACCTGTGTTCCACTAGTTCTCTTGCCAAACCAAGCATCTCATAGTAGTTCCAGGCAAAGCGATCTTTGTAATCTTTGGATTAGTTCGACTATTCTATCTCGCTTGTCCTCCTCAAGTAACCCACTCACCTTTACAGCCTGGGTTCCTCCGTGTACCCAAGTTGATTTCAATGAAAGTGGTCCTCTCGCCTCAAAAGCAGTGCTTGTGAAGAGGAGAATCCAATTCCATGGGTTCTACTGCACATGCCTTACTAGGCTTAACTGTCAGCATCTTCTTTTCCTCAAGAGTAAGTCCTCTTCTCCATCTATATATATATCTTATATCTTAAACAACAAATAAATAGCATATATTGTTATGGATTATAGATTTTATTACGATGTGTTCATATTTTATATCTATATTATATATGTATATATCTTCTTCTTTTTTTAAACATATATGTATATATCAATATTGATATATATATATATATATATATATATATATATATATATATATATATAAACTCATCTCACCTGATATTATATATATATATATATATATATATATATATATTCCTCTCATCTCTCATAATATATATATATATAAAGTACTATCATGGGTACTAGTATATATTACAAATTTTCTTCATTTTAGGGGTAGGAAGAGGAATGTATAAGAGCAAGAACCGAAAGCGAAAACACAAAGCAGCGGCAGAACGAAGAAGAGAGGCAGCGGACAGACGACAAAGCTAGGTAGCAACGTAGGAGGTAAGATTTTATCATCTTTCACAAGTTAATGTATTGAGAAATCTATTGCATGTCGTGATTAAAACCAAAATCAGATAGATTTAAACTTTTTTTTGGATTCACATTGATTTACCGTTTTTCATGTACTGCACATCGATTTTCACTCTCTTTTGTATTCTATATTATGATTAACATGACAATTCATGTTAATATTTCAAAAAATTGGTTCCTGTACATGAAATAGTTGAAAATTGTGTTGCTGGTATCCATAACCATTAACTTCAAATAGGTTATTTTATATTTATTCCTTAAAATCGCAGTAGCTACTTGTTGCAGCTCACGCAAGTGCACTTGATCGTAACTCATAATAAAGTGGAGTACATTTAAGACTCCGAATGTTGAACCCATAGAAAATGCGCGAGTACTAAATTAATAGAGATCCTTTATTATTTAGATGAACAAAAGTAGAGTTTATGAGAACGAGAAAAACAAGCGATAATAATAAAGCAAATACACAAGAATAGATTAGAGATCAAGTAGGGAAGACTTAAGAACCGGGTTCACTAATACTTAGTCTCAAATTTATTAACCAATTATTATGAGCTATGATTCCTATTCGAATGCTAACCACCCGCTCTTATATTATTAACATCCAATGATCATGCACATCGATGCCTTCTTCCTCGTAACTACCCCAATGATCATGCAAGGCAATTAAAAGAAAAAGCATTAAGAGACAAGTGAGTTTATCAATTCAATGACTAATTGAAATAAGCAATTATCATTTATCCGACATAATTAGCGATTTTAGTTATTCCTTGAGTTCCGTTAACTAATTGTGGTACGATCGCTACAATTAACTAACTTGTTAAGGATTGGCCAAATCCTATGACATTAAGCATGCTAAGAACAACACATTCAATAAGATAGCAGGAAAACTCATAATAACAATTAAACAAATATCAAAGACATGGTAAAGATCCCCATCACCCCTAGTGGTGGATTTAGCCACTCATACTATTTCTTAATGACATAGAATAACAAGAATCCAACAAGAAATCATAAAAGAAAAAGAAAGACAAGAGGATTCCTGTGGTACTTAAGCCCTCACGTCCCGGTTCGAACCTTGCATAAGGCAAAACTCCTCTTGAGGGGAGAAGACCGCGATGTGCGGTCAAGGTGGACAAAGAAATCTCCTATTGTTACAAAAAAGGCGCTGCGGATACTTAACCCTTAGGTCCCTGTTCGAGCCCTTCGAAGGAAAAAACTCCTTGGGGTGGGGAGAAGGTCGTGATGTGCATGCTAGGGAATGCCACCACAATTAATACAAGTGGATAGCCCTGGGTGTTACAGCTTCAATGTTTTCTCCTCTTCCATCTTGAAGAGTTTGTATTGTCTAACAAGAATGTTAGCCTTTGTTTCTCTCACTTGGGCAATGCC
Source organism: Calophaca sinica (assembly GCA_037113605.1). Classification (NCBI taxonomy): domain Eukaryota; kingdom Viridiplantae; phylum Streptophyta; class Magnoliopsida; order Fabales; family Fabaceae; genus Calophaca; species Calophaca sinica. Next base: position 34,075 of record JBAFXK010000074.1, read on the forward strand.
CTCATAGACAAGGCCAATGAGTCCCAAATGTCTTTAGCAAAGGGCATTCTTGCCACACTTCTCATACTTTTTCGTAAATAGCACAAATAAGGAAGTATCTTCTTCTCGATTCTCATTGATATGGTTTCTTTTGTTCAGATCCCACTTATCCCCAGGAATAGGAATTCTCTTAGCATTAATCGGTTCAAGATATGATTTTTCAACCATATCCCAAAGTTTGAGTTGTTGTGACTCAAAGAATGTTTTAACTTTATCTTTCCAAAGAGTCATAGTTTATTCCAAAGAAACAAAGGATGGCGATTAACATGACCATCACCTTCAAGTATTTGCCATAGATAAAGTTATTAGGATCTTTTCCTCCCACACGGTTAAGTGCTCAACCAAGAGGCCGAGCTCTGATACCAATTAAACGTAACAAAAACACAAGAAATGGGTGGTTTGAATTGGGTTTTAGAAAACTTTTCGAAATACTTATGTTTTTTAAAACCTTTTCAAAACAACTCTTTAACAAAAATAACAAAGAGAACTTGTAAAGAGAAGAGAAAGAGAAGGACACAGTGATTTATACTAGTTCACTATCACCTGATAGCTACGTCTAGTCCCTTCACCACGCTGAAGGATTTCTCCACTATAATCAACTAATTACACTCAAGAGTATACTACTGCCGAACTGGCTATGCTCTTAACTTCTTAGAACGACTTAATACAGTCAAACCTCTAAGGAAATACAGCCACTACTGGGCTAAATACAAGTGTTCAAAAATAGCTTGAAACAATATAATCAAACCCTCAGCAAAAGAGGATTTACAATGAAAGCTTTAACACAAAGATGACTTTCTAAAAGAAAGAATAAAACGATTTGAGTACTATTCACTTGGTCTCAGAGACTTGGAAAATTTCTTGATTGCTCACAGTCTCGCAATAATGATTCAGTTCGTTAACCTTCTTTAGTGAAATGAATAAGGTATATTTAGCTAGGGTTTCAAATAGTGTCGTTGTGACCTAGACAAGTCTTTCACTAATGGACAAAACTTGAGATCCGCTTTTTGTGGCTTTTAGTGTGTCAAGTCATTTTCACTTTACTTTCGTACACTAGCACAACTGTAAAATGCAGTATCTTGTCCCTTGTGATCCTTTTTGAAATTAAGATACTTTCAAAGAAAGACAGATTGATGATTATATCCGTTGACATTCTATTTGGCCTTTAATTCCTCGTACACGAACAGAGTCATCAATGAGGATCCTTTAATGCTTGATAAGGTCTTTAATGCTTCACTCAGTCTGGTTTCCAACCAGAGGCATCTTCTACCAGATGATGCTTGTTACTGAGATACTCTGCTTACCAGAGTAAGCTTGTACGAGAGGCATGGTCTACATAGCGAGTTTCACTCAGGCTTTCTTCTACCAGAGGCAATTAGTAGCAGACGCAGGATTCCAACAGAGTGTAGTCCTACCAGAGCTTGGTCTCACCAGAGCATGGTCTACTAAAGGGTTGACTACTAGAGCTTCTTACCAGAGCGTTGACCACCAGAGCAAAGCCATAAGACGCTAACGTCATCAGCTCTTACTAGATGATCAATACCAGACTCAAAGGAATGTACCAGAGGGTGAAATACGCACAGAACCAAAGCTTTTTAAGACAGATACATCTGATGAATAGTGACTTACTCACTAATTTCTGCACACTAACAAACATATCAGATGATAAATTGTTCTTATCATTATTTGTTATCATCAAAACAATTAAGGGTCATTGTTTTTTAATCCACTTGATTCCAACACTAAAAACTGGGTCATAAATGAGTATTTCTATACTTTAAATAGCTCAATTTAACGTGTTGTGGTACTAAAAATATCCCATAAAAATAAACAAATTTGAGTGTCAATATTACTATTAATAAGTGTTGACTTTGATTGATGTCGACTGTTCTGATGGAATATTTGTTTCATTCATGTTTTAGATATTTTTTTAGACCGATTATAATACATTTTGTTTAATCCTTACTAAATTTCAGTTAGTATATATAATCTTTGTTATACAACTAAATAATCATATATGTTTTACCATAGGAATTGTCATTAATTAATTGCTTAAAACATTAAGAACTAATTCTTGACTAAATTGGATGAGCCTTGATAGAATAGATTTATTCTTAATTAAAGTAATAAATGTATTTTGAATACTGGCGTAAGCTTTCGACTTTGTGATGCAGCGCTATATGACATGATAGGTTTTTTTTCCCTAATTTTTTGCTCATATATTTCTTTTCTGCCATGAACAAAGATTAAATTGCTCGAAGCTATACAATATAACATTTCAGTCAAAATAGTGACATCTAGATATATGTTTGAGTTGACGGTAATTTGAATATATTTCCTATTAAATCTTACATTCATGCTTGCATCTATAATTTATGTATATATATCTTAGAAATGACTATGACTTACTTTCTATTTGTCATTAAAATTCTTTGATATCATTCTCAGATAAATTGTGCATGTTCAAAGATCAGAAAACTAAGATAAAGAAAGTATATGTCCATATTCTTCTCTCAACCATATTTCCATCCGAACAATTTGGTTCCAACATTTTAATCAGATCACTTTTTCTTTAGCATTAGCCCATTGAACAATTGTCGCTATAAAGTTTTATTTGTTACCAACTGTTCTTTAGTATCAAACTTGAAGAAGCTTTGGACAAGACGTCTTTAGAAACTCAGATGCATCATGATTAAACATCACAAATGTGGCACGGGAAGTATCATCTTTAACTCGTAGCCTCAGTAAAAAACTGATGATTAGTTGCTAAATAATGTCAAACATAGTATGTTTCAATCAAGGTATTGAAATATGCAACCAACAATTAGTACTTTGGGGTGACATCTACGACATGCTTTTTGCATTTACCACAGTAATACATTCCAGAATTAGGTGTTGCCTTCCTGGTATATTGGCTATAGGCAGTGTAATGCCACATATCCTCATCGATTATATCAATTATAGTTGCCAAAATCACAAAGTATGAATCCTGACAGCATTTAAGGGATGTTGTAATTTGATATATACAAACAATCATAAACAATACCCGCATCATTGTCTATAAAAACACCAAAAATAAAATATAAATATTAAGTTACTGTTTAATTAGTGTATATTACTTCGCTAGGAATGATCCCCTAATCTTTACGATAGGCATCCTTCATGTGCTTAATAGTAGCCTTAGGAGTCATCTTGCGAAAGTCATCGAACAAACTAATCTTACTTTTATCTTGCAACTTACTTAAACCCTTCTTTGGAGTATCTAGTGTGACCGTGGTTATCAAACTCGCGAGTTGACACGCATTTGAGTAAACGAGTTTACGCTTTCTACAATGCCCAATCGAGTCGACACGCCAGGTGACTCGCTTTTGCACGCACTACCGTAATTGCGAAGTCTATAGCTATTCAACGAGTTGAATAAGCTGTTTTTAAAAATAGGCCAAAACGCGTGGCCCAAAGAAGTGGTTTACCAAAAACGCTGCGGCTAACTGTTGAAAACAAAAAGCCCCAAGACTTTTAGGTTTTTTTAATCGAGACTCTTCAATCTTTTTCTTTGATTGTTATCGTTCTCGATTTCTGCGCAAGAAAGAAACAGAGCACGCTCTTCTTCCTTCGCTCACGAAAATAGAGTGAGACACGTTCTCCTTCGTTCTTCCACCACAACACAAATGATGTGCTCTAGCATTCTCCAAATGACCAACACGTAACGAGCACGAGGCTCCACAAGCAGGTTTCTTGCGAATAATATTAATCTATTTTTTATTTTGTTCTGTTAACTGCTTTTTCTCGTTATGTTTTATGAATAGTTTTTTTAATTTTTATTAATGTGATGCAGCCAGAGCATGTTTAGCGTTATTTTATTCTGTGGAAAATTTTTGTCAACTTGAGAAGTCAAACCATGTTTAGCTTTTGTTTTTGAGAAAAAGAAATCAAACGTCGATGATGATAAGTATACATTTTTGTTCTTGAGTTGTTTTATATTTAGCAATTAGCATAGTGACTAATTTCTCTTGCTTATATTATCTTATGTGATGTCGCGAACTCATTTGTTTCCCTTTTCTAAATATTTGATTATGCTATATATTAAATTTGACCATACATAATGGGCTAATGGCTACTTGAATGTACCGTTGACAATTAGAGAAAGATTAGAGAAAAATTACTACTTGAATCATTGAATGTACTGTTGAAGAACTTCAATTGGCATGCTGATTGCAAGTGCAAAAAAAGCTTTGTTTCTCTCTAGAGGAGTTATGTTTTAATGCTAAAAATGGAAGCAACAAAGGGAAAGCGATTGGTACAATTACTATTTGACATTTGTGTGGTTCGGGTATAAACAATAACCAATGCTTATCATTCAACTTAATTCAATTATTTACGTACCTTTTGTGTTGTTACCGTCTTCTTTATTTATAAATCTTATTGGTTTGTCACAAATTCACATGTACATAATGTCTGAGACTCCTGGTTCATGTGCGCCACCTAGAGTCGGGGCAGCTAGGAAGAATTTTCTGGGAAACCGTACTAATATTGGGTGGAAACATGGGACGGATATTTAGGGCAATGGCAAGAAGGTGAAATGCAACTATTGCTCAAAAATTATAAGTGGAGGAATTTTCAAGTTGAAGCATCATCTTCCCGACACTAGAGAAGATTTTGAACCTTGTGTTACGGTGTCGGAAGAAGTGAAAATTTTAATGTTAAAAACTGTTGCCGAGGCTAGAGAGGCATCAATGAAGAAGAGATGCTTAATTGATATTGAGGAAGAGAATGAAGAGGAGATGGAGATAGATAACTCTCTTCAAAAGGAAAGGCTTGTTGCAAAGGGAAAAGGCAAAATTAGCTCTATTGGGATTCAGTCAACATTTAATCAAATGTTGAAGAAACACCTAAAGGAGGAAGCGGATGAACAAGTTGCTGAATTTTTCTACACAAGCACCATTGCTTTTAATTGTATCAAAAATCCAGCCTTTGCTAAAATGTGTGAGACGATTGGAAGATATGAAATTAGATATAAACCCCCCCTCTTGTCATGATATAAGAGAAAAGCTATTGAAGAAGGCAGTGGCCCAAACTGATGCAAGCCTTGAAGGGTTTAGGGAGGAGTGGAAGAGAACTGGTTGTTCAATCATGTCCGATGGGTGGACGGATAAAAAAAGGTGCTCAATTTGCAACTTTAACAGCCCTAAAGGGATAGTTTTTCTTTATTCATTGGATACTTCTGACTTCTCAAAAACAACTGATAAGGTTGTTAAGATGCTGGATGATGCAATCAATTTTGTAGGACAGGAGAACATGGTCCAGGTGGTTACTGATAATGCTGCAAACTTCAAGGCAGCAGGGAAAAAGTTGATGGAGACACAAAAGAATTTGTATTGGACCCCATGTGCTATCCATTCCATTGATTTGATTTTTGAGGGCTTTGAGAGGTATGTAAAGATTCATCAAGATACTATAAAGAAGGAAAGAAAGATCACCACCTACATATACTCTAGAACAATGCTAATTAGCATGTTAAAGAAGTTCACAAATGGGAGGGATTTGGTTAGACATGCTATGACTTGATTTGCCACTGCTTATTTGACTTTAGCTTGTCTCAAGGAGCTAAAAGCATCATTGATGAATATGTTTGGCTCAGATGAGTGGAAAAACAATAGGTGTGTAGCTACACGAGATGGACTACAAGTGAAAAATGTGGTTTTAGAGAATCAGTTTTGAAATAATGTAGTTATATGCCTCAAGGCTACTGTTCCTCTCATTGTACTTCTTTGATTAGTGGATTCTGATGAAAAACCCGCCATGGTTTCTTATATGAGAGCATGGATAATGCCAAACAAATGATTAAAACCAACTTCAGGAATGTCAAGACCAAGTAAACTTTTGTAACTTTGTCTCAATTAAAATTTAATTATCTTATTTGTGTTGTGTTGCTACTTTCTAAGATAGAATATTTGATTATATTTCTAATTTTCTAGATATGAACCTATATGGAAACTTAGTGATGAGCGGTGGGATCACACGCTTCGTAGGCCCTTGCATGCAGCTGCATATTGGCTTAATCCACAATTGCACTTTGAACCCAATTTTAAAATGGATGATGCTGATGTGAAACAATGGATATTCAGTTGTTTGTCAAGGTTGGTAAGTGATCTTTGTACTTAGAAACAAGATCAATTTGCAATTGAAGGACTTCCATCTTCGTAAAGGGCTTTTTGGTAGTGAGTTTGCAAAGAAATACATGAAGAATATGCAACTTGCAAAATGGTGGGAGATGTATGGGGATAGTACTCCAGAACTAAAGAAGTTTTCTATTCGTATTTTGAGCCTGCCTTGTAGTTCTTCTAGGTGTGAGCGTAATTGGAGTGCATTTAAAATGGTAATTAAAGTTTTGACTTTGTTTATAGTTTTTAAATTTTCTTTGTTTATGTTTAGTGTTGGACCATTAGGTATTGTGTAACACCCGTACCTCAACATAATTGAAAGTACGACAAATTACATTAAGGCACAGGAATTACTAAACATTTACAAACTTGATTACAATAATCCAAGTCGCAAATTAACTTAATCTATCAATCTAATAAATAGATTACAACTTGTACATAACTTGGAATATAAAATTCCCATTACAATCTACGACTAGCTTATGTGTCCCAAGCTTGAAGCTTCACTGGCCTTCAAGACTGCCTTATCCGAAAGACAACAAAAGAAAAGGGTGAGATTATAAAATCTCAGTGAGCCCTTCACGGACTCCTCACCATTCTCTCCTCGGAACCTTCTAGGCTGAAAAGACTAACTTATGCATTTCAAACCTAGACATACTCTCACTATGTACCATAAGGACTCGACTTGCAACTTCACGATATCCCTACGCTAAGACGCTTTATAACGCGCTAGCTTGAATTAAAACTTAGCATATTATACCATAGGGTAATCCTAAGACTAATATGCCACTTATCAACTTGTGATTAACTAAACACATAAATGTATAGCAATCCACATCAATCCTACAAATGTCCATTCTTTAACCTTTGTTTAGTTCAACTAAACTTAATACAATATAAATTGCAACCTTATTAACTAAGAACATATTGTTCTTACTTACTCACTTTGTGCTTAACACAACTTTGCTTTCTCTTATGCTATTGGGCTTTGCCTTATACTCTATACTACAAATCCCAATCAATCTAGCTTGCTTATCCTTTGAGTGATCTAATCACAATGCTCAGTACTATATAATAATTAAGCGACTATGGGTGTGCTATCCAAAACTCCATACAACTAACTAAGCTAATTCCTAATACATATATATAAAATACATACAAGGAATTCATTAACATTCATAAACTTAACTTCACTTCACACATTATACCATTCATAAGAGATGTATAATATGATGCTTTGCATGTAATGCATTTTGTGTTATTGGGTAGTGTCGTAGGCTTAGGTCCCTAGACCCCAATTACACACTTTCGGAATGGTGGTTAGACGTCATAACCCTCCAAGGGCGTCCCTCTTGGCTAACCAAACCGATCTTACTCCTATAAATAGAGGAGACTTGCCATGGACTTTAGCTTATGCTTATGCTTATGATTATGCTTATGCTTGCATGTATATTCATAGAAATACATTCATCATCATTACTTAACTATTCAAAGAAACTACAGTCATTTCAATGAATCAAACTTACACTAATAGTACCCCTTTTTATCTAATGACTCCCAATCATGTATACTAATACATACATTCATTCTATCACATCCTTTTCCTAGGGTCCTTCCTTGACCTCTAAGACTTAAGCTTATGGCTCTTAGACAAGCCTCACAATTTGCCAAATTAATGGACAACACATACATTAACTAATCCCTTGAAACTCTAAGGAGTTCTCAAGAGAGAAAACATCAAGCATACATAATCTCATTGAAGCTCTTTGGAGCATTCAAGGATTCAAGCATCACATAATAATTAGGGGGGTTGGGGACAGCATCCAACCCTATTTCAGTCAAACCCCATATAATTTCATAACAATCATAACTCAATCTCTTATAGGCATATAAAACCTAACTTGAACCTAAGGTTCATATGTTACTAAAGGAATGGAAATTCCTATATGTGGGACTTATGGGTGCCCATCACCTAAGGGTTGAAGAACTCACCTCTATTCTTCAAGACATTGAGCTAGGAAGGCTGAACTTTGGACTCTTTGCTCCTCTTCAAGCTTTTCCCTCTTTGCTCAACTTAGGGCTTCTCCAAATACTCCTAAATCTTGATCTTCAACCTTCAATCTTCCTTCTCCATCCAAGAACTTGAACCATCCTTGCTGGAGCTTGGTCTTCTCCCCCTTATTCTTCTCCAAATTCGTGCTTCTTCTTCTCCTCTCTAGGGTTCAAACCCAAATCTTCCAAACACTCAAATCTCCACTCTCAAACTCTCCATTTAAGCAAATAATTGAAGAAATCTAGCATAAATCTCTTCAATCCCTCTCAAAAGGTGAAACCCTAGCTCTCCTCTTCCTTTTCTCCTTTCCCTTTCTCTTCTTTTCCTTTTTCTCTCTTACGCGTTACGCTCATTTGAAACTGCGTTTTAAACAATTCTGCGGTGTGAATCGATTCACAAAGATAGTGTGAATCGATTCCCACAAAGGCAAAAAGAGCCTGAATCGCAGATTTAATGAGTGAATCGATTCCTGCGAGTCCCAGCAGCCTGTTATATGTGAATCGATTCCTGCCTTCTGTGAATCGATTCCCACTGCTAGAATTCGATGCCAATGGAGTTTTAATCTTTGTGAATCGATTCCCGTGCTAGGTGAATCGATTCACACTGCAGAAAAACCAGGAAAACTCAGTTCTAGCACCAAACCTTGAGACTTTCTTCTCAATCAACTTCCATAGCTACAAATCAACACCTTAAACCATCTTAGGATTAAATCCGACTTATTCCTCAACTCAAACCCATTAACCTTCTTATAAAAACCTTGTGTAATTATATTCACTCACTTTAAAAATCAATTTAAGCTTGAATACAATCACACCATTCTTCTCATAACTTATCCTCAACTTAGCTTAGGAATTCAGGGTGTTACACTACTACCCACCTTTTAAAAATTTTCGTCCTTGAAAATTACTGCATCCTTCATTGGAACTTCTTAACGTTGACAGCATGGGGTGCGGACAGAGATTTACCTCCATGGAATCTCGTCCCTAAACCATGCCTCTCTTTCTTACCTCATCCTTCTGTACAATCGATTGGCTTTTTGTGCTTCCGCTGCGTTCTCTAATCTTACGTCTTTTCAAATGATTGAACTCCTTTCGTCTTATTTCCATCAGATGGAATACTTTACTTGCAGTCTGAGAGTTTAACTCTGGTGCTGTTCTATCTTTCGGCTGCTCTTGACTGATAGAAATTGTTACGCTTGCTTCTCATCGCCTGTTACTCACTTAGACATTCAGCCATAAGATAACCTGAACTTCCCCTATGATTCTGTAGTAACCCACAGTCTCGCATAGCCATCCTCATGAAATTGCCACACGACATTTCTTACTCGGTTTGGGTTTTCAACCCAACTGATGAGTCGCTTACTCATCATCCTACACAATTTCCTGCAGACGTGCCTTTTGGTGTCACACGAGTGAATCGTTGCTCCTTCTATCTCTTCAGGCTCCTTGGAAGTTTACCCAAAACAGCATCCAATGCTATCGTTGGTGGTTTCATAACCCTTCGTTGGGCAACTATCCTATCAGAATAGAATCGTCGCCTAGAGGTAGCTAATACATACCTGGAACAAACTTTTCCCATTCGTAACGTTCACTCTTATGTTACCAATGGAAATCCTTTCTTAGAGACCTCTTCCGAAACTACGGAGTTGCTACCCATATTTAACTCACTATACTTGGTCTTGCAAATGACTTGGCCTAGAAAACTTGAAACTCTAGGGTTGCTCAACTCTTGGGAGGTACCCGTTGGTTAAACTGACTTGATTTTCGTTAGTTCATTGCAAACTTTGTCTCACACGAGGTCTAAGCCTCACTTGGTTGGAGACTTAGCTTGCAAGTGGCTAATTAGAATCACATCAGACTCAACCTAACGACTTGACTCACTGTAACTTATAGTCTCAGATGTCCACCATCTTTACCCTTAAATAAACTTTACTACTGCTCTCCTTCACTTGATGGTGTAACTCCCTTTCTTGATGCTACTGGAATTAAACCAGAACCCACACTTCTCTATCTGACAGCGGTGTAGATCGACGCGTTTAATAACCAATGGACCAACAAGTATCCAGAAAATAAATCCTTGATATTCTTGGGAACAATCTACCTTATTGGTCCTGTCTTATCCTCCTTACCCAATCTGAATCATTAGAAACTTTAAAAGGGATTAATCTCTATAGAAGAACTAATTGCTCAGGAAATTAAGTGATCTCATTACCCAATCACTGCATCAAGTCTTATTCCAACTAATATTCTTACTTGGCTAAGGCAAAGTCTATAATTGGTCAATTGAATTCATTCTACACACTGAACAATTAGATCGAAAGTAGACATCAATAACTTCAGGTTTCCGCTGACTCAGCTTTCCTTGAAACTTCTATAGTTTGAAGACTACATCTCATCTGATCCTCTGAAGTTTGTTGTTCCACTAAGGACACCGTTCCTTGAAGACTTAGAGTTTTCTTTCTGCTTCACTAGGGCAGGATCACCCTTGAGGACCTATACTACCATTTGGGCGTTGTAGCATATCGCCTAAATCCATCTTGTTCCTTACCCTTACCATTACTACTCGGAACGCTAAGGTTCTCTCAGGGATTAGCATAGGATTTCTATCGACCTAGGATCCACTTATAATCGGCTAAGTTAACCGATCCTACTGAGACAACAAGTGTTGAGACCCTAACCGATTATAACCGACCATCCTACTAGATTGAAATCCTACAACTAAGAGCATTTACTGTTAACCACGAAGGGCACCTGAATTAACTCGGGAATCATCATAAGATCTCAATCATTCTAGGATCCATTCATAATGGATTAGGCGAAACAACTTGATAGCATAACCAGTGTTGTAACCCTAACCGATTACGAATGCCCATCCTAAGTTGATTTGAAACCTCACAATTAATACTCCTTACTTGCTCGTCATTTCCAATCACTTCCATAGCATCTCGGTTGACGGTGCCTGAATTACACGCTTGCCTAGCCGAACCCTCACCACTATGGTTCCGACCACTCTTGAAACATCCCTTAACTCTTAGCTCCGGAAAGGTGGGAACTTGTTTCCCTTTTTCCGTATTCCGAAGGTTCTCACTTACTGAGAGCTCTTACATCCGCTCCACCCTTGTTTGCATCATCCTTATTCATCAAACTTCATCAGAGTTCACGCTCCTATTCGGTCTCCTCCCTCATCCGCCAGCTCCATCTACTACATTCTTCGTACACGGTATGGAGTATTAAGTTGATCAGGCTTAATATCCCATACTAAGCACAAGAATATAGAGAGAAGTTTTCGAACAGAGGAAAATCCCGGCTAACTAACTACAGTCCAACAAGGACTAAACTGACACTTTCTAAGCCGAGTCATTACTAAACTAGTGACTCACAGTCCGATAAGATCGAACTGCTCTGATACCATAATGTAACACCCGCACCTCAACATAATTGAAAGTACGACAAATTACATTAAGGCACAGGAATTACTAAACATTTACAAACTTGATTACAATAATCCAAGTCGCAAATTAACTTAATCTATCAATCTAATAAATAGATTACAACTTGTACATAACTTGGAATATAAAATTCCCATTACAATCTACGACTAGCTTATGTGTCCCAAGCTTGAAGCTTATTTCACCGCCTCTTGATGCACCTTATATGAAAGACAACAAAAGAAAAGGTTGAGATTATAAAATCTCAGTGAGCCCTTCACGGACTCCTCACCATTCTCTCCTCAGAACCTTCTAGGCTGAAAAGACTAACTTATGCATTTCAAACCTAGACATACTCTCACTATGTACCATAAGGACTCGACTTGCAACTTCACGATATCCCTACGCTAAGACGCTTTATAACGCGCTAGCTTGAATTAAAACTTAGCATATTATACCATAGGGTAATCCTAAGACTAATATGCCACTTATCAACTTGTGATTAACTAAACACATAAATGTATAGCAATCCACATCAATCCTACAAATGTCCATTCTTTAACCTTTGTTTAGTTCAACTAAACTTAATACAATATAAATTGCAACCTTATTAACTAAGAACATATTGTTCTTACTTACTCACTTTGTGCTTAACACAACTTTGCTTTCTCTTATGCTATTAGGCTTTGCCTTATACTCTATACTACAAATCCCAATCAATCTAGCTTGCTTATCCTTTGAGTGATCTAATCACAATGCTCAGTACTATATAATAATTAAGCGACTATGGGTGTGCTATCCAAAACTCCATACAACTAACTAAGCTAATTCCTAATACATATATATAAAATATATACAAGGAATTCATTAACATTCATAAACTTAACTTCACTTCACACATTATACCATTCATAAGAGATGTATAATATGATGCTTTGCATGTAATGCATTTTGTGTTATTGGGTAGTGTCGTAGGCTTAGGTCCCTAGACCCCAATTACACACTTTCGGAATGGTGGTTAGACGTCATAACCCTCCATGCGTCCTCTTGGCTAACCAAACCGATCTTACTCTTATATATCAAGGAGACTTGCCATGGACTTTAGCTTATGCTTATGCTTATGATTATGCTTATGCTTGCATGTATATTCATAGAAATACATTCATCATCATTACTTAACTATTCAAAGAAACTACAATCATTTCAATGAATCAAACTTACACTAATAGTACCCCTTTTTATCTAATGACTCCCAATCATGTATACTAATACATACATTCATTCTATCACATCCTTTTCCTAGGGTCCTTCCTTGACCTCTAAGACTTAAGCTTATGGCTCTTAGACAAGCCTCACAATTTGCCAAATCAATGGACAACACATACATTAACTAATCCCTTGAAACTCTAAGGAGTTCTCAAGAGAGAAAACATCAAGCATACATAATCTCATTGAAGCTCTTTGGAGCATTCAAGGATTCAAGCATCACATAATAATTAGGGGGGGTGGCAAAGATCCAACCCTATTTCACTAAACCCCATATAATTTCATCACAACCACCACACTCATCACAATCATAACTCAATCTCTTATAGGTATATAAAACCTAACTTGAACCTAAGGTTCATATGTTACTAAAGGAAGAGAAATTCCTATATGTGGGACTTATGGGTGCCCATCACCTACGGGTTGAAGAACTCACCTCTATTCTTCAAGACATTGAGCTAGGAAGGCTGAACTTTGGACTCTTTGCTCCTCTTCAAGCTTTTCCTCTTTGCTCAACTTAGGGCTTCTCCAAATACTCCTCAAATCTTGATCTTCAACCTTCAATCTTCCTTCTCCATCCAAGAACTTGAATCATCCTTCTTTGGAGCTTGGTCTTCTCCCCTTCTTCTTCTCCAATTAGGCTTCTTCTTCTCCTCTCTAGGGTTCAAACCCAAATCTTCCAAATACTCAGATCTCAACTCTCAAACTCTCCATTTAGGCAAGTGATTGAAGAAATCCAACATGAATCTCTTCAATCCTTCTCAAAAGGTGAAACCCTAGCTCTCCTCTTCCTATTCTCCTTTCTCTTTCTCTCCTTTTTCCTTTTTCTCTCTTCTGCGTTACGCTCATTTGAAGCTGCGTTTTTAAACAATTACTGCAGGTGTGAATCGATTCACAAAGATAGTGTGAATCGATTCCCACAAAGGCAAAAGAGCTGAATCGCAGATTTAATGAGTGAATCGATTCCTGCCTGCGAGTCCCAGCAGCCTGTTATATGTGAATCGATTCCTGCCTTCTGTGAATCGATTCCCACTGCTAGAATTCGATGCCAATGGAGTTTTAATGCTGTGAATCGATTCCCAGGCTAGGTGAATCGATTCACACTGCAGAAAAACCAGGAAAACTCAGTTCTAGCACCAAACCTTGAGACTTTCTTCTCAATCAACTTCCATAGCTACAAATCAACACCTTAAACCATCTTAGGATTAAATCCGACTTATTCCTCAACTCAAACCCATTAACCTTCTTATAAAAACCTTGTGTAATTATATTCACTCACTTTAAAAATCAATTTAAGCTTGAATACAATCACACCATTCTTCTCATAACTTATCCTCAACTTAGCTTAGGAATTAGGTGTTACATTTTGCATCAAAAAAGATGAATGACTTGGTTTATGTGGTGTACAACTTGAAGTTGAAAAATAAACAAATAAGGAAAAGTGTTGTTATTCCAATTGATTATATTCATTCGATGATGAATGGATAAGCGAAGAGGAGATATTCTTTGATGTTGATGAAGAGGAGATGATCTTTGATGTTGAAGTTGGAATGGCAAAAAATCCAACATCACATAATGGAAATGAGGAAGAAAAGGCTTTATCATCCAGGGCAGAATTTGATGTAGATGGTGTAGATGAAGATGATGTTGGAGATGGAGATGATATTGTTGGAGAATTTAACATATGAACAAGTGGATCTTTTTGTTTTTTGCATTGTTTTAACTTTTGGAACTTGTGTTTGTTTTTATGAGTTTGATAATGTTATTGGAGGATTTAATTTTTAAATTTTGGAACTTTTGGAACTTGTGTGTCACAGCTGCATAGGATCTCGCATAAATATTGACTTTTTTTTTGTCTTGATGATATTATAGTAAGTATTTGTGATGTGTAGATTTGTTTAATATTATTTTAAATATTACGTAAACTCGTACGAGTTTACGAGTCGAGTCTACCTATGCTCCACGAGTCTGCCTAGACTCTCGTGTTTGACAACCTTGAGTGTGACAACCATTTTAGATTTAAACAGCTGTGCCTCAAGATTTCTGGATTAAACAGAATCCTTGTTGACAAGTTATTGCTAATACTATTATTCCCTGGTTAAAAAAAACAACATTCAATTAATAATGTAATTATGTTTTGTATTGCATTTAAAAGAAACGACTCTAACACACAAACTACATTAACATACCATTCCATTTTTCTTTTACTTTGGCGAAGAGAATGACAACCACAACATTGATTGAATCGCCATTAGCAAGGAATGTGTTCAATGCATAGACCTCTTCTCCAGACAAAGTAACTTTGAAACAATACATGTGAGATAGTATTATATAGTAAAGTAGGGTTTATACGTTCTAGGATAAATCTGACAATTTGAATAATCACACATCTATTAATTAAACGGCTCAAGATATCAATAATATTACGAAAGTGGCTGATTTACCCTTCATTGTCTAATTCAATGACAATCAGCTTGGATTTCTCCCACTTCTGAAATATTCTCTTTCTTTACTAACTCCAGAATAATTCCCATCAAGTCTATAAGCATTAAACAAAAAGGTTAGGTTCTTTTCACCTTACAAAACTCAATGTACATGGGTTACAATAAGGAATGTTACAAATTTATTCAATTTTTACAACTAAATAATTGATGTCATAAGATGCACAAAAACATCAAAGGAGGAGTAAAGTGATAACTAATTAGTGGGAAATTTAGTTTACTTTGCTTGACAACGATAGTTTTGATATCAAAACTCATCCTCACCAACCTGTCACGAAAAATATATACCATCTAATTGTGTATTGTGGCACTAATCCAGTCACCCTGAAAACATTTGAGCATAATATATTTTAAATACGTTTTTTGAAACACATTAATGTAGTCCGAATTAAAATTAAGGTAATTTAGAATTTTATTAATTAATAAATTGACATGACATTTTTTTTGTACCTTTGAATTGATATGTTATAGTGTACCTTTGAATTGATATGATATATTTTTGGATTTATAATTCTGTTATCCACCTAATTTTTTTTTTTTTGTATATGTTTAGATGTTATTTTACCCTCATTTTAATTTATGTTAAGTTGTTATTGTTTGTACGTAATAAATATGAGAAGAAGAAGTTATATTTGACCGCAATGATTTTGTAAAAGATTTGTATATTTAGGCCCAATAACCGTTGAAAAGCGAGGACATTAATTTAGGTGAATAGTCAATGCAAATTCTTTGGTTTTGTATCAAAGACGAATGGAAATAATTTGTTTGTGGTATTAATGACTATTTAGCTCGATAATTCTCTAGCCTTTCAACCTAAGCTGTAAGATTTGTACATATGTAATCCCAACCATTGAAGTATCAATATGGTTGAAGTTTTAAAGTTAACTAGAATCTTTTTATTAGCGGTTCCCTTTTTTTAAGAATTGCTGATATACACCCCCCAAATTTTTTTTTTGTATTACTGGTTTTAAAACTGCTTTCAACTTTTGAGCATCTCTCGAAGAATTTTGAACAACACTTGAAAAATGATAATAAGATACGTCTCGAATAGTATAGCAGGTTATATCATTCGTTCATCATTGCAATATTTTCATGTAAACTAATGTTTGTTTTTTTTTTTTGGCAAAAGAAAGGAGAGGGGCCTCGTTAAAACCTTCTGATGCAAAACCCACCTTAGGGAAAAAACACCAAGAAGGAAAAAGAGTACCCCCGCCTAAAATTTATTGAAACAAAAAGAGAAAAGAAAACAAAAAACATGGGGGGACTAGGCCAAAACCCATGAACCAAAGCAACAAAGAAAACAGCCAAAAAGCGAAAACCGCCTAAATAAAGGCCAAAACAAGGTTTGATATGCACAGGCATCACTATAATGACTATCATCCCAACTATGTTGGCACCAAAGTCATTAACAATCATATGCAGCACATCAAAACCTAACAGAGAAGGCCAAACTAGACCCAGAATGAACACTACTTAAATCTATAATTTGGTAGACCCACTCTATTTCTAGAAAAGTCCTCCCAAATTATTCTAGGAACCGTATCCCACCAATGAAAACCAGAAACTGTAAACTCCAGAGAGGCAATCTTATCAGCACAATGATTCCCTTCCCGGAAAATATGCGAAATTCTAAAACCCATTTTCCTAGTGAGCTCTATACAGTTTAACCACCTATTCCGAAGCTACCAAGGAACAATAGTGACCGAATTGTAAGCAAGAATAACAAGTTGTGAGTCGCATTCCAGCCAAAAATTATGCCAACCCTTTTTGTAAGCCAGCTCAATAGCAACCATGGCGCCCATGAGCTCTGCATGCAAAGCAAAAGTGATGCCCATGTTAAGAGAAAAACAACCTAAAGCTGCTCCACTTCTGTCTCTAAAGATGCCCCCGCAGGCAGCATAACCCGGAGCTCCTCTAGCGGCGCCATCAGTATTACACTTAATCCAGGAACCAGGTGGAGGATGTAAACTAATGTTTGTGATTATACATGTAATTTATATATTTTTAATCTTATTTTATCATACTTTTACTTCTTTGACAAAATTATTCTTATCATATTTTTATTTTAATCGTAACGTTATTTTTATTAACTTTTATAGTTTTTTTTATGCATATTAACTTTTATAGCTTATACATTAATTTACCAAAATGTTGAGAATGATGCTGAAATTAGGGGTGAAATACATTCTATTCTTTTTTTTTTTGACGGAAAATACATTCTATTCTTGCAAATGACTGCATTTTAAAATTTGAATTCTGAAATCTACAATGAGAATGTGTAAATATGGATTATTTTTCCATTTCAAACTCGAGCATTGATTTTATTATCAATTCATATTTCTCTCAAAAAATATCAATTCATATTGCGATTGATACACCATTTATATTTTAATATTAACATAACCATTCAATGTTACTTTAAATTTTTACGATTGTTATACTTTCTTTTTCAGTTGAGATTTTATTTTTTCATTTATAGAATACAAAATTTATTAAATATGAAAACGTATTATCTCATTTTTAAACACATTGTGAGGAACAAAATTGATTTATTTTCATTTTTAATCTCATTTTTTAGAAATTACAAAAATTTAATATTTCCTTTTGTCAAAAATATTTTATATTTTCAATACATTTGACTGTTGATTATCTAATCTTTTTACTTTCCGACTTCAAATATGATTTGTCTAAAAACAATTTAATAATTCATAATATTTTATAATCAATAAATTAAAAACTGTATGTAAATTGATAATTAAATTATTAATTATTAATTTTTTAACACATTTGCATGGTGTTAACATGATTTATTTTATTATTTGAATTTTCGTGTATTAGAAATATGATGAAGGTAGACTTAATTGTGTGATGAACAAATTTTTGAAATGCAATCATTATAAATAAAATGCATTAATTGACTGACAAGTCATTTTTTTTTGAAAAATGCTAAATAGTACGAAGCATTCTCATACGAAACACAAGAATGCCCCGCTTGTAATACTTTTCACTTTGATTTTTAACACACCCGTGTTTGGTTATGCAGCCCAACTAATCGCTGTTGCAGTTTTCGTGTGCTTAGTGCGTGATCCATTCGTACGAAATAGCAGTTCTCTATTTTTTTTAGACAATGCTAGACAGATTGCAAAAGTAATTGACATGCGTAACGACGTAAGTGAATTAATAGTGATTTGTGTAAAATGAATTCGGGTGCATCATTACTGTTCATTTTTATGGTACTATTTCGATTTGATTTAAGCATGATTTAAAAATGAATAAAATTTATTTAGGGATTAATCTTGAAAAATAGTAATTTTATAAGGACTAAAAACACATTTAACCCTGTAATATATTTGGATTTGAATTAGTTAGTCATTTTCTTTTTGGGAATTGGGATTCTCTGACGACGTGTCAGAGACTAGTATTCCTTAAAAGTACTGAATACTATTTTTGGGTTGACCTATTCCATCATATATATATATACACAAAACATGAGATTGAGTTCAAATAAAAAATAATAAGTTATAACATAGCACTACTACCCTTAAAATATAGTGTGTACAAAACCTGATATAGACAAGAGGAGGAGAGTGGCATATATTGAACACATCTTGGCCATGTTTGTTGTAGGTAGATTGCTTTGGTATATTGATTCTTATGTAGAAAGCTGCTGACAGTGGAGAAGCCTGTAGGGTTGGATGTATATATATATTATAGGCGCATTGACTCAACATTAATTTCTTAGTCAGTATACTAGCTTTTGATTGATCCCAATTTTTTCATTACTATAGGTGCTGGTCTTTAGACATATCTTCCCTAAAATAGCTCCAGGATATTCTTATATATTATTGGTCATTAAAATGTTGGCAAAATTGTTTTGTAAATAAGTTGTATATATCCCCATCCCTTTTATAAATAAGCTGTATATATTCACATCCCTTATATATATCATTCATGCGCATGTATAACAGGTAATAATAATTATGCATGCTTCCTTCAAAAAACAATTAATTCTGCATGCTTAGAAATGTTTTATTATTTTTTTAGGAGAGAAATGTTTTATTGATAATAATATCAACATTTAATACATTACTTATTTTGAAAGCTATGTTTTTCAAATTTTTTAATTCCTTAATCAGTACCTTTTTTTGGGACAAAATCAGTACCTTGAAATCACCGGGATTAGCATTTTCCTAATAATAATAATAATAATAATAATAATAATAATAATAATAATAATAATAATAATAAAATGTGTACTCAATAATGTGATGAATATTTTATACTAGATAAGGACGTTTAAAATACCAATTTTTTTTTTTTGACTAAACCAACTTTTATTAGATATTTCATTTATAACTAAAATATTTTCATTTGGAAGGTTATAAAATTAAAGTTTGATGTGATTCTAAAATTATTATGGCCTTGTTTACTTTTTTGAAAATATACGCAAATATGATCGGATTTTTTTTGCTTGAGATGTGTGCTCCAGATGTGATTATTTGATATATGTTTGATATATGCTCCAGAAATTGAAGGTTATAAAATTAAAGTTTGATCTGATTCTAAAATTATTATGGCCTTGTTTACTTTTTTTTGCTTGAGATGTGTGCTCCAGATATGATTGGATTTGATATATGTTTGAATGTAAAATTGAATACAAAGGTTTGTCAGATTTGCTTAATGCTACTTTGCGGAAAAAAAAATTAATTAGAAATGAATCCGTTAGGTCGGTTTTCTTATTTGCTACATGAATCCGTTAGATCGTAAAATAATGTTCGCTATGGAAAAAATTATAGAAACTTGCTTT
Source organism: Calophaca sinica (assembly GCA_037113605.1). NCBI lineage: Eukaryota > Viridiplantae > Streptophyta > Magnoliopsida > Fabales > Fabaceae > Calophaca > Calophaca sinica. The sequence goes on from JBAFXK010000074.1 coordinate 54,329, forward strand.
AGATAATGTGGAAATGTATGGAAAAATCTTTTAAAAGCCTGAATAAAGAGACTCAGATGGGTTTCATATCAAAAGAAAAGAGACTTAGATGGAGAGTGATCCTTAGAGATAGAGAAAAATTATTACAAAATGTCACAGAAAAAACACAAGAAGAGGTTGAGTTATGTTTTTAAAATTATTTTCTCATAGTCTTTTCAAAACACGCTAATTAAGACATATATGTAATGCTCAACCGCGTTATTCGTTGATGCAGACGCAACAACACAAGCATAACTTAGCGTCAAATGGTTTTCTTAATAAAAAATTGAAGAGCAAAATGTATATTATTTGATTTTATTGAGTACAATGGGTACTCCAACTCGATACAATAACCACGGGAAAGAGAGCTCCAACAAAGGCATCAAATAAAGTGGTTTTCTTAAAATAGTTTCACAAGTTTGTGAAAACCTTTTGCAAAACAAGTTTAATTCGCAATTAGGCCCATTTGGATAAACATCTTATTTAATCACTTATGGCATAAGAGCTTATCGTATGAGAGGTTATGTCATAGGAGCTAAAATGAATAAGCAATTTATGTTTGGATATATACACATTTAAAAGTGCTTATATAAAAATCTTGGTTATTCAAACTGACCGACCAGAGTTGGACCGAACTGGCCTATGTCCTGGTCCGGTGACCCTTCATAACCGATCAGAGAACCGCCGGTCCGAGGTCCAACCGGTTTTTTTTGAAAATTTTTAATTGCCTTTATTAAAAAAAAATTTCGTCTCAACAGGGCTTCAACCCCTGTCCTCAAGGCCACAACAAGTCATCTTACCACGAGGCTACATGTTATTTTGTGTATAAATTGAAATGTTATGTATATATATTATACGTTTGGTATATATATTTAAAAAATAATATTTTATTAGTTCCTTAGACCTCAAAACCCAGAACCCTTGTCTACTCTGTTCAATACCCGTCAGGTTTTAATTACCTTGATAAAAATTGAACTGCTTTGAATGCATCATTACATAAGTACTTATAAGATGTTATAATTTTTAAAAATTTAAAAACAATTAAAATCAAACCATAATTAAAAATATATTAAAAAATTATAAAAATATCATAATTTATCAAAAAATGGTTGTTAAAAATAAAAATTCCCAATGGTATTACGAGGAAGTATATTTTTGCTTTTAAGTTTCATAAAATGTGGTTGCAGCATGAGGACTGTAGTAGGCTTGTTAAGGATGTCTGGAGCAACCCCGTTGTGGGCTGCCCTATGTTCATTCTCTCTCAAAAGCTAAAATCTTTAAAGAAGGAGCTTAAGTCTTGGAACAAGCTAGTTTTTGGTAATGTTCATGTGAGAGTGGATAATGCTCTTGCTGCTGTTGAGTCTGCCCAGCTTTTAATTGATTTAGCTGGCCCCACTGATTCCTTATTAGAGCAAGAAAGCCTTGCACAGCTGGAACTCCAACAAGCTCTTAGCATTGAAGAGGCTTTTTGGAAAGAAAAGTCTAAAATTCAGTGGCATTGCCATGGTGATAGGAACACTAATTTCTTCCACAAGGTTGCCAAAATCAGGTACGCTTCTAAGGCCATGAATGTCCTGAAACATGGAGATGATATTTTAGAGGATCCTGACGACATTGCAGCCCATGTTAGTGATTATTACTCCTCTCTTTATGCCGGCCACAATGCTTGTTCTCCTAATAATTTAGTTAACCAAGTCATTCCCTCTACTGTCTCTCCTCATGATAATGCTGCCTTGGTTGCAATTCCGTCTGCTAAGGAAGTTAAGAATGTTGTCTTCTCCCTCAATGAGGATGGCACTCTTGGGCCTGATGGGTTTGGGGGCTGCTTCTACAAGGCTTTTGGGATATTGTTGGAACTGATGTGTATAATTCGGTTAAGCAATTCTTCTCGCAAGGGTGGCTTTTACCTAATATGAACTCCAATCTTGTTGTTTTAATTCCCAAATTCAGTGGGGCGGATTGTATTGAAGATTTCAGGCCCATAGCTTTGGCCAACTTTCAGTTCAAAATTATTACCAAGGTCCTTGCTGACAGGCTGGCTTCTATAGCTCCTAAGATTATCTCTCCGCAGCAGAGGGGTTTCTTAAGGGATAGGCACATCCAGGATTGCATTTGTATTGCTTCGGAGGCGGTTAATTTGCTTTGGATTACAAGGCGTATGGAGGTAATATTGCTCTTAAGCTTGATATCAAAAAGGCTTTTGACACTCTTGATCGGGATTTTTATTGTCCATGCTGCGTGCTTTTGGTTTTCATGATACGTTTTGTAAGTGGGTTGAGGTCATTCTCTGCCGGCTAAGCTTTCTTTTCTTTGTTAATGGGCGTCCGGTTGGTTTCTTCTCTTGTAAAAGGGGAGTGCGGCAGGGAGACCCTCTATCTCCTCTCCTCTTTTGCCTTGCTGAAGATGTTCTGAGTAGGGGTATTTCCAACCTGATTTCTACCGGCTCTCTCAAGCCCTTTACAGGTCCTAACAATTTTTCTATCCCCAGTCATGTTCTTTATGCAGATGATGTGATGGTTTTTTGCAAGGGCACCAAGAGGAACTTGGAGAATTTAATGAACTTGGTGCACTCCTATGGTCAAGCCTCTGGTCAAATCCTTAGCCTGAATAAATGCAAGTTCTATGCTAGTAATGCCTCCTCTTCTAAGATCACTACTCTCACCAATTTGCTGGGATTTGGAGCTGGTCATCTCCCTTTTACCTACTTGGGATTCCCTCTTTTCAAAGGTAAGCCTCATAAAAATCATCTCCAGCCCATTGCGGATAGAATTGTCTCTAAGCTTGCCACTTGGAAAGGTTCCATGCTTTCTATTATGGGCAGAGTCGAGCTTGTTAAATCGTTCATCCAGAGCATGCTCTTATCGACTTCCGCATCTACGCTGGCGGTTTCTCTTCTTAATTATTTGGATCAAGCTATCGGGAATTTCATTTGGGCGGAGTGATACCAAAGTTAGGAAAGTGGTGACGGTGGCTTGGGACACGTTGTGCTCTCCTGCACAGGAAGGAGGTCTTGGTATAAAATCTTTGAGAACTCTCAACGAAGCCTCTCTTCTAAAGCTCAGCTGGGACATGCTTTCTTCGGATGCGGAGTGGGCTCTTTTTTACCGTGCCAGATTCCTTAAAAACAAGCAATCCATTCCCAGATACATCAAGTCTTCCATTTGGCCAGGGATTAAATCTCACATCAACACTGTCATTGCTCACTCTATTTGGCAATTGGGAGATGGGTCGACTGTTAATTTATGGGTTGATAATTGGCTTTCCTTACCTCTTGTGCAGTTGTTGCAAATTCCGGGTCATCTTCACAGTCAGTTTATTGCCTCAGTTGCGGACTTCTTCCATGATAATACTTGGCACATTCCGAGGCGTATCCTGACCACTGCCCCTCAGGTCGCTGTGGAGATTGAGCAGGTTTGTATGCCTCGATTTTTTGAGGCTGATCGGTTGCTTTGGAGAGATTCCAACTCTGGCTTACTTTCTGCTAAGGATGCCTATCAGCACCTGAAACGTACCAATCCGATAGTCTCGTGGCACAAGTTGATTTGGCATGCCTCTATCCCTCCCTCCAAGTCTTTTGTCACTTGGAGGTTGCTGCACAATCGTATGCCCACAGAAGACAACCTTAGAGCTAGGGGTTGCGTGTGTGTCTCTATTTGCGCTTCGCATGCGGTGAGAAACTTCCAATCATCTTTTTTTTCAGTGCAGTTTTGCTAAAGCTCTCTGGGATTGGCTTGCTTCGATCCTTTGCATTAATTTGGGCTCCTCTTCCATGCGTGATTTGTTGAAGGGGTGTAATTTACATTGAGTCCGTAAACTAAGGTTGTTGTTTCATTTGCTCTCATAAATATTGTGTGGGTCATCCGTTCTGTCGGAATAAGCTTAAGTTCGATGGCAAAAGGTCGCCACGGGCTGCTAAGAACATGGTTGTGGGCTCTACTTCTTTATCTGGCAATTTGACCACTGCTTGTATGTCTTCCTCTCTGCAAGAGTTCTTGATTCTTAAAAAGTTTGGCATTCGGATCCATGCTCCTAAGGCGCCTGTTATCACCCAAGTTGATTGGTTTCCTCCGCCTTGTGGTTGGGTTAAAGCGAACACTGACGGGGCTGCCCGGGGTGCTCCTGGTCTTGCTGGGGGTGGAGGCATTTTCAGGGACCGCAGTGGTGCTGTGCTGGGTTGCTTTGCTGATTTTTTTGGCACCACTTCCTCTTTTGAGGCTGAGCTTTTGGCTGCAATTTTCGCCATTGAAGAGGCGGCCCGTAAAGGGTGGACTCGGCTTTGGCCGAGTGTGACTCTTCTTTAGTGGTCCAAGCTTTCTCTCATCCTGCTTCGCCTTGGCATCTTCGCACCCGATGGAGGAACTGCATCTTCACTACTTCTTCCATGTCTTTTAAAATTTCTCATATATTCAGGGAAGGAAACCATTTTGCGGACAGGTTGGCCTCTTTTGGTGTCACTTCTAGATGCTTCTCTTGGTGGAATTCTATCCCTTCTTTTATCAGGACGGATTTCTTCAGGAATAAATTTGGGCTCCCCAACTTTAGATTTAAATAGTTTATGCTCTATGGTGGTTTTTATTGGCTGTTTTTGTTCTTTGACTAGTGTGTTGCAGATGATTGTTAGTATCTTTGGTGCCAACATAGTCGGGATGAGAGATATTATTGTGATGCTTTTGCACGCCAGCTGGATTTTAGTCATTCTTTGTCGAACTGTCTTTCCTCATGGGTTTTGGTATTGTCCCCCCGTGTTTACTTGTTTTCATTTTTATTTTTTATTAATAAAATTTAGGGGAGGGTACTCTTTTTCCTCCTTGGTGTTTTTTCCCTAAGTAGGGTTTTGCATCAGAAGGTTTTAACGAGGCCCTCTTCCTTTCTTTTGCTTTAAAAAAAAAAAGGTCATATACTACAAAAAAAAATTGCTCATAACTGACAGGATAAATTTATTTCAAATCACCTAGAAATTAGAATTAATAGTATCATGAAGCATTACTTAGAGGGCAATTTGGTAAAATCACAAAATTAATCTCTTAATAATAGCAATTTAGCATTTAATAAATAAAAGATTTATTTCGATATTAAATAGGTTTGATTTAAGATAAAAGAGATATTTAAACGCTTACGACATAAGCGTTTATCGTATGAGAGCTTATGTCATAAGTGCTTGCATTGGATAAACTATTTGCGTTTAGACAGGAGAACGTGGTCCAGGTGGTTACTGATAATGCTGCAAACTTCAAGGCAGCAGGGAAAAAGTTGATGGAGACACAAAAGAATTTGTATTGGACCCCATGTGCTGTCCATTCCATTGATTTGATTTTTGAGGGCTTTGAGAGGTATGTAAAGATTCATCAAGATACTATAAAGAAGGAAAGAAAGATCACCACCTACATATACTCTAGAACAATGCTAATTAGCATGTTAAAGAAGTTCACAAATGGGAGGGATTTGGTTAGACATGCTATGACTTGATTTGCCACTGCTTATTTGACTTTAGCTTGTCTCAAGGAGCTAAAAGCATCATTGATGAATATGTTTGGCTCAGATGAGTGGAAAAACAATAGGTGTGTAGCTACACGAGATGGAATACAAGTGAAAAATGTGGTTTTAGAGAATCGCTTTGAAATAATGTAGTTATATGCCTCAAGGTCATTGTTCCTCTCATTGCACTTCTTTGATTAGTGGATTCTGATGAAAAACCCGCCATGGTTTCTTATATGAGAGCATGGATAATGCCAAACAAATGATTAAAACCAACTTCAGGAATGTCAAGACCAAGTAAACTTTTGTAACTTTGTCTCAATTAAAATTTAATTATCTTATTTGTGTTGGGTTGCTACTTTCTAAGATAGAATATTTGATTATATTTCTAATTTTCTAGATATGAACCTATATGGAAACTTAGTGATGAGCGGTGGGATCACACGCCAGAGGCCCTTGCATGCAACAAGATATTGGCTTAATCCACAATTGTACTTTGAACCCAATTTTAAAATGGATGATGCTGATGTGAAACAATGGATATTCAGTTGTTTGTCAAGGTTGGTAAGTGATGTTGTACTTATAAACAAGATCAATTTGCAATTGAAGGACTTCCATCTTCGTAAAGGGCTTTTTGGTAGTGAGTTTGCAAAGAAATACATGAAGAATATGCAACTTGCAAAATGGTGGGAGATGTATGGGGATAGTACTCCAGAACTAAAGAAGTTTTCTATTCGTATTTTGAGCCTGACTTGTAGTTCTTCTAGGTGTGAGCGTAATTGGAGTGCATTTAAAATGGTAATTAAAGTTTTGACTTTGTTTATAGTTTTTAAATTTTCTTTGTTTATGTTTAGTGTTGGACCGTTAGGTTTTGCATCAAAAAAAGATGAATGACTTGGTTTATGTGGTGTACAACTTGAAGTTGAAAAATAAACAAATAAGGAAAAGTGTTGTTATTCCAATTGATTATATTCATTCGATGATGAATGGATAACTGAAGAGGGAGATATTGCTGATGTTGATGAAGAGGGAGATGATGCTGATGTTGAAGTTGGAATGTCAAAAATCCAACATCACATAATGGTAATGATGAAGAAAAGGCTTTATCATCCAGTATGCATTTGATGTAGATGGTGTAGATGAAGATGATGTTGGAGATGGAGATGATATTGTTGGAGAATTTAACATATGAACAAGTGGATCTTTTTGTTTTTTGCATTGTTTTAACTTTTGGAACTTGTGTTTGTTTTTATGAGTTTGATAATGTTATTGGAGGATTTAATTTTTAAAATTTGGAACTTTTGGAACTTGTGTGTCACAGCTGCATAGGATCTCGCATAAATATTGACTTTTTTTTTGTCTTGATGATATTATAGTAAGTATTTGTGATGTGTAGATTTGTTTAATATTATTTTAAATATTACATAAACTCGCATTTAGCCATTTACGAGTCGAAGTCTATCTATGCTCCACTTAGTGCCTAGACTCTCGTGTTTGACAACCTTGAGTGTGACAACCATTTTAGATTTAAACAGCTGTGCCTCAAGATTTCTGGATTAAACAGAATCCTTGTTGACAAGTTATTGCTGATACTATTATTCCCTGGTTAAAAAAAAAACAACATTCAATTAATAATGTAATCATGTTTTGTATTGCATTTAAAAGAAACGACTCTAACACACAAACTACATTAACATACCATTCCATTTTTTTTTTACTTTGGCGAAGAGAATGACAACCACAACATTGATTGAATCGCCATTAGCAAGGAATGTGTTCAATGCATAGACCTCTTCTCCGGACAAAGTAACTTTGAAACAATACATGTGAGATAGTATTATATAGTAAAGTAGGGTTTATACGTTCTAGGATAAATCTGACAATTTGAAGAATCACACATCTATTAATTAAACTGCTCAAGATATCAATAATATTACGAAAGTGGCTGATTTACCCTTCATTGTCTAATTCAATGACAATCAGCTTGGATTTCTCCCACTTCCTGAAATATTCTCTTTCTTTACTAACTCCAGTAATAATTCCCATCAAGTCTATAAGCATTAAACAAAAAGGTTAGGTTCTTTTCAGTCTTACAAAACTCAATGTACATGGGTTACAATAAGGAATGTTACAAATTTATTCAATTTTTTACAACTAAATAATTGATGTCATAAGATGCACAAAAAACATCAGCAGGAGGAGTAAAGTGATAACTAATTAGTGGGAAATTTAGTTTACTTTGCTTGACAACGATAGTTTTGATATCAAAACTCATCCTCACCAACCTGTCACGAAAAATATATACCATCTAATTGTGTATTGTGGCACTAATCCAGTCACCCTGAAAACATTTGAGCAGATCAAATGTTTATTATTTCATTTATTCATATTTTGAGTTTGCAATAAAATTGAAATATAGACAGTTGTAGTTACAAACCTTGTTGTCCATTAAAACCAGCTCTAAAAAAAAGTATTCACCAGGGAATTACATAATATAAGCAGCCTATAAATTTTGTATTGTTATCAAATCTGTTTCCATAAGGAATAATTTGATTGCTCAAACATATTTTTAATTGCAATTATATGAGATTTATTAACATGGATCCGTGAATTATAAAAAAGGCAATGGTGCATATATGAATCAAATTGGACCGTAAGATTGCTATATTTTGAATTTTCATATAATGATATAGGAAAGTTTTAATTTGGAAACGTGTCATAAATTTGCGCATTAATATTAGATACACGGTTTTTTTTTTAAATGTTTGCAAGAAAGGTTTTATTGAGCGGGATTGTTTAAATTATGATGTTTCTCAGGAAATAGATGTGACACTAGTATGGTTTAGGAAAGTTTTAATTACTTAGACCAACATTTATAACCGATTTCAGGAAATGTTTTAGGAAAGTTTTAATTTGTTTAACCTGATGCAATAAGGGTTTTATGAAAATGGTTTAGGAAAGATTTACTTTTTTAAAACATACTCTTTATGATGAACATAATATATTTTAAATACGTTTTTTGAAACACATTAATGTAGTCCGAATTAAAATTAAGGTAATTTAGAATTTTACTAATTAATAAATTGACATGACATTTTTTTGTACCTTTGAATTGATATGTTATAGTGTACCTTTGAATTGATATGATATATTTTTGGATTTATAATTCTGTTATCCACCTAATTTGTTTTTTTTTTGTATATGTTAAGATGTTAATTTACCCTCATTTTAATTTATGTTAAGCTGTTATTGTTTGTACGTAATAAATATGAGAAGAAGTTATATTTGACCGCAATGATTTTGTAAAAGATTTGTATATTTAGGCCCAATAACCGTTGAAAAGCGAGGCCATTAATTTAGGTGAATAGCTGCAATGCAGCTGCTGGTTTTTTATCAGCAAGAATGGAAATAATTTGTTTGTGGTATTAATGGCTATTTAGCTCGATAATTCTCTAGCCTTTCAACCTAAGCTGTAAGATTTGTACATATGTAATCCCAACCATTGGAGTATCAGTTTTAAAGTTAACTAGAATCTTTTTATTTATGTTCCTTTTTTTAAGAATTGCTGATATACACCCCTAATTTTTTTTTTTTGTATTATGGTTTTAAACTGCTTTCAACTTTTGAACATCTCTCAAGAATTTTGAACAACACTTGAAAAATGATAATAAGATACGTCTCGAATAGTATAGCAGGTTATATCATCCGTTCATCATTGCAATATTTTCATGTAAACTAATGTTTGTGATTATACATGTAATTTATATATTTTTAATCTTATTTTATCATACTTTTACTTCGTTGACAAAATTATTCTTATCATATTTTTATTTTAATTGTAACGTTATTTTTATTAACTTTTATAGTTTTTTTTATGCATATTAACTTTTATAGCTTATACATTAATTTACCAAAATGTTGAGAATGATGCTAAAATTAGGGGTGAAATATATTCTATTCTTTTTTTTTACGGAAAATACATTCTATTCTTGCAAATGACTGCATTTTAAAATTTGAATTCTGAAATCTACAATGAGAATGTTTAAATATGGATTATTTTTCCAGCTTTGAAACTCGAGCATTGATTTTATTATCAATTCATATTTCTCTCAAAAAAATATCAATTCATATTGCGATTGATACACCATTTATATTTTAATATTAACATAACCATTCAATGTTACTTTAAATTTTTACGATTCTTATACCTTCATTTTCAGCTGAGATTTTATTTTTCCATTTATAGAATACAAAATTTATTAAATATGAAAACGTATTATCTCATTTTTAAACTCATTGTGAGCAACAAAATTGATTTATTTTCATTTTTAATCTCATTTTTTAGAAATTACAAATATTTAATATTTCCTTTTTTGTCAAAAAATATTTTATATTTTCAATACATTTGACTGTTGATTATCTAATCTTTTTACTTTCCGACTTCAAATATGATTTGTCTAAAAACAATTTAATAATTCATAATATTTTATAATCAATAAATTAAAAACTGTATGTAAATTAATAATTAAATTATTAATTATTAATTTTTTAACACATTTGCATGGTTTTAACATGATTTATTTTATTATTTGAATTTTTGTGTATTAGAAATATGATGAAGGTAGACTTAATTGTGTGATGAACAAATTTTTGAAATGCAACCATTAATAAATAAAATGCATTAATTGACTGACAAGTCATATTTTTTTGAAAAATGCTAAATAGTACGAAGCATTCTCATACGAAACACAAGAATGCCCCGCTTGTAATACTTTTCACTTTGATTTTTAACCCACCCGTAATTGACATGCGTAGCATCGTAAGTGAATTAATAGTGATTTGTGTAAAATGAATTCGGGTGCATCATTACTGTTCATTTTTATGGTACTATTTTGATTTGATTTAAGCATGATTTTTTTTGGACAAAGATTTAAGCATGATATGCGTTTTTATTTTCGATTGTTTTATTATTCGGGAATAGAAAGATACTACCTCCATTCCTATTTATAAGAGATAAAGCACTTTTTTAGTTTATTAAATAACGCATGCATTTGGTCTATTTATCTCTCGAAGACTTTCGAACAACTTTTGAAAAATGATAACAAGATACGTCTCGAATAGTATAGCAGGTTATATCATCCATTCATCATTGATAATCATCGAGAAAAACAATAGTACATATTGCCTTTAATTAATTTATTACTAGTCAAAAACATTCCTAGCAATCGTACCTACAATGACAATTAACATACATTGGATCTCCTATGGTCCAACAGAATCCAGTAGTTCCCTTGCCAGGATACTTTTTGGCACAATCCTTAACACATTTGGCGGCATTGCAGCCTTTGAAAATCTCACCGATACCTACTTCACATACTTTGCCGCGATGGGTCTCAACCATCAGAGCACCTATATATATCACAAAAATCATGCAACAACGTTAACTTATCATCAAAAAATTATAACTTTTTACAAAAAAAATGGGTGGGTGCTTTTACTCCCAATAAAAGAAAAATAGGGATTAAAAATGAATAAAATTTATTTAGGGATTAATCTTGAAAAATAGTAATTTTATAAGGACTAAAAACACATTTAACCCTGTAATATATTTGGATTTGAATTAGTTAGTCATTTTCTTTTTGGGAATTGGGATTCTCTGACGATGTGTCAGAGACTAGTATTCCTTAAAAGTACTGAATACTATTTAAGGGTTGACCTCTTCCATCATATATATATATATACACAAAACATGAGATTGAGTTCAAATAAAAAATAATAAGTTATAACATAGCACTACTACCCTTAAAATATAGTGTGTACAAAACCTGATATAGACAAGAGGAGGAGAGTGGCATATATTGAACACATCTTGGCCATGTTTGTTGTAGGTAGATTGCTTTGGTATATTGATTCCTATGTAGAAAGTCACGACAAGTGAGAAGCTTTGTAGGGTTGGATGTATATATATATTATAGGCGCATTGACTCAACATTAATTTCTTAGTCAGTATACTAGCTTTTGATTGATCCCAATTTTTTTCATTACTATAGGTGCTGGTCTTTAGACATATCTTCCCCTAAAATAGCTCCAGGATATTCTTATATATTATTGGTCATTAAAATGTTGGCAAAATTGATTTGTAAATAAGTTGTATATATTCACATCCCTTTTATAAATAAGTTGTATATATTCACATCCCTTATATATATCATTCATGCGCATGTATAACAGGTAATAATAATTCTGCATGCTTCCTTCAAAAAACAATTAATTCTGCATGCTTAGAAATGTTTTATTATTTTTTTTAGGAGAGAAATGTTTTATTGATAATAATATCAATATTTAATACATTACTAATTTTGAAAGCTATGTTTTTCAATTTTTTTAATTCCTTAATCAGTACCTTTTTTTTGGACAAAATCAGTACCTTGAAATCACCGGGATTAGCATTTTCCTAATAATAATAATAATAATAATAATAATAATAATAATAATAATAATAATAATAATAAAATGTGTACTCAATAATGTGATGAATATTTTATACTAGATAAGGACGTTTGAAATACCAATTTTTTTTTTACTAAACCAACTTTTAATAGATATTTGATTTATAACTAAAATATTTTCATTTGAAAGGTTATAAAATTAAAGTTTGATGTGATTCTAAAATTATTATGGCCTTGTTTACTTTTTTGAAAATATACGCAAATATGATCGGATTTTTTTTGCTTGAGATGTGTGCTCCAGATGTGATTATTTGATATATGTTTGATATATGCTCCAGAAATTGAAGGTTATAAAATTAAAGTTTGATCTGATTCTAAAATTATTATGGCTTTGTTTACTTTTGTTGCTTGAGATGTGTGCTTCAGATATGATTGGATTTGATATATGTTTGAATGTAAAATTGAATACAAAGGTTTGTCAGATTTGCTTAATGCTACTTTGCGGGAAAAAAAATTAATTAGAAATGAATCCGTTAGGTCGGTTTTCTTATTCGCTACATGAATCCGTTAGATCGTAAAATAATGTTCGGTATGGAAAAAATTATAGAAGCTTGCTTTAGATAATGTGGAAATGTATGGAAAAATCTTTTAAAAGCCTGAATAAAGAGACTCAGACGGGTTTCATATCAAAAGAAAAGAGACTTAGATGGAGAGTGATCCTTAGAGATAGAGAAAAATTATTACAAAATGTCACAGAAAAAACACAAGAAGAGGTTGAGTTATGTTTTTAAAATTATTTTCTCATAGTCTTTTCAAAACACGCTAATTAAGACATATATGTAATGTTCAACCGCTAAGTATTCGCTGATGCAGATGCAACAACACAAGCATAACTTAGCATCAAATGGTTTTCTTAATAAAAAATTGAAGAGCAAAATGTATATTATTTGATTTTATTGAGTACAATGGGTACTCCAACTCGATACAATAACCACAGGAAAGAGAGCTCCAACAAAGGCATCAAATAAAGTGGTTTTCTTAAAATAGTTTCACAAGTTTGTGAAAACCTTTTGCAAAACAAGTTTAATTCGCAATTAGGCCCGTTTGGGTAAACATCTTATTTAATCACTTATGGCATAAGAGCTTATCGTATGAGAGGTTATGTCATAGGAGCTAAAATGAATAAGCTATTTATGTTTGGATATATACACATTTAAAAGTGCTTATATAAAAATCATGGTTATTCAAACCGGACCGACCGGTTGGACCGAGAACTGGGCCTATGTCCGGTCCGGGTGACCCTTCATAACCGACTGGCAGAGAACCGGCCGGTCCGGGGTCCAACCGGTTTTTTTTTTTTTTAATTTTTAATTGCCTTTATTAAAAAAAAATTTGGTCTCAACAGGGCTTGAACCCCTGTCCTCAAGGCCACAACAAGTCATCTTACCACGAGGCTACATGTTATTTTGTGTATAAATTGAAATGTTATGTATATATATTATACGTTTGGTATATATATTTAAAAAATAATATTTTATTAGTTCCGGTTCGACCTCAAAACCCAGAACCCTTGTCTACTCCGGTTCAATACCCGGTCCGGTTTTAATTACCTTGATAAAAATTGAACTGTTCGAATGCATCATTACATAAGTACTTATAAGATGTTATAATTTTAAAAAATTTAAAAACAATTAAAATCAAACCATAATTAAAAATATATTAAAAAATTATTAAAATATCATAATTTATCAAAAAAATGGTTGTTAAAAATAAAAAATTCGTCAATGGTATTACGAGGAAATATATTTTTGGTCATATACTACAAAAAAAAAATTGCTCATAACTGACAGGATAAATTTATTTCAAATTACCTAGAAATTAGAATTAATAGTATCATGAAGCATTACTTAGAGGGCAATTTGGTAAAATCACAAAATTAATCTCTTAATAATAGCAATTTAGCATTTAATAAATAAAAGATTTATTTCGATATTAAATAGGTTTGATTTAAGATAAAAGAGATATTTAAACGCTTACGACATAAGCGTTTATCGTATGAGAGCTTATGTCATAAGTGCTTGCATTGGATAAACTATTTGCGTTTAGATATGTATATTGAAAAGTACTTATAAAAAACTGGGTAAAATATGTTTTTAGTCCCTATAAATATTACACTTTTCAATTTTAGTCCCTATTAATATTTTATTTCGAATTTTAGTCCCCCACATATTTTCCGTTTCCAAAATTAGTCCCCGTTGTTAACTTACCGCTTACTAGGATAACATAAATACACTTGACAGTGCCACATGAATGCCACATCATGTTAAGATGCAGGTGGCAAGGGAGTGGGTCACCAAAAATAATATTAGTTTTTTCTTAATGAATAATCACCCATTAATCCATGAATACAAAATACCTATATTATCCCTTTCTTCTCAACTTCACCCTAACCCCTTTCTCACTCACTTCCCACCGCTGCCTTCTCCACCATTTTCGCAACCACCATCTCCACCATTTACGGCCATTCCTCCCCTGCCGTTAATTCTGGATTCAATTCACGATGTAATGCTCCATTCCATATTATTAATTCCGTTTAGAGCACCCATGAACTACTACATTTTGCAGTTATACTACTTGCGCTAGTGAAAAAGAGATAACGTGCAAGCTTCTGCTACACGTAGAAGGAAATTAGTTCAGAGAAAGAAAACCGACAGTCGTATACCAAATTTCTTTTGTTTATTCTATTTTTACTACCAAGAAGGCACAACTAAGAGGTTTCCATCCATTACCCAAAAAAAAAGGGTGAACATCCACCACTAGAAAAATCACATTATTTCATCCCAGACAACAAAATCAGAAACACCTATCCACCATATTTACACCCACTATACCACACTCACATTGTTTCATCCCTGACAACAAAACTTGAAACATAAGAGAGTGAAGGAGAGATGGAATGAGAGGAGAAGAAGGAATAACAAATAGAGAGATAAAATAGGGAAGAGCATCTCTGTGAGCTACACCGGCGTACCACCACGCCGTCCTTTCCTTCCACGGTAACGGTGGTCTTTACGGCGAGCAGATTTTAAACCAATAGAGAGCTACCTGCGACATCTGCCTCCCTCTCTTCCTATCCCAAAACCTTCTCCCTCCCCCTCCCCCAAATTCCTCTCCATTCACTTTACCTTCTTCCGTCACGAGTTCATTGTCACTGGCGCCGTCAATTTTCAGCACCACCGTGAATATATCCGCTTCTTTGACGATTTAGGTTTGCGATTCGTACTCGATACTTCATCTTCTTCCATTTGCCGCTGTAATTTTCGACGTGCGCGTCCATTTCCGTTATCGTGGTGGCTTTGAAAACATTACAGAGAGAAGAAACCATCTCAAATTTCTCCTCTTGCTCAGTGGATCTCAGCTCTTGGAGGCGCTACTTGAGCAACCGGAAGTTCCTGACTGTTCTCGATTTCTCAAGGTCGTCCTCGCCATTATGCGCTAATTCTGCTTTCAGTTTCACCATGATGGAGAGGGAGGTTCGGGGTAGCGAGAATGTGAGGAAGCGTTGAGGGAGGAAGATGGGAAATGGTCATGGATTAATGGATGATTATTCATTAAGAAAAAAATAATATTATTTTTGGTGACCCACTCACTTGCCATCTGCATCTTAACATGATGTGGCGTCCACGTGGCGCTGCCAAGTGTATCACCGTTATCCTAGTAAGCGGTAAGTTAACAACGGGGGCTAATTTTGGAAACGAAAAATATGTGGGGGACTAAAATTTGAAAAAAAATTATAGGGACTAAAATTGAAAAGAGTGATATAATTATAGGGACTAAAAACATATTTACCCTACAAAACTTGAACTTATTGGATGCGTAATTACATAAGTGCTTATAAAATATTTAATTTCTAAAAATTCAAACTATAAAAAAATATATGTTAAAAATTTATAAAAATACCATGATATACCACAAAATGGTTTTTTTTTTACGAAACAAAATGGTTATTAAAAATTCACCAATCACAGTAACGCAAAATTATTATTCAAAAAAATTTGAAAAATCATTGTCATAATATATATATATATATATATATATATATTAAAATTTAAAAGTTTACCATTCACTTGTATACATTACAAGAAAACTCGGGATTGCCGACGGCCAAAAGCCGTCTGTAACCCCAAAAAGCCGTTGGTAATGCGATTTTTCTGATGGATTACCGACGACCACAAGCTCGTTGGTAAAACGGGCGTTGCAAATGCTTATCGACGGGTTTTTTTTACCATCGGTATTACCAACGAGCTCAACCGTCGGTGCAAATCCGTCGAAAACCGTCGGTAAATTCCGACGGGTTAGACCCTTTAGTAGAGTTCCAACTGCCATGCCCGTCGGTAAAGCTTCAAATTTTTTCCGACGGTTCAGTCCGTCGGTAAACCCGAATTTATTTTTTTAAATAATTAAATTAATTGATTACTTTTTATATTTAATTTTAATTAATTAATTTCTGTAAATAATTTAATTAATTAATTTACTTATTTTTTAAATTAATTTAAATCAATTTAATTTATTAAATTAATTAATTAAATTATTAACTATTAAATTAATTAATTAATTAATTTTATTATTAAAAATAATTTATTCCCATATTAAAAATGTTTATTTATTAATTTAATTAACTATTACTAGTAATTTAATTTCATTTAATTAAATTGATTACTTTTAATTATTAATTTATTCCCATATTTAAAAATGTGATAACGTAAACTAAAAACAAATTAAAAAAAAAGAAACGTAATAAATAAATAAATAAATCCGATGAACAAAGACCAGTAACTAAAAAGATATCCGGAAATGTGAAAAAATATGAGTACAAACAGAACTAATAGTCATGGTAGTCCTGATCATGATCGAGATGCTTTACACCATCTGCATCATCGGCATGATCATCAATACTAAGAGGCGGAGGCGAAGGCGGTGGAGGAGGCTGCTGGCCAGCTAGCAACTGGTACATCTCCTCCTGTCGCGCCAGCACCTGAGCCAAAATGGCACTCGTCTGACGGGACTCCTGCTCAGCCACGACCCGCTTCAGCTCGGCTATCTCTCTTGCTCTGCGGCGAGCGCGACCGGTGGTAGCACCACTACTCGGCGACTCTCGGCGTGGGGGCGACGGTCCTTTCTTATAGTTCTTTGGCAAAGGTCGCCAAAGACCGTATAGCGACCGCTTCTTCTTGCCACCAACAAAGATCTGCCCGTACCTGAGCGGTGCAGATGGATCCTCAAAGCTCTGAGAGGGGAAACATGATGATGTCTGAGACATCATCTGAGACATCCTCGCCTCAAACTCTTCCTATCAAACATAAACAAATAAGTCAATTTTTTTTTGTAATAAAACAATATAAACATTATTAAAAAACTATTCATTATATTTTATAATTACCTGGGTCCGCCTCGACCGCTCATTGACGAAATCACTGGTACTCCTCCTAATATGAGTTGCACGATCGAGCTCGTGCAACTGTACCTCTCTACCCAACCGCTTCGACTGTAATTATTTAATAAAAAAACCTTAACTAAATAATAAATAATAAATAATAAATAGTAACTAACAATAATAATAATAATAGTAATAATAATAATAATAATAATAATAATAATAATAATATAAAACGTACAAGTCGAAATTTGCGTCTTTTAATCGACCGAACCTCCGGTGTGCAAGCTCCCACCCTTCTCAGAGGCTCTATTCTTCTTCGCCTTCTCGCTTACCGCCTTGAACTCAGGGGAGTTCCAGTGCGCTTGCAGCTGCTGCCAGAGCTGATCCCCTATCCAGTGGGGCTGTCCATTGAGGCGGGCATCTCTAAGCATATCAGAGAGGCGGTGGGAGGCCTTCATATGGAAGTTCTTCTCGATCCACTCCTCATCCTCTTCCTTCCAAGAAACCCTCTTCTGTATGAATATAATACATTATTAAATATAATTGAATTTTGTGAAATAAAAAAATAATATGCAACAAAATAAAAATTACAACTTACTTTGAAAGATTTGAACATATGATTCCACTCCTCCTCCTTCAACTTCCCCCAGGTGGGCCAAAACATGTGGTAATTATCCTCAATTATTGCTGTGATAGCCGTCGCGGCTGGCTTTGAGGGAAGGAACCTGAACAATAACAAGATGTCAAACAAATTACAAATAATATATATATATATATATATATATATATACATATAAATTATTAATAACTCGAAAAAAAATGTAAATACTTATCCTTTACTAGCCGGCCTGATAGCAACTCGGCCATCATGCAGCACCTGAATATCCTCAACGACCTCCTGGCCAACCTCCTGCTGCTGAACCTCCTTTTGCTCATCCTCATCCTGCTCAACCCCGGTCTGATCAGGTGTATGGCCCGTACTATACTCATGATTGGACAAATGAGTATCAGGCACCGTCTCAGGCACAAAATGGGAAGAAGAAGCGCCAAGTGTCTGCTGGAACCCCGGGGTGGGGACCATGTAAATGGGAGGCAAATCGGGTGTCGGTGCAAAAGGTGCTGGATGCTGTGTATGTGTCGAATGCACTGGAGGCTGTGTAGGGGCCGAACGCGCTGGAGCCTGTGTAGGCGTAGATGTATGCGGACGCTGTGTGGATGACAACGTCGCATAGCCAGCATTATCAATCCTAATAATGTTCGGCCGCCGACGACGAGGGGGGTCTATGGCGATGCCCTTCCCCCTCGTTTACCACCAGTGGGTGGTTTGGGGGGTCGGATCTTGGACCTCTTGATGTCATATATGTCTATAGAGCAATTAAACAATAACAGTCATGAAATATTATATTTAAACATAACAATTCAACAATAATAGTCATGAAATATTATATTCAACAATAAGTGAAAAATTAAAATATATTGTTAGACATTAATTTCTCTAATTCTAAAAAGTTAAACAATTTCATTCTGCCCACTCTGTTTCGGCATCGTCTTCAGATCTTGATGGTTCTGCCACTTCTTCATTTAATTCCTCATCTCCATCTACATCTTCATATGTGATTGGATCGTCACATAGTTAAGAAATGGGTTCCACTTCATTTACTACGTTGACATGAGACATCTCATCCACTTGATAAGTCATTTCTTCCTGTGGATCATCTACTTCAATGCGACCCCTTGGTTTTGTCTTTATTGCAACACACCAATCTTGTTTGTCCCTTCGAGTTGATGGATAATGGACATAATACACTTTTCTTACATGTTGTGCCATAATAAACAGATCACACATTTGGTATCTTCTGCTCATGCATATGTCAATAGTATTATATTTTCGATTCACTCTTGTGCCTCTACTTGACGGATCAAACCAATTACAATAAAGTAGCACTATTCTTTTAGTATAGTCTAAAGTATTGTACGCCAATTCATATATATGTTGAATCACACAGTAGAAGTCGTCTTCACCTTCATCTGTGGCACCTTTTACATAAACTCCGCTGTTAACTTTTTTCCCCTTTGTTTTTGATTGGGTTTGAAATTTGTATCTATTTACGAAAAATGTGTGCCATTCTTTTACACATGATTTAGGACCACGAGATAAATTTCTCAAGTGTTCGATTTTAGGCAATTCGACTCATCAGACACTGCGTAGACATGCACAAGTGATTTATGGTTCCTTTTTTCAAACAATCTTTTGTATTTTCAAACAATAAATAGTTGAAATAGGACTAAAAATACATATCTGGTTCGTAAACCACGTTGGGAAATATTCATGAATATAGGCAGAAGAGTCTTGTTCGCTTGTGGGCTTAGTTAAAAAGAATGCCCTGATCAAGTCATTATTAAACAAATGATCATGAGTAGTTGTAGATAAAAGAAATTGAAAGTGGTCAAAATGGTACATACGTAAGATATGGTGATTCTTCGGCATAGTTGATCAAACACATGAACGTGGGCTGACTTCCACTCTTCTCCCGTTAACCAGTAAGTCAGCTCCTTTCCAACATGATGACCGGGAAGGCAAAATACTGATAAGGCTAGCGGGTGTCTTTCACTTTCAATTTCTATTTCATTCCTATTATTTGTTGGTGTCGACATGAAGTTCAGAAATAATGGGAACATAAATGGGTTGTCTCATGGTGTAAGTAAGTTGCACAAATAGATCCTTCAACCCTGGCCTTATTTTTCACTGACCGTTTTGAGTCACCCATAAATCTACAAAATAACAAGGTTGATGATAAAAATTGATACATTTAACCCTTCAAGTGAATATTTATTTTAAAGAAAATTTTATTACATCTGTATTGAACCGGTCCACCAAGCCTAGCTTCATGTGCAAGATGCACTGGGAGATGCTCCATAGAGTCAAAGAAACCAGGGGGAAATATTCTCTCCAATTTACAAAGAATGACTAGTATGTTCTGCTCCATCTTTATAAAATCATCCTCTCTCAATGTCGCAGAACACAAATCTTTAAAAAACTGGCTGAGTTTAGTAAGTGGATTTAAAACATTTGACGGCAAGGAACTAAATGCAATAGGAAGAAAACACTCCATGAATACATGACAATCATGGCTTTTCATCCCAATCATGGTTTCTTTGTTCATATCGGCACATCTTGACAAATTAGAAGAATAACCGTCTTGTAACACCCCAAATTTCTAAGCTAAGTTGAGAATAAGTGATGAGGAGGATTGTGTGATTGTATCCAAGCTTAATTTGATTTCAAGGTGAGTGGATATAATTACACAAAGTTTTGATAAGAAAGTTAATGGGTTTGAGTTGAGGAATAAGTGTGGAATTAATCCTAAGATGGTTAAAGGTGTTGATTTGTAGTTATGGAAGTTAATTTGAGAAGAAAGTCTCAAGGTTTGGTGTTAGAACTAAGTTTTCTGGGTTTTTCTGCAGTGTGAATCGATTCATATAGCTTAGGAATCGATTCACAAAGATTAAAACTCCTTTGGCATCAAATTTTAGCAAAGTGGGAATCGATTCACGAAGCCAGGAATCGATTCACATAAGACAAAGCAGGACTCATGACGAGTGAATCGATTCATTCATTAAAGCGCAATTCAGAACTTTTTGCACTTTGTGTGAATCAATTCACACTATCTTTGTGAATCGATTCACATTTGCATTTGTTTAAAAATGCGTTTCAAATGAGCGTAACGCAGAAATAGAGAAAGAGGGAAGGAAAAGAAGAAAGTGGAAAGGAGAAAGAGGAGAGGAGAGCTAGGGTTTCACCCTTTGAGAAGGATTGAAGAGATTCATGTTGGATTTCTTCAATCACTTGCCTAAATGGAGAGTTTGAGAGTGGAGATTTAAGTATTTGGAAGATTTGGGTTTGGACCCTAGAGAGGAGAAGATGAAGCACGAATTTGGAGAAGAATAAGGGGGAGAAGACCAAGCTCCAGCAAGGATAGCTCAAGTTCTTGGATTGAGAAGGAAGATTGAAGGTTGAAGATCAAGATTTGAGGAGTATTTGAAGAAGCCCTAAGTTGAACAAGAGGGAAAAGCTTGAAGAGGAGCAAAGGGTCCAAGTTCAACCTTCCTAGCTCAATGTCTTGAAGAATAGAGGTGAGTTCTTCAACCCTTAGGTGATGGGCACCCATAAGTCCCACATATAGGAATTTCTCTTCCTTTAGTAATATGTGAACCCTAGGTTCAAGTTAGGTTTTAAATACCTAGAAGAGGTTAAGTTGTTATTGTTATTATTGTTATGATATTATAGTGGGTTTGACTGAAAGAGGTTGGATGGCTGCCCCCAACCCCCCACAGTTGAATGTATGCTTGATGTTTTCTCTCTTGAGAACTCCATAGAGTTTCAAGGGATTTGTTAATGTATGTGTTGTCCATTAATTTGGCAAAGTGTGAGGCTTGTCTAAGAGCCATAAGCTTAAGTCTTAGAGGTCAAAGAAAGGACCCTAGGAAAAGGATGTAATAGAAAGGATGTATGAATTAGTGGTCATGATTTGGAGTCATTAGAGATAAAGGGATACTATTAGTGTAAGCTTGATTCATTGAAATGATTGTAGTTTCCTTGAATAGTTAAGTAATGATGATGAATGTATTTATATGAATATGCATACAAGCATAAGCATAATCATAAGCAGAAGCATAAGCTAAAGTCCATGGCAAGACTCTCTGTTATGGGAGTAGATCGGTTTGGTTAGCCAAGTGGGACGCCCTTGGAGGGTTATGACGTCTAACCACCATTCCGAAAGTGTGTAATTGGGGTCTAGGGACCTAAGCCTACGACACTACCCAATAACACAAAGTGCATTACATGCAAAGCATCATATTATATATCTCCTATGAATGGTATAATATGTGAAGTGATGTTAAGTTTATGAATGTTAATGAATTCCTTGTTTATATATATCTATATATATATATATATTCGGAATTAGTTTAGTTAAGTATATGAAATCTTGGATAGTACATCCCTAGTTGCTTAATTATTATATAGTAATGAGCATTGTGAATCGATCACTTAAAGGATGAGCAAGCTAGGTTGATTGAGATTCATGGTATAGAGCATAAGGCAAAGTCAATTAGCATAAGGAAAAGCAAAGATGTGTTAAGCACAAAGTGAGTAAGTAAGAACAATACGTTCTTAGATAATAAGGTTGCAATTTACATTGTATTAAGGTCAGTCGAGCTAAACATAGGTTAAAGAATGGATATTTATAAGATTGATGTGGGTTTTGCTGTACATTTATGTGTTCAGTTTAATCAAGAAGTTGTAAGACAAGTCCTTATGGTACACAGAGAGAGTATACCTAAGTTTGAAATGTCTAAGTTAGCCTTCTCAGCCTAGAATGTTCCGAGGAGAGAATGGTGAGGAGTCCGTGAAGTGGCTCACTGAGATTTTATAATCTCACCCTTTTCCTTTTGTTGTTTTTCAGATAAGCAGGTATCGAAGACGGTGAGCCGAAGCCCCAAGCTCGGGACTCATAGGCTAGTTCTATAGCCAAGTGGGAATTTTATATTCCAAGTTATGTACAATTTGTAAGCTATTCATTAGATTAATGTACTAAGTTTAATTTATGACTTGGATTACTATAATCAAGTCTGTAAGTTATAGTAACTCCTGTACTTTAATGTAATTTGTCGTACTTTCAATTATGTTGAGGTGCGGGTGTTACATTATGGTATCAGAGCAGTTCGATCTTATCGGACTGTGAGTCACTAGTTTAGTAATGACTCAATTTAGGAAGTGTCAGTTTAGTCCTTGTTGGACTGTGAGCAGTTAGCAGGAATTTTCCCTTGTCCGAGAACTCCTCTACATATTCTTATTCTTAGTATGGAATATTAAGCCTGATCAACTTAATACTCCATACCGTGTACGAAGAATGTAGTAGATGGAGCTGGCGGACGAGGGAGGAGACCGCATAGGAGCGTGAACTCTGATGAAGCTTGATGGATAAGGATGATGCAGACAAGAAAGGAGCGGATGCAAGAGCTCTCATTAAGTGAGGACCTTCGGAATACGGAAAAAGGGAAACAAGTTCCCACCTTTCCGGAATCAAGAGTTAAGGAATGTTTCAAGAATGGTCGGAACCATAGTGGTGAGGGTTCGGCTAGGCAGGCGTGTAATTTGTGTACCGTCAACCGAGACGCTTTGAAGTGATTGGAAATGATGAGCAAGTAAGGGTCTTAATTGTGAGGTTTCAAATCAACTTAGGATGGGCATTTGTAATCGGTTAGGGTTACAACACCGTTATCTTTGTCAAGTTGTTTACTAATCCATTGTAAATGGATCCTAGAATGATTGAGATCTTATGATGATTCCCAAGTTAATTCAAGTGCCCTTCGTGGTTAACAAAGAAGTGCTCTTAGTTGTAGGATTTCAATCGAGTAGGATGGCTCGGTTCTAATTGGTTGTGGTCTCAACACTTGTTGTTTCAAAGCAGATTGGTTAACCTAACCAATTATAAGTGGATCCTAGGTCGATAGAAATCCTATGCTAATCCCTGAGAGAACCTTAGCGTTCCGAATGGTAACGGTAAGGGTAAGGAACAAGATGGAGTTAGGCGATATGCTACAACGCCCAAATGGTAGTATGGGTCCTCAAGGGTGATCCTGCCCTAGTGAAGCAGAAAGGAAACTCTTAAGTCTCCAAGGAACGGTGTCCTTAGAGGAACAACCAACTTCAGAGGATTAGATGAGATGTAGTCTTCAAACTATAGGAGTTTCAAGAAAAGCCGAGTCAACGGAAACCTAAAGTTATTGATATCTATGTTCGATCTAACTGTTCAGTGCGTCAAGTGAATTCAATTGACCAATTATAGACTTTGCCTTAACTAAGTAACAATATTAGTTAGAATAAGACTTAGTCTGTAATTGGGTAATGAGATCACTTAATTCCCTGAGCAATTAGTTCCTCTATAGAGATTAATCCCTTCCAGGGTTTCTAATGATTCAGATTGGGTAAGGAGGATAAGACATGACCAATAAGGTAGATTGTTCCCAAGAATATCAAGGATTCATTTTCTCACGCGTTGATCTACACCGCTATCAGATAGAGAAGTGTGGGTTCTGGTTTAATTCCAGTAGCATCAAGAAAGGGAGTTACACCGGCAAGCGAAGGAGAGCAGTAGTAAAGTTCATTTAAGAGTAAAGATGGTGGACATCTGAGACTATAAGTTACTGTGAGTCAAGTCGTTAGGTTGAGTCTGATGTGATTCTAATTAGCCACTTGCAAGCTAAGTCTCCAACCAAGTGAGGCTTAGACCTCGTGTGAGACAAAGTTTGCAATCAACTAATGAAAATCAAGTCAGTTTAACCAACGGATACCTCCCAAGAGTTGAGCAACCCTAGAGTTTCAAGTTTCCTAGGCCAAGTCGGTTGCAAGACCAAGTATAGCGAGCTAAATATGAGTATCAACTCCGTAGTTGTGGAAAAGGCCTCTAAGAAAAGATTTCCATTGGTAACATAAGAGTGAACGTCACGAATGGGAAAAGTATGTTCAAGGTATGTATTAGTCACCTCTAGGTGACAATTCTATTTTTGATAAGATAGTTGCCCAATGAAGGGTTACGAAACCACCAACGATGGTATTGGATGCTGTTTTGGGTGAACTTCCAAGGAGCATTGAAGGAGAGTACCTCCCAAGGAGCCTGAAGAGATAGAAGGAGCAAAGATTCACTCGCTTAACACCAAAAGGCACGTCTGCAGGGAATTGTGTAGATGAATTCAAAGAATTCTCTACATGCTTAACCTACCTTCAACAAGTATAGGATGATAAGCAAGCATAACAATTTCCAACAGTCAAGAGCAACCGAAAGATAGAACAGCACCAGAGTTAAACTCTCAGACTACAAGTAAAGTATTCCATCTGATGGAAATAAGACGAAAGGAGTTCATTCATTTGAAAAGACGTAAGATCAGAGTTGCGCAGCGGAAGCACCAAAAGCCAATTTATTATACTGAAGGATGAGGTAAGAAAGAAAGGCGTGGTTCGGGGACGAGATTCCATGGAGGTGAATCTCTGTCGCATTCCATGTCATTAACGCTAAGAAGTTCCTACACCCTTAACTCCACATAAGAAGTCTGGAAGTGAGAACCTATCTCATGGGGGAAAGATTTGAAGATAGTAAGGATATGAGTTACCACCAAATCGGAGGATACCTAGAATCATTCACGATTGCAAGTATTCTATCGACTAGTGCATAGAGTGATTTCACTTAACCAGTTACACTATTACCCAATGGGCTATGAGAGGAAGTTGTAGTTGAAGTTCCAATAAAAGATGCAGTAATTTTCGAGGACGAAAATTTTTAAAAGGTGGGTAGTAGTGTAACACCCCAAATTTCTAAGCTAAGTTGAGAATAAGTGATGAGGAGGATTGTGTGATTGTATCCAAGCTTAATTTGATTTCAAGGTGAGTGGATATAATTACACAAAGTTTTGATAAGAAAGTTAATGGGTTTGAGTTGAGGAATAAGTGTGGAATTAATCCTAAGATGGTTAAAGGTGTTGATTTGTAGTTATGGAAGTTAATTTGAGAAGAAAGTCTCAAGGTTTGGTGTTAGAACTAAGTTTTCTGGGTTTTTCTGCAGTGTGAATCGATTCATATAGCTTAGGAATCGATTCACAGCATTAAAACTCCTTTGGCATCAAATTTTAGCAGTGGGAATCGATTCACAGAAGCCAGGAATCGAATCAGATAAGACAAAGCATCGGGACTCGCAGTGTGAATCGATTCATTCATTAAAACTGCGATTCAGGCACTTTTTGCACTGTGTGAATCGATTCACACTATGCTGTGAATCGATTCACAGCTGCAGATTTGTTTAAAAACGCAGTTTCAGCGAGCAGAACGCAGAAATAGAGAAAGAGGGAAGGAAAAGAAGAGAAAGGGAAAGGAGAAAGAGGAGAGGAGAGCTAGGGTTTCACCCTTTGAGAAGGATTGAAGAGATTCATGTTGGATTTCTTCAATCACTTGCCTAAATGGAGAGTTTGAGAGTGGAGATTTAAGTATTTGGAAGATTTGGGTTTGGACCCTAGAGAGGAGAAGAAGAAGCACGAATTTGGAGAAGAATAAGGGGGAGAAGACCAAGCTCCAGCAAGGATAGCTCAAGTTCTTGGTGTGATTTCATGCCTTGACAGGATTTGTTTTGATGATTGACAAAAGGAGTTCCACGAATAGTCATGTGCAAAAAGCGGAAAAATACACCAAGACGCCTACCAAAGATCAAAGGGTTTTTGAGTATTTATTTTATTTTTAGGACTATTTGTAAGTAGTAATAAAATGCTCTCAACTAATTAAATCACACACACACACACAAAATGATTTTTATTCTAAAATTGATTTTATGATAATTTTTCCTAAATTATTTTTAGGCACAAAGTATTTTTGAAAAATTCTTAAGTTGTGCTCAAATTTTTTTTAAAAAAAAAAAATTCAAGTTTTCTTTTGGCAAGTTGTTGCAAGAAACAGAATGCGTTTAAACGTTTATAAGGATATTCATAATCGTTTATGACGTGCTCCTCTTCTCCGTGTCTTTTGATCACTTGATAATCGATTACACAACTTTATATAATCGATTATTTAAAGTACTGTGCATCTCCGTGTTTTCAATTCTTCATAATCGATTACAACCTTCATATAATCGATTACACCCCTTTTAAATGTCATCTGTGTGTCTTTTTTTAAATATATAATCGATTACATACCTCTATAATCGATTAGATAACGATCAGAAATCCCGGATTAGACGCAACGGGTCAAACCTCACGCGTTTTCCTTTTCTCTATAAAAGGACATGCTCAGACCGTGACAAAATAAGGATTCTTACGCTATTGCTTTGCCAAAACGCTGTTCAAACAAATTTTCATAACTCACATTCATTTGAGTACAATTCTTTTGAGAGCCTTTTATTCTATATAATTTGAGTTGTATCATTTGAGCTTCAATATGTTATATCTGCACTTTTGAGTGTTTCTTTTTCATCTCATTTTATTTGTAAAAATCATTTCTTTTGGGTTGGAATCCCAAGCCGTTCACAGAGAGGTAATATCTCTTGAACGTATTGCTCTGGTATAGAGTTGTAAAGGTTTCTAGCTGAACCTGATTTAAAAGCTAGTGATTTAGTGTAAATCCCATAGTGCTTTGCTTTGGGGACAGGACGTAGGCCACAGGGGTGTTTGGTGGCCGAACCTGTATAATTTGCTGCGTGCTCTTCTTTGCTCTCTATCTCTTTATCATTCAAGCACTTTATTTATTTTTGTTCTTTATTTATTTTTCGGTCATTTATTTTCTGTCATTTATTTTATTGCAATTTAATTCCTGCAATTTATTCTTCAAGTTATTTATCTTTTCGCAATTTATTTCTTTCAAGTTTTTCTTTAATTCAGTAATTTATCTGTAATTTTTATATAAGCACCGCTATCACAATTCACCCCCCTCTTGTGTTTGAAGTCACTTGGCAACAAGTGGCATCAGAGCTAGACTCTTGTATAAAGGACTTAACCGTCTCAAGAGAATGACTTCAAACAATAATCTAGGAACTTCCATGAATGCACTCCCATTTTTCAATGGTGAGGGGTATGGTTATTGGAAGGATAGAATGCAAATCTTTCTTGAGGGTGTTGATCTTGATATTTGGGATGCTGTGGAAAATGGTCCATTTGTCCCCACTCAATCAATTAATAATGCAGTGGTAGACAAACCAAGATCACTTTGGACCGAAGATGATAAGAAAAAGGTCCAATACAATTTGAAAGCTAAGAACATCATCACTTCTGCTTTAAGCTACGATGAGTTCTATAGGGTCTCAAATTGCAAGACTGCTAAAGAAATGTGGGACACCCTTCTATTGACCCATGAAGGTACTACCGAGGTCAAGAGGGCTCGAATGAACACATTAACCCACGAGTATGAGTTATTTAGGATGAAACCATGTGAAAACATACAAGATATGCAAAAAAGGTTCATCCATATAATAAACCATCTCAGAGCTCTTGGGAAAGTCTTCAGTAATGAAGATTTAATTAATAAAGTTCTTAGATGTTTAAATAGAAACCGCAACCCAAGGTTACCGCTATATCTCAATCTAGAGATTTATCTACTATATCATTGGCAACCTTGTTTAGAAAATTGCAGAACATGAACTTGAACTAAATCGACTCACCGAGAGTGAAGAAAGTGATAAGAAAGAAAGGAATTGCTCTCAAAGCAATCGTAAATGAAAAAGAGGAATCGACAACAATGATAGTCCTGGATGAGAATGAGGAAGACATAAGTCTGATGGTTCGAAGGTTTAAAAGGTTCATGAGGCAAAAGGGGAGAACGGGCAAGGTACAAAATCCTCAAAAGAAAAATGAGGAAGGAACTTCTTTTAATCCAACTTGCTACAAGTGTGGTCAAAAGAGACATATAAAACCCGATTGCGCTCATGGTCAGAAGAAAAACGAAAAATTTGATAAGACCACAAAAGGAATCAAAAGGAAGAAGAGCCTACATTGCGTGGGTTGACAATGATACGGACTCGTCTGATGAATCAGAAAGTGAGGAGGCCACCTTATGTCTCATGGCAAAACACAAGGAGGATGAGGTAAATGCTCTTGAACTCGAATCTCCTTTAACTTATGATGAGCTGCTTATTGCTTGTGAAGAATTAAATAATGAAACGACTAGACTTCGAAAGATTATTTCTTCTTCTAAGAAAACCATCTCTTCTCTTGAATCTAAAATTATTTTCTTAAACCAAGAGATGGAAGTTTTTAAGGAAAAACAAGTTGTTGTGACCGAAGTTTTTACTTGCACCTTTTGTGAAAACCAAAAGATTGATACTTTCAAGTGTGATGAATGCAATGTTTTGAAAAACAAGATTGAAGATTTGGAAAACACCCTTGCCAAATTTACCATGGGAAGGGATAACTTAAACATTCTATTGGGAAAACAAAAGGGTACTTTTGGAAAAGCCAGTTTGGGTTATAATCCACAAATGCATGAAAAATCCTTTAAACTTGTTAATCACAACAACACTTCAAGCAGCCCTTTCATTAAATACTTTCACTGTGGTAGAAATGGTCACACTGCCTCCATTTGCAATATTAGAAAGAACAAGAATGTGGTTGGCAAAAAGATATGGATCCCAAGAGAACTTTGCCAAAAACTAAACTCATCTGGACCCAACTTGGTTTGGGTACCAAAGGTTAAAAATTAATCTGTTGTTGTAGGTGTGCTTGAAAGCCGAGGACTCAAATTGGTATCTTGACAATTTGCTCAAAGCACATGACAGGGAGAAAAGTAAGTTCTCCTCGTTGGGACCTAAAAATATTGGTTATGTCCAGATGGTGACAACAACAAAGGTAAAATTCTAGGGATTGGCACTGTTGGTAAGAGTCCTAATCCCACTATTGAGAATGTTTTGTATGTGGATGGTTTGAAGCACAATTTGCTAAGTATTAGTCAACTTTGTGATAAAGGAACAAAGTGGTTTTTGATTCTTCAAAATGCATGGTTATGAACTCAGAATCAAAATGTTGTTCTTATTGGACCTAGAATTGGATATATCTACATGGTTGATTTAGATAGAATACCTTCAAATGATGCATGTTGTCTTATTAGTAAAGAGGATGAATCTTGGCTATGGCATAGAGAATGGCTCATATTCACATGGATCATCTTAATAAGTTGGTTCAAAAGGACTTAGTAATTGGCTTACCAAAGCTTCGCTTTGAAAAAGATAAATTATGTGATGCTTGTCACAAAAGGAAAACAAGTAAAGGCCTCTTTCAAATCAAAAATATTGTTTCCACAAACCGCCTTTACAACTTTTACACATGGACTTATTTGGACCATCTAGAACTAAAAGCTTTGGTGGAAATTACTATGCCCTTGTTATTGTGGATGACTATTCTCGCTATACATGGACTTTATTTATTTCTCATAAAAATGACGCTTTTGTCAGCTTTCAGAAACTTGCTAAAGTTATCCAAAATGAAAAAGGAATAAACATAGTATCCATCCGAAGTGATCATGGTGGGGAATTCCAAAATGAGGCATTTGAGGCCTTTTGTACTGAAAATTGAAATGAGCATAATTTTTCCGCACCTAGAACACCACACCACAATGGAGTGGTAGAAAGGAAAATCGGTCTCTTGAAGAGCTTGCGAGGACGATGCTCAATGAGACCAACCTTCCTAAGTATTTTCAAGGCACGCGGTAAGCACCGCATGCTATGTAATGAATAGAGTCCTCATAAGACCTATTCTAAAACAAACGCCCTATGAAATTTACAAGGGAAGGAAGCCCAATATTTCTCACCTTCACGTATTTGGATGTAAGTGCTTTGTTCTAAATAACGGTAAAGATAACCTTGGTAAATTTGATGCTAAAGCTGATGAAGGTTTATTTCTTGGATATTCCACTTCTAGTAAAGCCTTTCGAATTTTTAATAAACGTACTTTAACTGTTGAAGAATCGGTGCATGTTTCTTTTGATGAATCTAACCCCAAATCTTCAGGAGAAGAAAGTGTTGATGATCTTGCAGAAGTGCTTGGAGATACCTATTTAGAGGAACAAGAGAGATCAAAAGTTCAAAAGGAGGATCAAGAGTCCTCGCCTCAACCCTCTCAAGAACTCTTTCACTCAAATCTTCCAAAGGAATGGAGAGTCTCAAAGAACCATCCTCTTGACAACATAATAGGTGATATCTCAAAAGGGGTAACGACTCGAAACTCTCTTAATCATGCATGTCATCATATGGCCTTTGTCTCTCAAATTGAACCAAATGATGTCAATGAAGCCATCTTTGATGAGCATTGGACCCTTGCTATGCAAGAGGAATTAAATCAATTTGAGAGAAATGATGTTTGGGAACTTGTCCCTAGGCCTAAAGATCACCTAGTCATTGGGACCAAATGGGTCTTTCGCAACAAGCTTGATGAAAACGGTATCATTGTTAGAAATAAAGCTAGACTTGTTGCAAAAGGCTATAACCAACAAGTAGGCATAGATTTCGATGAAACCTATGCACCCGTGGCTAGATTAGAAGCTATTCGCATGCTTCTCGCATTTGCATGCATCATGGATTTCAAACTTTTTCAAATGGATGTTAAAAGTGCATTTCTTAATGGCTTTATTCAAGAAGAAGTATATGTTGATCAACCTCCCGGTTTTGAAAATTTTGAATTTCCAAATCATGTTTTTAAATTGAAAAAGGCTTTATATGGTTTAAAACAAGCTCCTAGAGCTTGGTACGAGAGGTTGAGCAAGTACTTACTTGAAAAAGGTTTTGAAAAAGGAAAAGTTGATACCACTCTTTTCATTAAACACAAAAATCATGACATTTTACTTGTTCAAATTTATGTCGATTTATATAATATTTGGTGCCACTAATGAGTCTTTATGTGAAGAGTTTTCTAACATCATGCAAAGTGAGTTTGAAATGTCCATGATGGGAGAGCTCAACTACTTCCTTGGTCTCCAAATCAAACAAACAAAGGAAGGAATTTTCATAAGCCAATCCAAATATTGCAAGGAGTTGCTTAAAAGATTTGGAATGAGCAACGCCAAAGAAATCTCAACTCCAATGAGCACATCGTGCCATCTTGACAAAGATGAAGGCGGTAAGTCCGTCGAAGTAAGTAAGTATCGAGGTATGATAGGATCTCTTCTCTATCTCACTGCTAGTCGTCCGGATATTATGTCTAGTGTTTGTATGTGTGCACGTTTTCAAGCAAATCCTAAGGAATCACATCTCTTAGCGGTAAAACGCATCATGAGATATCTCACTGGCACACAAAATACGGGGTTATGGTACCCCAAAGGGGCTGACTGCACACTTATTGGGTACTGGATTCGATTTTGCGGGTTGCAAAATGGACCGAAAAAGCACTAGTGGGACATGTCACTTACTTGGGAATGCCTTGGTTTCATGGCATAGTAAGAAACAAGCCAGTGTGGCTCTGTCCACTGCTGAAGCGGAATACGTTGCAGCAGGTAGTTGTTGTGCACAAATCATTTGGATGAAACAACAGTTGAATGATTATGGGATCAATCTGAAAACTGTTCCAATTAAGTGCGACAATACTAGTGCCATAAACCTCACGAAAAATCCGGTTTATCACTCCCGGACCAAACACATAGAAATTAGACACCATTTTATTAGAGATCATGTACAAAAAGGAGATTGTGTGATTGAGTTTGTGGAAACATCTAAGCAACTTGCAGACATTTTTACTAAACCTTTGCCTAAAGAAAATTTCTTTTTCATAAGAACTGAATTAGGAATTTTAGATCAATCGTGCATTGAATGATTGCGTGTGAGTGCATTTTATCTTTTACAAATTCTAACTTGGGCGTTGGAGTGTGCTAACAATTTTATGCAGGTCTCAAATTTCATACGCCTTAAGGACAAGAGCAGCGAGAAAAACCGAGACCTCTTAAACATTTATGATAATCGTTTACGAAGAGTTTAAACCGTTATATAATCGATTACCAAGGATCTTGCCCAGCCTACTTCATAATTGTTTATGTAAACGATTACTTAATCGATTACCTAAACGGTTACAGAGCGGAGCTCACCCGTCAGCAGCTATAATCGATTATGAGAATCCCATAATCGTTTATGGGTGGCATTCTCTGCCAATCAGATCACGCCACGGTAAGACATAATCGATTCTGATAACTTAAGTAATCGACATGGGACAGGTATAAAAGGTCTAAACGTTTATTTTTACCCTAATGCGTCGTTTCTCTGTTCTTTTCAACCCTTGCACTGTTCTTCTCTCCCAAACCAGAGAAACCGCGCCTCTCCTCTCCTGTTATTTCTCTTTTTTTTTAACCATGCCACCAAAAAGGCAAAGAACTCTCACTGTGAGTGCAGGAACGCTGAGCAGGGAACTTCAAGAAAAATATTTCTCCTCTGCTGAACAAGTTGCTGAGTATGGAAAGTCCTTCTTCAACAGAGAAATTCAAAAGCCAAGAATTCTAGATGCTGCTTTCTTCTCTGAGAACAAATTCGAACTCATGGAGCTTCTGGAACATGCCAATCTCATCCATTTTCTCACCACCTCTGAGGATATCTACCTGAATTGGTAAAAGTCTTCATCGCAACCTACGCTGTCAAATGGAATCCTTCTCTCGAGGTATGCCATAAGCCAATTCGCCTTGACTCGCTTAGTTTTGGAAGAATAGTTGGTTTACCTGCCGTGGTCCCTTAATATCCGATGATGCTCTCACCACCCTTTGGCCGATGAGTTCAATAGAACAACAAAGACTTAAGGATTTTCTGTGTAATCCTAAGGATGTAGGTGTCACCCCACTTATCGGCCGGGTTATTTGACCCCGATGGTAGATTCCGCGGTATGTAGTTGCTAGGTTATTATTTCCTAGAAGAAGTAATACATCTCACCGCCAAATCTGATTTACCTGTCATGTGGGTGCTACAAATGAAAAACAAGTAGATTGGGCTGGCTTGGTTATGCAAAGATATGTATGACAACAAAACTCTGTGGCCTCGCCATATGGTCACCTAGTCACTCGGTTACTGGTTCATGCTCAAGTACCTCTTGCTGGGGAGCTTAAATATTCCCATGATCAATATTATGCCTCTTTCAATCAAGGATCTATTAACAAGATTGGCTTAGTGTTTCATGCTGGTCAGTGGGAGCTGAAACCCCAGAAAGAGCCACCATCCTCTCGCCAAACAGCTGCTGCTGCTGCCTCTTCCTCTCAGGCCGTGCCTCCGCCTGCATCTGCATTAGGTATTCCAGAACTCACAGCACTCCTTCAGGCCGTTCTCCGTGAACAACAACATATTCTCAGTGAACAAAAGAACACAACCGAGAGTGTCAATGCACTGCATGTGAAAGTGGATAGGCTGGAAACTACTTTGCGCAGTAAGCAAATCATTATTGACAGCCCTATTCGCCAACATCAGACACAGAGTTCTTCTTCTGCTACTCCTAGTGCATCCGACGATGATGAGGACGCTCTTGATAATGATGCTGATCATGATGGGTCGGATGAGGATTAGTAAACCTCATTCTGTTTTTTTTTCTTCCTTTTTTTTTGCACTCTATTCTGTCATGAATCTGCGGGTTTCGCTTTGTTTCTCTAATTTGAACCAATGCCGCACTACATATATAATTTACCATAGCATCCTTGACATATGCATATCTGATGGTTATCATGCTTGGTATGTTTGTAAAATCATTTTGATGCTTTGATACCTTCTGCTGGGATGTGATATTTTTTTTGGTGCAATGCTGGGATGTGCAACTTTAATGCATATACATATGACTTAGTACTTTGATGCTCTGCAGTGTGAAACCCTGTTGTATTATCCATGCCCTTCCCGCTTTCTGATGTTGCCAAAAGGGGGAGAGTTATATGATTCAGGGGGAGTGGTTTATGTCATGTATATTGTGAGGGGGAGTTCTTCACCAAAATGCGCCTAAATTCTGATATCTCCCTTTGAAATAATTATGCGTATATATCATTGTCGGATTATCAATGTACTTCACTAACTTCCCTCTTTGAGATGTTTGTCATCATCAAAAAGGGGGAGTCTGTGATTTCATGCCTTGACAGGATTTGTTTTGATGATTGACAAAAGGAGTTCCACGAATAGTCATGTGCAAAAAGCGGAAAAATACACCAAGACGCCTACCAAGGATCAAAGGGTTTTTGAGTATTTATTTTATTTTTAGGACTATTTGTAAGTAGTAATAAAATGCTCTCAACTAATTAAATCACACACACACACAAAATGATTTTTATTCTAAAATTGATTTTATGATAATTTTTCCTAAATTATTTTTAGGCACAAAGTATTTTTGAAAAATTCTTAAGTTGTGCTCAAATTTTTTTTAAAAAAAAATATTTCAAGTTTTCTTTTGGCAAGTTGTTGCAAGAAACAGAATGCGTTTAAACGTTTATAAGGATATTCATAATCGTTTATGACGTGCTCCTCTTCTCCGTGTCTTTTGATCACTTGATAATCGATTACACAACTTTATATAATCGATTATTTAAAGTACTGTGCATCTCCGTGTTTTCAATTCTTCATAATCGATTACAACCTTCATATAATCGATTACACCCCTTTTAAATGTCATCCGTGTGTCTTTTTTTAAATATATAATCGATTACATACCTCTATAATCGATTAGATAACGATCAGAAATCCCGGATTAGACGCAACGGGTCAAACCTCACGCGTTTTCCTTTTCTCTATAAAAGGACATGCTCAGACCGTGACAAAATAAGGATTCTTACGCTATTGCTTTGCCAAAACGCTGTTCAAACAAATTTTCATAACTCACATTCATTTGAGCACAATTCTTTTGAGAGCCTTTTATTCTATATAATTTGAGTTGTATCATTTGAGCTTCAATTTGTTATATCTGCACTTTTGAGTGTTTCTTTTTCATCTCATTTTATTTGTAAAAATCATTTCTTTTGGGTTGGAATCCCAAGTCGTTCACAGAGAGGTGATATCTCTTGAACGTATTGCTCTGGTATAGAGTTGTAAAGGTTTCTAGCTGAACCTGATTTAAAAGCTAGTGATTTAGTGTAAATCCCATAGTGCTTTGCTTTGGGGACAGGACGTAGGCCACAGGGTGTTTGGTGGCCGAACCTGTATAATTTGCTGCGTGCTCTTCTTTGCTCTCTATCTCTTTATCATTCAAGCACTTTATTTATTTTTGTTCTTTATTTATTTTTTGGTCATTTATTTTCTGTCATTTATTTTATTGCAATTTAATTCCTGCAATTTATTCTTCAAGTTATTTATCTTTTCGCAATTTATTTCTTTCAAGTTTTTCTTTAATTCAGTAATTTATCTCAGACTTTTATATAAGCACCGCTATCACAATTCACCCCCCTCTTGTGTTTGAAGTCACTTGACAACACTTGGATTGAGAAGGAAGATTGAAGGTTGAAGATCAAGATTTGAGGAGTATTTGGAGAAGCCCTAAGTTGAACAAGAGGGAAAAGCTTGAAGAGGAGCAAAAGGTCCAAGTTCAACCTTCCTAGCTCAATGTCTTGAAGAATAGAGGTGAGTTCTTCAACCCTTAGGTGATGGGCACCCATAAGTCCCACATATAGGAATTTCTCTTCCTTTAGTAATATGTGAACCCTAGGTTCAAGTTAGGTTTTAAATACCTAGAAGAGGTTAAGTTGTTATTGTTATTATTGTTATGATATTATAGTGGGTGTAACGCCCTAACTCTGATTTGGGAATTACTTGCTAATTTAAGATTGAAAACTACACCTGGAAAATTTTCTCAAATATAACAACATTAAGACATAAATAAACCTTGTTCAAAAGACCTGTTTGACTTGGAAAGAAATATTTCAAAGTCCCAAACATGACACATATATCTATCAGAGTTTCAAAAGCGAAATAACTTTATCATTTACATCACTTTTTATAAAATGACCACAAGATAAAACAAATATAACCTATACATTATTTTCTAATTGCAATTGACTCATCCTAGAGGTAAGGACTCTGACTCGTGATCCGGTGACTCAACGTCTTGCCGAGGGCGAGACCGAACACGCTTCGTGCTCTAAACCTCCTCCATCAAGTGTACCTGAAAACAACGCCCCAACGGTGAGTTTATAAAACTCAGTAACATAGACTTGGAAGAAAAATGCTTTTACCGTTGTTTCGACCATACGCGTGTGCTACGTATGGAAAATCCTCCCTGACAACATATACTTAACATATACTAATACTATAGCCAAGTCTTAACATCATCTTCATTCATTCAGTCAAACTCAAACATAACTTGCTTCAAGAGCATTCATTTGCAAGTCTTTTATCGCAACACCCGGGTTACTGGACTTTATTGCCCAGCCCAGTGGCTTACCCCACTGGTGAGCCCACAATGCCACATCACGTAATTCGTAATACATGACATTAACTTTATTCGTCATACATCATAGCATAGGCATCCTCAATCTTTTAATAAAACTCACTGGGTAGTTAAGCGTGAGAAACTTAACCACACCAGTTTAAAAATTTTGATACTAGCAATCGAGCTCGGTGACCACGGTTAGACGTCTCTTTAAACCGCTAATACCGTATTCTAGCCTTTCAAATAGAAAGGACTTACTAAAATAGTTTGGGTCTCACCCACATATATGTGGCCCATGATAGCTAGCCTTTAACGGGAAACATGGTATTTCTCCAGACATAGACTATCCTAAGATTTGGATGCTATGTTATAATGTAAGCGATTCCTTCCTCCTTCACAAATGGATAGGAGAATCAAATCATAATTTCAAGACCATAGGAAGATCAAAGTCAAGCCAAGGAATGGACAAGCACATCATAACTAAACATTCATATGCATCCAAAAGATAATATAACAATAAGTTGTACTTATGTTATCTTTAGTGAAAACTTGTTATATCGTGTTTTGGTTCACATATCATTCAACGTTAGCAATATAGTAACTTACTATACGTTAAAGTTGATTAACCTTCTGGTTCTAGAAACAGAGGCTGTGTACACACTACATTACTTAATTATAGCAATGTTGTTTAACATGCACGCAAGCGTATACGACAGCATACAGATACGCACATATCACAGACAATGGTACACATTCGACTTTATACACATCAAGTATAAGCATTATAGCGTGAAACATGTACATTCTGTTTATCAATTCACACAGCTTCACACTTATATAGCCTACATATACACTAAATGATAATTACTTTGCAAATGATAATAATAACATACACAAATCTATAAACGCGATACTGTCTTGCATGAATGTTGAATATATTAGAACTTATACTTAAACAAATTTATATTATTATACATTGCAGACAACAATTCACAATAACAATACACAATTACATTAATTCAAAACTATTATGATAAAACAAAAATATACATGCAATAATCAACACATGCGCAGGATTAAATTCATCATATGTCATTCATTGCACCTAAAATAAGTGTCTTGGAGCCCAAACTCATACAAATATGCTAGCTCGGGTGTCGAGCCATTTCAGAATCAATTCATACATTTCAAAGAACCATAGCAATCACATAAATAATCCGAGTGAGGCTCGATGGAGCTCACAATGTAACAAACATCAAACATTGGTTTAGGGGGTTTGGGCGGCACTGGCCCAACCCTATTTCAACCAAACCCCATCCAAGACCATCCAGTATGACTAATAAGCTAATTATTGAACTAATAAAATTAATAATAAAACCTAGCATACTCTAAGGGAGATTTTAGGGGAAGTCTATGTTACCTGAGCAACCCCAAGATAGGGATTTCAATTCCAAAAGTCCTCTTTTCCCTTCTTCCTTCATTTTGAGTTCAAGATCATCATCCTCATCACTCAGAACCCACATGCATGTCTTCTTCTTGTCGTTCTAAGCCTTAACCTCCATTAAAGCACTTCCTTGAAGCTTCCAACTTCTTCAATCACACCCAAACATGTCCAAACCATCTTCACCACCATTTTCGAGTTCCACGTGACTAATCACTCTCTCACGAAGTTCTCTCTCTCGACCCTCGAGCTTTCTCTCTCTCTCTCTCTCTATCTCTCTCTAGTTCCCTCTCTCGACTCACTGGCCGTGAACAGTGGGCACGCCACCACCCCACACCGCCGCGCCACCTCCTCCAGCCACCACCGTGGCCCTTCCTCCTTCATCTCTCGATCGCGGCATCTTCTCCCCTCTTCTCTTCTTTCTTTCCTCTTTTCTCTTTCTCGGCCTGAAACACGCCCTCCTCCTCCATATGTCTCTCGACCGAGATGTCGCTTCCTCTTGGCTCTGTTTGGCGAGCCATCGCGCCTCCACCCTCGTGTCCGCCGCCTACATGCTCTTCCCTCTCCTTCGATCGCATCTTCTCTCTCCTTTTCCCTTTTCTTTTCTGATTTTCTTCTTTCTTTTTCTATTTTTCTGCTTCTTTATTTTGCCTTTCTGCGTAAAGTTCACGCTGAGGGAGGGTAAATGGGTGATGGGAGGGAAACTAGGGTGGAGTTAAGTGAAATGTGGTGCACGGTAGGGCATAGGTTTAATTAAAATCATATAAATGAACCCCTATTAGCTTCCTTAATTTAGCCTTTGGTTTCTAATAACATCTTGAGTAATTTTAATCAATTAAAACTACTCCTAATTAATTGGTATCAAACTTCCTAAATCATTGGGTAAAATTACCATTTTACCCCTTAGTTCTTAATTGGTTTTAAATTACTAAATCAAGGCTATGAACTATTTTTAATCATTGGGGTTAAACCCCTTTCTCACTTAGGATTCCTAATAATTAGGCTTAGGGAATTTGAGATGTTACAGTGGGTTTGACTGAAAGAGGTTGGATGGCTGCCCCCAACCCCCCACAGTTGAATGTATGCTTGATGTTTTCTCTCTTGAGAACTCCATAGAGTTTCAAGGGATTTGTTAATGTATGTGTTGTCCATTAATTTGGCAAAGTGTGAGGCTTGTCTAAGAGCCATAAGCTTAAGTCTTAGAGGTCAAAGAAAGGACCCTAGGAAAAGGATGTAATAGAAAGGATGTATGAATTAGTGTTCATGATTTGGAGTCATTAGAGATAAAGGGATACTATTAGTGTAAGCTTGATTCATTGAAATGATTGTAGTTTCCTTGAATAGTTAAGTAATGATGATGAATGTATTTATATGAATATGCATACAAGCATAAGCATAATCATAAGGTGCATAAGCTAAAGTCCATGGCAAGACTCCTCTATTTATGGGAATAGATCGGTTTGGTTAGCCAAGTGGGACGCCCTTGGAGGGTTATGACGTATAACCACCATTCCGAAAGTGTGTAATTGGGGTCTAGGGACCTAAGCCTACGACACTACCCAATAACACAAAGTGCATTACATGCAAAGCATCATATTATATATCTCCTATGAATGGTATAATATGTGAAGTGATGTTAAGTTTATGAATGTTAATGAATTCCTTGTTTATATATATCTATATATATATTCGGAATTAGTTTAGTTAAGTATATGAAATCTTGGATAGTACATCCCTAGTTGCTTAATTATTATATAGTAATGAGCATTGTGAATCGATCACTTAAAGGATGAGCAAGCTAGGTTGATTGAGATTCATGGTATAGAGCATAAGGAAAAGTCAATTAGCATAAGGAAAAGGAAAGATGTGTTAAGCACAAAGTGAGTAAGTAAGAACAATACGTTCTTAGATAATAAGGTTGCAATTTACATTGTATTAAGGTCAGTCGAGCTAAACATAGGTTAAAGAATGGATATTTATAAGATTGATGTGGGTTTTGTTGTACATTTATGTGTTCAGTTTAATCAAGAAGTTGTAAGACAAGTCCTTATGGTACACAGAGAGAGTATACCTAAGTTTGAAATGTCTAAGTTAGCCTTCTCAGCCTAGAATGTTCCGAGGAAAGAATGGTGAGGAGTCCGTGAAGGGCTCACTGAGATTTTATAATCTCAGCCTTTTCCTTTTGTTGTTTTTCGATAAGGTGTATCGAAGACGGTGAGCTGAAGCCCCAAGCTCGGGACTCATAGGCTAGTTCTATAGCCAAGTGGGAATTTTATATTCCAAGTTATGTACAATTTGTAAGCTATTCATTAGATTAATGTACTAAGTTTAATTTATGACTTGGATTACTGTAATCAAGTCTGTAAGTTATTAGTAACTCCTGTACTTTAATGTAATTTGTCGTACTTTCAATTATGTTGAGGTGCGGGTGTTACATTATGGTATCAGAGCAGTTCGATCTTATCGGACTGTGAGTCACTAGTTTAGTAATGACTCAATTTAGGAAGTGTCAGTTTAGTCCTTGTTGGACTGTGAGCAGTTAGCAGGAATTTTCCCTTGTCCGAGAACTCCTCTACATATTCTTATGCTTAGTATGGAATATTAAGCCTGATCAACTTAATACTCCATACCGTGTACGAAGAATGTAGTAGATGGAGTCAAGTGACGAGGGAGGAGACCGCATAGGAGCGTGAACTCGATGAAGCTTGATGGATAAGGATGATGCGTATAAGAAAGGAGCGGATGCAAGAGCTCTCAGTAAGTGAGGACCTTCTAATACGGAAAAGGGAAACAAGTTCCCACCTTTCCTAATCAAGAGTTAAGGAATGTTTCAAGAATGGTCAACCATAGTGGTGAGGGTCTGCCAGCAGCGTGTAATTTGTGTACCGTCAACCGAGACGCTTTGGAAGTGATTGGAAATGATGAGCAAGTAAGGGGTCTTAATTGGGAGGTTTCAAATCAACTTAGGATGGGCATTTGTAATCGGTTAGGGTTACAACACCGTTATCTTTGTCAAGTTGTTTCGCCTAATCCATTGTAAATGGATCCTAGAATGATTGAGATCTTATGATGATTCCCAAGTTAATTCAAGTGCCCTTCGTGGTTAACAGTAAGTGCTCTTAGTTGTAGGATTTCAATCGAGTAGGATGGTCGGTTCTAATTGGTTAAGGTCTCAACACTTGTTGTTTCAGCAGGATTGGTTAACCTAACCAATTATAAGTGGATCCTAGGTCGATAGAAATCCTATGCTAATCCCTGAGAGAACCTTAGCGTTCCGAATGGTAACGGTAAGGGTAAGGAACAAGATGGAGTTAGGCGATATGCTACAACGCCCAAATGGTAGTATGGGTCCATAAGGGTGATCCTGCCCTAGTGAAGCAGAAAGGAAACTCTTAAGTCTCCAAGGAACGGTGTCCTTAGAGGAACAACCAACTTCAGAGGATTAGATGAGATGTAGTCTTCAAACTATAGGAGTTTCAAGAAAAGCTGAGTCAACGAAAACCTAAAGTTATTGATATCTATGTTCGATCTAACTGTTCAGTGCATCAAGTGAATTCAATTGACCAATTATAGACTTTTCCTTAACTAAGTAAGAATATTAGTTAGAATAAGACTTAGTCTGTAGACTTTGCCACCGACAAACTGACCTTGTGTCCTCAGCAGTTAAAGAGTAACAGGCTTTGGGTTTCAGGGTTTTCCTATCCGACCGAGTCGTCAAATGCAAGTCCTTTCACCTACAGTAAAGTGGTAAGTCCAGTCTGGCCTTATCGTTATCTTTCGTTCTTCCTCCAACGTTTATCACTGTGAGAAAAACATTGTAAAAAAAGTTCTTCTCAATGTGCATAACATCAAGGTTGTGTCTCAATATTATCTTTCCAATATGGCATCCCAAAAATACTTCTTTAGTCCAATTATGCCATTGTCCATATCCTTCAAATCGATCCAATTCACCAAAATCGTGATTTTTGGCATCCATAACTCTGCTCCAAAATCGTTTCGGATGTCAACCTTAGGTGGGCCATCTAATTCAATTTTCCCTTCTTGAAGGCGTTCTTATTTCGTCTAAATG
Source organism: Calophaca sinica (assembly GCA_037113605.1). Classification (NCBI taxonomy): domain Eukaryota; kingdom Viridiplantae; phylum Streptophyta; class Magnoliopsida; order Fabales; family Fabaceae; genus Calophaca; species Calophaca sinica. Next base: position 97,102 of record JBAFXK010000074.1, read on the forward strand.
GATGATCACCTGGTAAAAACCTGCGATGTGAGTCAAACCAAGAACTCTTCCCCCCGAATTTCAAGGTAAAGGCCTTTGTATGCTCCATGCAATGGGGACATGCCATTTTACCATGAGTACCCCAACCAGACAACATACCATATGCAGGGAAGTCCTTAATGGTCCACATAAGAGCTGTCCTCATTGTAAAGTTCTTCTTTCGTGTAATATCATAAGTCAAAACGCCATTCCACAACCTTTTGAGATCGTCAATGAAAGGCTGTAAGTAGATGCCAATACCATCTATTGGATTATCTGGGCCCGGTATAATACAAGTCAAGAACATATAAGGCTTAGACATGCACATTTCGGGAGGAAAATTGTATGGGGTAACAATAACTGGCCAGCAAGAATAACGTTTCGATGTTGATTGAACATACAGGGTAAACCCATTAGAGCATAAGCCAAGTCGTACATTACGTGGATCTGCTGCAAATTCGGGATGCACACGAACGAAGTGCTTCCAAGCTTCACCATCACATGGGTGGCGTAACATACCTGAAGTGCTTCTATTCTCATAGTGCCACGTCATTTTGTCTGCAGTCTGTGTTAATGCAAACATTCTTGGGAGCCTTGGAATAATTGGCAAATAAAACATTGCCTTCCGTGGAACTAGTTTTTGTCTACCCTTCCCATTATCAGTGTGTGAAATATACCTTGGCTCACCACAAAATTTGCATTCAACCAGTGCGCCATCGTTTTTACCGAATTCGTTGTCGTAATATAACATACACCCTCTCGCACAACAATCAATCCTTTTAGATTCCAACCCCAACTTGGACACTAAGCTTTTCGCCTCGTAGTAATTTTTTGGCAAACATATCTGATAGGTGACGAGTCCAACATCATCTTCATTATGAGATCCAAGCACACATCTGTAGCACCACAATTGGATTTAAGAGCTAAAAGCCTCACACACATTGATAACTTTGTGTTGTCCCATTTGGAAGTTCATCTGTGTCATCATACTGCTGCTCCTCGAATGATACGTTGACCCCCAAGGCATCACAAACCATATCTTGCATCAATTCAATTTGCTCACCATATCCCATATCTACGCAACTGCTTGAAGCACCTGTACAATTATTGCCAACCCCTAAATCAACCCGAGACAACTCTTCACCATGTCTAGTCTAAATCCAAAGAATTAGGCCTAAATCCAACTCTGCAGTGATATATGACATCACCTGGGCTCTTGATCCTTCGCAATCGCAATTAAGGCACGGACATCTAATCCCTCCATTAATTTCAAATCTTCATGTGCCATTACGGCTTGGACAAAGTGATCAACCCCATCGCAAAGATTGTTTCGCACTCTCCCTGGATACAACCTATCGTACATCCAACTACGACTCGAAGGGAAAAATTACATCTTCTGCATGTTAAAAAAATGACAATTTCAGCAGCACGACGTTCTTATAACCACTCTCTTTCTTTAAATGGTATGACCCTATCCCGTTCGAGAAAAAACTTTTTCAGAACTCGTATAATAGTTATTCCTTAATTTTCATATCTTATACTTGACAAAATTTCGGCAGCATTTCTCATTGGTCTCTGAGTACACTACTTGATCACAGTTATGAATACCGCGATCAAGTATGCACCCAGAGAACAAAAGGAAATGAATCGAACCGAAATTTCATCAAATATAAAGATACGAGAATTAAGCAACAACTATTATACGAGTAAAGAAAAAGTTTTTTCCCAAACTGTCCGACTTGGACAATTCAAGGTTCAATAGACAATGAGCATGTGGTACCCTAAAAGAGTACATGCACTCAATAATATATTGAACCTCAAACGGGAAGCTAAGGCTTTTTTCCGATACTAATAACAATAATCAAACATCCACTTCATCAATAATTAACATAACAATTAGACAAGGTAAGGGCAAGGGTAGAATTAGAAAATCGACTTGGTCATTTGAAAAGAAACAGTTGGAAGTTGACATCCTCTTAAAGGATAGAATTAGACAAGGTAAGTGGCTTATAGGTTCTGCTTAATTCTTTTCTTTTATTTTTGGTCAATTGTTTGCGCTCATTCTATAGAAATACCATCGGTACTTGAAAAACCCACGTAGGATAGTATTTTTCTGGCATTCATGTAGGCCTCAGCTCATAGCCTTTTAGTGGGGGAGCGGAGGTTCTATGTCAGAGTTGCAAAGGGATTAAAGAGATCTTTTGAGCTAATATACTTTTCTAGTTTTCTTTTGTATTATTTCTTTTGCATTTACTTGTATCATTAAAATAGTATTGTACTCTTAAGTAAATGTTTATTTCCTATTAATTCTATTAGTTCCTTACACTATCTTAAAAATATGTATTTACAAATATTTTTAATTTTAGGTTTGAAAAGGTAAATATAGATACCTCTGTTTACTTATTCCTTTGTTTTCAACATTTTCTTTGCTTAAACATTTATATTTGACAAATATAAAAATTTTGTATCTTGATTTTTCAGTTTGTTTTGCTTTTTGCTTATTTGGTTGCCTTTATAAAAAGTTTCATTTTTATCTTCAAAAGGGACTTCAACTTTTGTGTCATGGAAATTTTATTAATAACTTATAATTTATCCTCGTGAGTAAGGTCTTGCTATGGTCTCATTCAATTCAGCTTTTCAACAAAAGACTTGATTGATAAAACTAAATAATAATATAAGTGTTTTACTATGCACTATATATTTTTCTTTTGCCGACTTGTGTTTGTTCTTATGTTATGCAGGATTAGTCATCCTCTTAAGTCTTTAAATTATTTTCCTTAACTTCTTTATATAGATTGATTTTGTGATATGCAGATTCACAAATGGGAAAGCGAATACTAGACATATGTGCTGCACCTGGAGGGAAAACAATTGCAGTTGCAATACTGATGAAGGATAAAGGAGAGGTCATTACAACTGATAGATCTCATAACAAGGTGGAGATTCCAAACTCTTGTAAAATGCTAATCATTCCAATTTTCTTGTTTGAACTTGAGTATATTACCGTGACTGGATGTCATGCAGAAGTGGCAAGGGAAAGAAGTACATAGAGATGTGTAAAGCAAATTGCAGCCAATGATAGAATTAGATTTGTTTTTAATCATTCTAATTTTAATTCAAGATCACTTCATCAAAAGAGATAGATAGCATCCTTCAAAAGCACGTTAGATAGAAGCAGACGATCATGAATAATTAGATGAGGAGCTCTGATCTCATAGATGCAAATCTGGAAGAGCATAAGTTGTGTGGATCTAAATAGTGCCCTGGCTGTGGACACAAGTTTGAAGGAAAACCGGTAGAAAAAAAATATCAATCTTAGTAATATTCTTGCCTTCAACTATAAGCCTCTTTGACAATTATATATGAAAAAGAAGAAGAATCATACCAAAAAAGCATACCAATATAATAGTGTAGTTAATTTAATGGTGTATCTATGGATTTCCCTTTTTTCCATTACCAACCTAGCTATTACTAAAGTTTTCTATCATCTTAAAAAAATATTCTCTCTGTCTTTTATATTCTTATCATCTCTCCCTTTTGCTTTCTGTTTTAATTTTAATTTTAATTTGAATGGAACAAATCGATGTGATTGGTTAGGTCTCTTTGGGCAGAGTGAAGTTTGATCCAATGATCAAGAACTGATAGAGCATCTTGAAGCCAAAGTAGAGTCAAAGAACATGAAATCACACCCTTTGATAGATGAGTTCATTCTCACTATTGAAGGAGAAGATGGGATTTGTTATACCCATCCTGAGAAACTTTCAGGTTATTTAATTTAAATATTAACAATAAAATTTCTCTCCTTAATTAGATATTTATCATAAGAAATTATATTAAATTAAAATACAACTTGATGAAGAAAGAGGGTTTAGTTTTTTAATTAGTTCACCTAAGTTGACCTAACTTTGATTTTGGTTTTTTATAGGAGTGACAAGAGATGGGTTAAGCAAACACTTCTTCCAAAGACCATCAAAGGCATATACAACAGGAACACGAAAGAGGCGAAAGATTCAAACCGAATTATGTATCTGCTCAAAGAAATATGTCAACAGCCAACCTTTTTTCACCCAAAAAGAATCGACATTTTAAGCATCAAAGGATGATAGAAAATATTCAATAATACTATTTAAAGCACGAAATCACTAACAACAAAATAATATTATAACATACATCACTTCAAAATTCCTCTATGGAGAGAACTATGAAGGAAATCAAATAAAAATGCTCGGTGGGGGTCAACAGACAACCATTTTCCACCCAATGAGTCAACCGACATTTCGTTAGAGTGCATACCTAATGTGCGTAACAAGAAAATGTCAAGGAGAAGTAGAGCGCCCAAGGCTCCTTCAATGCCATGGCGATCTCTGAGCAGTGTGGCGGCCTCGGACAAAAAATACTAGAAAACATAGAAAAATAAGAGTTTATTAGTACATGCAAATTCCTTGGTGAGAGTAACAGAGAGTTGAAGAGAATGGAAGGTGTATTGTCATTTGCTTCTGGCCAGATGCCCACAAACAAAAATGAATGAGAAAAATAACTATCAAGCCTCACATCACTTTTTGTATCTCACCGCTTCTACACCCTTAAATTACGCTATTCACAACTAAAAATTTTGCACAACTTATACAAGTCCCAAAGCGAAATCAACACAAGATCAGTATCACTAAAATTTAAGACCAACATCATATCATATCACTCATTCACATATTTTGCACCTTAGGTTCTAGATTCTAATATAATTTAATTTTCTCTAAATACACTTCTATTATGGAAACCATGTCTCCTACGAGCAGTTAATTTAGTTCTATGGCATTTTACACCTGATGATTCTTCCACATTTATCACAACAGTCCAGAAGCTTCAAATCAAATGAAATTTGCGATCAAAAATACGAAAGAGACATAGATAGACTTACTAAAAATCACACGTAGAAGCAAAAACGCAGAAACGTCAACAAAGAAGCGAACACGAACCCAGAAATTCGAGATGCAGAAATGCGAGAACAAACCTAGAAATCAGAATGCAAAGCAGAAACCCAATGCAAATCAAAATGCAAAGCAGAAACCCAATGAAAAACAAAAACAGAGAGCCGAACACTTTCAATAACTAATAATTAGATTTTTCTAATGGGAAATTTAACTGAAGATTGAAGTTGATGTTACCTTACGGTGGTGTAGAGAAGCACAAGCTTCAACTGTGACTTGGAGGAAGCTTAGGGTTTTAGGAACAAGATACAAATCCAGATAATCTAACTAAAGCTTCTTGAGACTGTCTTTGCAAGATTCAAGAACATGTCCGTGATCAGAATTCCAAAGCTGAAAGCAAATTCAAATGCCAAGGGAAACTCACAAGACAATAATTATCAGACTAACCACTACTACCATTACAATTACCGGTACAAACAAAGTCACAAATAAACAAAGAAGATAATCAATAGGAATTGTTATGAAATTGACCTTGGTGGTAATGAAAAGGTCATCTCTCTTCACAAGGCCATCACAAAAGCCTCTTTAAGTGCCTCACCAACTTCGCTGCTTCTTGTAGTCAGCTGCAACACATTCAAATCTCTCAACACATCACCAAAACAGGTTTTAATGGGGTCGGTCTAATAATAAAAGATTTAGTTAAGAAGATTTGTAAACGGAATTGATTTAGTTGAATCAAGTGAGTTTCTAATACATTGGTTGCTATATATACAGATGAACAGCGATGAAGCAGGAACAACGACTGATGAGGCAGAAAGATAGAGATGCAAGACTAATGAAGTAGAGGAGAAGTAAGTGCTTACCGAGACTAATGAAGTGGTCAGCAGGTCGGGCTTGGGAAGAACGTGGTGGCAGTGGGCAAAGAGCGGTGCGGACGATGTGCACAAAGCGGGTGTGGACAGCAGAGCGGCGGCGGCGCTGGGAGAGGGAGGATGGAAGAAAGAGAGGAGAGAAGAGAAGTAAAAATGAGAAAGGGGAAGCGGTCGCCGTCTGGTTGTATCCAGACATTACTGACGGCCTCATTAACATTACCGACGACCTAAACCCGTCGATCAACTATCTTAGGATTACCGACGACCATATTCAAAAACCGACGGGCAAGGCCGTCAGTATGTGAAAAATCAGCGGGAATCCTAAAACCTAACGTGCGGATACCGATAGTCTATTACCGACGGTCGTCGGTATCAATCAGAGTACGACGGATTGGCATTACCAACGACCAAAGCCATCGGAAAACACGCATTTTTGGCGACGGGTAGAGGCCGTCAGTATAGGTCGTCGGTATCCGCGTTTTTTCTTGTAGTGATAATAATATAAGTATATAAAAATAAGTAATGATTAAATGTTCCTAAAAATTAAACAATCATACATCAATATTATGCAGTTATAATTAAGGACATATATTTTAAAACAACATATATAGAAATAATAATAACTTGTGAAATAAAGCTAGATAGATCCAAGCATCATGTCTCTAATAGTATCTCTGACTCGCTCCATCTACCTAGTACTTCCTTGAGATGGTTGTTCCCACGTGACATCTCCAGCTATAGAATCATGTATATCAACATTGTTCTCTAAATCAACATTTTCATCAAATAAACAGAATTATTCATCATCCCTATCATTCCTTCTTATGAAATTATGCAAAGCTATACAAGCAACAATGATCTGAGTAGCAGTTTTCAATGAATATTGAGGCATGTTGTCTAATATTCTCCACTTAGCTTTACAACACCCAAATGACAGTTTAATTGTGCTTCGAAGGCTAGAGTGCATATAATTGAACACTTCTTTTCTTCCTCTAGCTCTAGGCCCTAATCTAAATCGAGGGAGATGATACCTAGCGGTTTTGTAGGGTCCCATGTAGCCCTTAAAGCTAGGACAACCAGCATCAACAAGGTAATATTTACCTGCAAAAATAATATAAAAGATAATATACACAATCATATTGGCATAACATTAAAAAGTATAGGTTACTTACCTGGAGGAGGATGCGGGAAATGAAAGCCAGGTGTGCGCAATGCATCCATGCAGCCATGTGCAGAAACCTCCCATCCTGCTAGCAAAAATGTGAAGCACATATTGAAATCACAAACAGCCATTACATTAGTTGATGTATACCCTTTTCTACAGGTGTAAGGAATTTGTTTTTAAGCTGGTACAATGAGTTTCACATGAGTGTCATTTATTGCACCGATACAATCCTTAAAGTAAGGATAGTATCGTTCATTGTTCCTAATTTGATAGGGAATTTCTTTAAAGATAGGGTCAATAGGCTTTATAATATCTCTAGAAATGGCAATTACTGCATTTAGGACACTATGGAATTATTTAGAAATAGTTTCTCCTGAATGTTGAAGTCTCTCTTGTGTATTGCAAACTGAAGCTGGTTGTCCTAACTTATATAAGAAAAGGCCAACTTGTTCATGAATTGTCATGCCTCTTGTTGGTTTGAGACCATAATTTTGTTCCAAAACATTGCATAACTATTGTAAAAACACTGGTTTATTTATTCTCAACTGTTCATAACATCGATTATCATTTCCATGAAGAATCTCTTGAATCCATTCATGTCCTGTCAACACAGAAGTTCTACATGGACCCTTCATTACACGATTTAAGAAATAATTAGCAGCATGCATTTCCATTAACAACAACACGCTTTTTTCCGTTTTACTTTGTGGCAACTGTCTGTATCACATGAACTATCACTATCTGAATCAGAGGTGGTATCACTTGTACTGCTAGTAGACATCCTGTGCAATTATCAAATATGAAAACCACATTATTTACTTTATATGAATAAAAATAAAAACAAAACAATGACAATGATATCATGAATTGATAGATAAATATTATACACATAGGTTCACCTAACATCACATAATAAAACTAGAAGAACAATACAAATAGAAAAAAAACCGCAAAGTCAAAGTTAAAGCATAAATGATAAATCAACGACAAGACAAATCAGCCAAGTTGTGGCTCTTAATCCAATTAAGCTGAAGGTCAGGGTCACCCAATAGAACAAATTTCTCCCTGTTTGACTTCGATTTCATCAGTCTGATACCAAGTACGTGGATCTTACTTCCATACTCCAATCCTGGCAATTGTTTCTGCATGTCCAAGCAACAAAGAATTGTAGGAACATTAGCAAATGCATCACCAGCCATACCGAGTAAGGTATTATCCATGTGCACAAAGGACGGCATCCCCATATCTGAATGGCCAAGATTGTCCACGTGGAGTCCTGGAGCCTCGCCTGATGACCACTCCACCCTTAGGTCCCACGGGTCAGCGACTATCTCTAAACTACTCCATATCTTCTGGCCCTAGAGCTCGGTTCCAATCACTTACTCCAATCTACCCCGAGTACACCGAATTCGACTATCACCATCGACAAACAGAGTGTCGATGAATACTTGCTATCACCGCTCAGGATTCACATTTCTCTAACTAAAGGGCGCCACCCTTGGCTCTAAGACCACACATTAATCACATTCACATATAAATCATTCCTAGCGTCACCAAGGCAATTGTCAACCAAAGACATATATATCAAAGACATTAATCATAATGTCAATAGATCACAATTAAACAACATATAAATCATTCCTAGCGTCACCAAGGCAATTGTCAACTAATCACCTTATCACATAAGTCAAACAAGCATTACCATACCAAGCATAAACCTATGTTGATTGATAGGTCTACAATGACTATCCTTAGTCACTACACACCACAACCCCTCTCCTAAGGTGTTACTAATATCAACCCCTAGTAGGGTTTGAGGTCCCCTACGCATGCTAACAATACTACTCTACTATTTATTTTTCCTAGTGATTAAGGTATTTTTCCCCTCACCTGGAACTCCTACCTAAGCTCCTAAGCTTTGACCCTCGACCATTATCCGCGCTTCTGCCTTGGTTACTCCTCCAAGCCTTACCCTTCTCTCAGACTTTAGAATTTACAACTAAGAGTTTTCTGATGCACAAGATCCTTACTTGAGGCAAGTGTAGAGCATACTTACTCCTTAGACAAAGTTATAAGAGAGAGAAGAGAGTTTGGTGCGAAGAATGAAAGGAGGGTGAACGCCTATTTATAGGCATCCTTGGGTCCATCGCGTTGCGACCCCATCACTCACAAAGTCCTGTCGCGTTGCGATGGTGCTTCTAGATTTTTCCAACTTTGCACGTGTCATGAATGGATTGGCATTGTGCGTTGCGTCGCGAGGGTTTCTTCATAAACTCCATCGCGTCGCGAGAGATGCAGTGTAAAAATATCTTATTTCCGTCCTTTTAGAAGGTTCTAGGGAATTCCACACCTTCCTTGGGTATTCTAGGCCTTTCCTAAGGTTTCTTTATCCTTCCTAGGATTTACAGGTCCCACTTAATCCCATTTTATCCCTAATTAAGGTTTTTAATACCCATTTATCATAGACTTATAATTCTAATGTCAAATATTATTCAAGATTATTAGCAAAATCGGGATGTCATAGGATCCGGTGGGGGTAGTGGGATCCCTTGGGTGAAGTGGTCGGAGGTATGTAAAGAGAAGAATATGGGGGGCCTAGGGGCAAAAGAACCAAGGCTTATGAGCATAAGTCTGCTTGGTAAATGACGATGGCGGCTTCTACTGGGTGAGCAAGGTGTGTGGAGGGATGTACTGGTGGCAAAATATGGGGTTCAGGTATTCAGTAATCCGACCTTGAGGGGCGCCATAGCCCATTGTCTCGTGATCTTGTTAGTGGATAGATGTATGCATGATTAGTGTTTGGGGGAGGTGGGGGACTGGTTCGAGGATAATGTGACTAAAAATGTGGGTAATGGCAGTCTACTAAGTTCGCCTGATACCGTTCAGACTTCCCGCTTAACTCTAGGTTCTGGAGACTTTTCTCTATATCGTTACGCATGAGGATTTGGAAGGTAGACGGGAAATGGGATAGTGGTGTATGGGTTTGGGAGTTCAGATGGAGGAGATGTCTATTCATCCGGGAGGATGAGTTACTTGTCGCTTTGACCAAACCGCTAGTCGCGATTTCTATGTCGGATTTGGATGATAGGTGGTCTTGGGAGGCCAATAGTAGTGGTGTTTTCTAAGAAAAATCAGCGTATTCCTTTTTGACTACTTGGAGCCTACTATAGGAAGGCGCTCAAAACCCTAAAAGTTTGACTTTTATGAAGCAATGGAGGAGCTTTACCCCCTCTAAGGTTAAGGTCTTTAGTGGCAGCTCCTTCGGGGTAGGATTCCAACTAGAGTGAATTTATCCCGTGGGGGTGTAATCAATGGTGGAGGGGATACTTCCTGTATTATTTATGGGGATCCTACGGAGTCGGAGCTCCACCCGTTTGTGTATTATGGGTTTACTATCTTTGTCTGGTATGCGATTTTTAAGTGGCTAAAGATACCTGGACATGCCCTGACCGTCCCAACCGCTTAGTATGTTGTATTCGCTTTACCCTTTGGTAGGATCAAGAAGGGGTCACTTTGATTTGGCACGCTGTGTAGTGGGGTTTTGGGGCATCCGTAATGACTGCATTTTTAAGGCAAGGAACCATGTGTTATGGAGGTAGTGGATCATATTAAAAGTACCGCGTGGAAGTGGTTCTCGCCAGGGCCCCAAAGTGATCCCGCCTATTCTATGAGTTGTCTGCTTTCCCGATTGATTGTATCTCTAGGTGTTAGTATTAGTTAGCGGCAAGTGGTTATTTGAGGTAGCTTGATGTGTTGGGTTGGAGCACCCTTTTATACTCATTTTGTATTGGGATGGAGTACCCCATGTGTACTCCTTTACAATCATATATATAATTATTTTTGTTGTTCAAAAAATCATACTTTTACTTCTTTGACAAAATTATTCTTATCATATTTTTATTTTAATCATAACGTTATTTTTATTAACTTTTTATAGTTTTTTTTACGCATATTAAATTTTATAGCTTATACATTAATTTACCATAAAGTTGAGAATGATGTCAAATTTGGGGTGAAATACATTCTATTCTTGCAAATGAGTACATTTTAAAATTTGAATTCTAAAGTACAACTGCGTGCAAAAATCTAAAGCCGCTTATCTGTCTCAACCTTTCCCCTACTCCTCTCTTCCTCTTCCTCTCCTCATCCACCAGAAGGGGTGGTTTTTGGGCATTTTTTTGGTCTGGAATCATCCCTCTACATCGTTTTTTCACTCTTTTTTTTATCTAAATAAGTGGTTTTTTCATACAGATCTAGTTTTCTATTCATGTTTTTCCGTGGTTTTGTCATCTGAGTGCGGCGTTGGTTTGGTGGTCGTCTTGGTGCGGCGTTGGTTGGTTTTTCGGCTTATTGCGATGCTCGCTTGATCTCAGATCGCGATCGCCTTTGATCCATTACAGATTCAATCAAAACTTGGGCGTCAACGTTACAGATCCGGAGGCATGGGTATTCCGTTCACTTTAATTTTGTCACATTTGTAGGCATTTTACCGTTTTATGCTATTAACCTAGGTGCTGTGAGTTTGTTCGCAGATTCATCTTTTTCGGTTTTTAGCGATGTTGAATTTGTGTTGTTTTCGATTTATTTTACCAATTTGAATGAATAAATATTTTTTTTAGTCAAAAAAAAATTTTGAATTCTGAAATCTACAATGAGAATGTGTAAATATGGATTATTTTTCCAGCTCCGAAACTCGAGCATTGATTTTATCATCAATTCATATTTCTCTCAAAAAAAAAATATCAATTCATATTGTGATTGATACACCATTTATATTTTAATATTAACATAACCATTCAATGTTACTTTAAATTTTTACGATTCTTATACTTTCATTTTCGGCTGAGATTTTATTTTTCCATTTATAGAATACAAAATCAATATTTCCATTTATAGAATACAAAATCAATAATAATATATACAATTGCAAATAATTTCATTGAATGTTTCTCCATGTGTCATTCTCTCATGAAATTTGCATTAATTATTTATCCTTGTGTCATCCTATAAGGCCAAAAAACAATGACATGTATTTATTTCGATGATGTGTCAATCTTTGTCAGAGATGGTTATGTGGCGCAAACAATTAAAAGAAAATATATATCATAATTCATGATAGTCAAAATTCAAACGAATAATTTATTACGATAATGAATGTCATTAAACATATTTTAAAACAAAATTAAACTACAAATGATGATAATGGAAACCGAATCAAACTAATTAAATGTTATTTGCAAATAAACAGCTAAAAAATGATATGAATCAATATTTCAATAAGTCATACAACATATCCGAATCAAATTGATCTCCAAAGCCAATAAAAAACATTATTTTTGGTATGAATAGAGGAACATTTGGTTTTTGAACAATCTCCAAATCAATTCGATTGGTCAAAGAATTTAAAAACGAATATGAGGTGCAATTAATCCAAATCAATTAGTGATTGATTATGTTTGATTCAAAATATTTTTATGCATGTCCCAAATTCCTTTTTATTTGGTTGATGTCTTCGTGAGCGAATCGTCATTACTATGCAACCAGTTTGAAACTACGATACTTGGGATAATCATTGGTTAACTAGGGTTTCTCTGCTTTCTCAACCCTCTTCACAATGAGACAAAGGATTCGTGATTCGCAATTGCAATGGGTATGATGTATAAACAAACATCTACTATCGGACATACTTAAAAGTTGTAATCTCCTTCAATTAGATTTTGATTTCATTTTGTTTTTGTGAGTAGCGAGGATCAAGGTGTAGGAGCTCATGAACAAAATGAAAGTAGAGCTTCTAAAACAATTGAAGGATCTCAGAGAGGAACTCGCTTACTCCTTCGGTAAGGTCACGACGGATACCCAAACAAGCTTTCCAAACTGTGTCCTCTTACTATCACTCACTCATTTTGATTGCATTTTTATATGTGAATTATGGGTGGCAAAATGGATGGATTGGATGGATTTCTTATGGATCCTAATGGATGGATTGGAAAATCCATTTATCCATTTACAATCTACTAAAATTTCATCAAGAAAATTCAATCTATCCATCATCCATTTAAAAAAAAAACCATCCAATCCATCAATTAACAAATTTTTTATGGATGGATATCCAATCCATCCACAAAAAATTATTTTTAATAATAAAATACATTTTTAATCATAAAAAATATTTTAATTACAAAAAAAATTTAATCATAAAAAAATATTTTTAATCATAAAATATATTTTAGTTACAAAAAAAATATTTTTAACCATAAAAAAATATTTTACTCCCCTCTCTCTTTCTCCCCCATATCTCTCTCTTCTCTCTCCCCTATCTCTCCCCCTCTCTCTCCCCTCTCCCATCTTTCTCTCCCTCAGTCCTCTCTCTCCCCCTTTCGCCTCTCTCCCCCTCTCTCTCCTCTTTCTCTCCCTCTCGCACACGTGATAGGGGTAATCAACCATCTCAGAGTAAATTTGTTTGTTAACAACAAAGTCTCAGATACATTACAAATAACAAGTGGCTTTGTGTGTGAAATGTAAGTAAAAGATTTATGGTTAGTATATGCCCAATCTTTTCAGATTCCCTTCTCTATTTGTTAATGCACGAAATGGTGTAACCTCTCCTATGAGTGCACTCTTCGCTTCTCCCGCTTGGTAATCGGGTGATGAGCCCGTGTTGAGTACTCCTCCTCTGGGCACGATGTCCTTCCTCCTTTAGACTACGGGTGGGGTACTGCAAAGGCACTCGATGCCTAAGTTAGTTGGGGCTTTTAGGTGAGCGAGAGCTCGCATCATAGAGATGAGTTAAGAGTTTAGGGTTCAGAGAGAGGTAGAGAGAGCTCTCTAACCTCGAGGGGCCAAGCCCCTTTATATAGGTGTGGTAGTTCCGAAGTTGTATGCTAGCTTCCTTCCTCGCCTAGTATTCGCTTGGAGTGGATAGAGCTTATCTCTTCTCCTTGATATTCGGGGTTCATAACAGCTTCAGATATTATCCTTATCCCTTATCTCGCCCTTCCTCCTAGGACTGGGGCTTCTCGTATTAGGATAAAGGTCATCGTCATGGGAGAGTATTGCTCGGCCAATAGGCTCGGCCCATTACAACCTGGAAGATATTGGGCTCACTGATGGCTCGAATATTGTAGAGTACAGCTCGGAGGCCCAACTAGGAGGCCCAGCTCGGAGGTCGGCCCATAAAACAAGCTCCCTAGACCATTTGCCTGAAAAGGCACAGAAAGAGAAATTCGCCCAAGTTCCCGGGTCGACCCCTTCCAACGTGTCGACCGCCTCCTCTCCTGTAAAGGTCACCAAGAAGCGACCACAAGATTCTTTTGGTCCTATCTCTGTCCAACCCCCTAGACTTGCTTACCGATCAGCTGAGCATCTGTTTAGAGTGCAAGTATTTGGTTTTCTCCAAATACCTTGTAAGATTTGATCTAATCATAGAATTGCTCTTGTTTGAGCTTGAAATAACATAATTACTACTCGAGAGTAGTAGGTCGGGTCGAACCCATCAAAGTACGACGATCAATTACATGGGCTTTGATTGTCAATAATATGATGATTGGTCGGATAATCTGATCTGCGAGGTTTGTTATCAAAATTTTTGAGATGACCTACGAGGTCTGATCTCTGAGGTCTGAGCTGGTATCTGATGTGTGATGTGAGGTTTTTGTCTGGTCTCTGCTCATATGTTGTTCTTCCTGGAAGAGTAATTGGGTTGAGTAGTTAAGGTCGCCTAATTTATTGAGATCATCCAACTATCTCAAGGTTGAGCCTGAATATGGAGAGCTTAAATGTAGATCGAGCTCAAGGTTGAGCCTGAACATGGAGAGCTTAAATGCAAATCAAGCTCAGAATAGGTTGAGCTCCGAGAAAGTCCAACTCCAATCAGGATGAGCTTCGAGCAGGTCGAGCTCCAATCAAAATGAGCTCCGAGCAGGCCGAGCTCAGATTAGGATAAGCTCCGAGCAAGTCGATCTCCGATACATACTTGTGCTGAGGTACAAGGAGAGCTCAAAGCAGGTTCGAACCCAAACTTGTGTTTTGATTTGAAGATTAAGCGTAGGTAGAGCTCTAAGCAGGTTTGAACTGTAGGTCTCTGAATAGGTCGAGCTCTGACCTATGGTGGTCTACTCCCACCTAAAACTCGTACTTGAATTCAAAGAATTGAAGTGCATGTTGAGATATAAACCTCTACACTTGAAGAAATTATTGTAGTGGAGGTCTACTTCGATCTCGACACTTAGTAATTACGTGCCGACCTCCATTATGAGTTTCAGTATAGCTCACCAGGTCCTTATGCCGACCCGGGATGACTTAAGGAGACCTTGTCCCGACCTCTTTCATGGCGGTCGTCTTTGCAGTGAGTTCACTGAGAGCTTCATCTCTCCCAACTCGTGGTGAGTTTATCTTTGTTGGTGATCTCACTGAGAGCATTCCTTTCCAAATTTCATGGAGAGCTGGACTTCATTGGCGAGTTCTTTATCTGGTTAGCGCCATGACTTTTGCTTTCACTTTGTATTGTTCTTCGTGCTCTGGGGTAGCTTCCCCCCTAAAAACTTGTTTCAAAACTGAGTTTGAAACATTTGTTGTCCCGCATTTGGTTTAACCGAGCTGCATTGGAGCTCGGTAGGTCTATTTGCTGACCGGATTATTTGGATTGCAAAGGTTTACTTAGGTTGAGCTGCAATAGAGCTTGCTAGGCGGCTTCTATGCTGACCTGGAGATCCGAAACATAGAGGTTTTATTTAGGTCGACTGGCGACCTTGGTGGAGCTTCTTTAGAGCTTGCTAGGCCTCTATGCTGACCTGGAGATCCAAATCGTAAAGGTTTTGTTTAGGTCGACAGGCGACGTTAGGTCGAGCTGCTTTAGAGCTTGTCAGGCCTCTATGCAGACCTAGAGATCCGAACCGTAGAGGTTTTGTTTAGGTCGACAAGCGACCTTGGGTCGAGCTGCTTTAGAGCTTGCTAGGCCTCTATGATGACCTAGAGATCTAAACCGTAGAGGTGTTATTTAGGTCGACAGGCGACCTTGGTGGAGCTACTTTAGAGCTACTGCACTCTATGTCGACCAGAGATCCAAACCGTAGAGGTTTTGCTTAGGTCGACAAAGCGACCTTGGGTCGACCTGCTTTAGAGCACGCCAGACCTATGTGCTGACCTGGTGTCTTTGAAAACACAGGGGTTGTCCAGGCCTCTATGCTGACCTGGTGTCTTTGAAACCACAGGGGTTGTCCAGGCCTCTATGCTGACCTGGTGTCTTTAAAACCACAAGGGTTGTCCATGTGGCATGGTCGAGGTCATCAAATATTTGAGGCCAACGACATAGCTGAGTTAAGGTCGTTTGAATATCGAAACTGTTGAGATGAGCCAAGTAGGTCACCCCGAGTACTAGACTGGGCATCCACCTGCAGGTTATCTATATATTGATTTATTGAGGTTAGCCATCAATGATGTGAAAGTACATCATCCATTTAAATGATAAATTATACCTTGCTCAAGGTTTAGGCAAATATAAAATGTCGTGCGAGAAGGCATCATAAAACGCTGCAGGTAATATTTACCAAAGAATTCAATAAAACGAATCGTTGATGGTTCATAGTTAAGGATGAGATGCTGAAAGAAATATGGAAAAATAACACCTGGTTTTGAGGGACGTATCTGTGGTCGTTCGAGTGGTTGAGGTCAGCCATATAGTTGACTTGAGCTCCTCCGAATAATTGAGGTTATTGTTTGCTCCTCAGTAGCCCTTGCCCCCCTTTTTTTCCCGAAAAAGATAGAACCCAAGCGTAAGTCATGTTACCGGCCTGGTTGATCTAATCAAATTTGATCGCTTCTTGAGGTCGGTCGAATATCTTAACATTTGAGGTCATCTCGGTAGTTGAGATGAGGTTGACCAAGTTGAGTAGTTTGTTGGAACCTAAACGATTGAGAAGTTTAGACCCTCATTAATTTTGATGATAACAAAGTATTTTCAAGAGAACAATTTATCTTCTAACATATCTTTGAGTGTACAGGTATCAAAGCTTCATATATTTGTACAAAACACTCAAGAAAGAAGAAGAAATTTACAAGAGAATTGAATACACTCAACTTATGTCAGCGTCCGAACTCACTCCAGCGTCTTGCTAACAGCGAGTGTTCGGTAGTGTTACTCTTTGACACGTGAAATACTCAATTGCTGCGAGCGTCCGTCCTCTGTTCTGAGCGAGCGTCTGATCTCTTTAATGAAGCACGTGATGATCATGTTTTTTCTCTTAACCTTAGAATGTTCTGGAACGGAATTCGAATTTGATTTTGTACGCTCATTTTGATGTACGAGGAAGCAAAGGTGACACCTTTAGCATAAGACAAAAATCGTACAAGGCAATTGTGAAAAGCAGATAGTACGAAAATGGTAATATGTACTATTCTGATATTCTCTGGAAATGAAGAAAATGACTACATTTCAAATTACCTCACTCAATGAAAAGGAGCTATTTTTTTACTGCAAACGGTAATATCCCTGAAGTCTCCTATAAATACCCCAAGGTATTCATTGAAGAGGTGGCTGTAACTAAGACTCAAATTGCTAGAACAAACTCGAGAAAGAAAGAAACTTTATTTTGGAAGCATCATCACTCTAAGTGAGCAATCAAATTTCGTGGTCAAGTCTCTCGTCTACAAAGAATCAACTCGGCCTTATACTTTCTTTTAGAAAGCTACTCTATTTTGAGCTTAATCTTTTCATCCTCTCCGTGAGAGTTATTTTGATTGTATTCAAAAGAATATTCTCTTTGTAAATGTGATTTAGCCTAGTTAAGGCTTTGTTTCTCAAAGGCTCGATCGCATCGAAGTTGTTTTGAGAAGTTGAGAGTATTGTCAAGTTTGTGACAAGAGAATACTCTTGCGGAAATTTGTAATCGCTGATTATAGTGAAAATCCTTCAGGATCGAAGGGACTAGACGTGAGCTACCAGCTGGTGGTGAACTAGTATAAATCTCTGGTTCTTACTTTATCGCTTTACATTTATCTTTACCTTGCTCAAGAAACAAGTTTTCATAAACGGCTTTATTTCCTACATCCTGTTAGTCTCTCATCATCCTGCTAGTTTCTCTCGTCCGATAAACAAACAGTTTTGAAAAATCTGTGTTCTTAGTGCTTTTAACTTAAAGTTTGCAAAAAGTTTTTGAACACAATTCAACCCCCCTTCTTGTGTTCACGTTCAGTTGGTATCAAAGATTGGCCTCTTGGTTGAGCACTTAACAGTGTTAAGAGAAAAGATCCTATACTATGAACATGTCTACTGAAGGTGGTCATATGAACCGTCCTCCTCTATTCAAAGGAGAAAAATTTGATTACTGGAAAGATAAGATAAAGCTTTCTTTGAGACACAACAACTTGAGTTGTGGGATATAGTTCAAAGTGGTTACATTCCTCCCACTAATGCTCGTGGTGTTGCTATAGCCAGAGAAGATTGGAATGATGAGCAAAAAAAGAGATATCAAACCAATCAAAAAGCTAGATTCATTCTTATCTGTGCTATGACAGAAAAAGAATATGATAAATGTGCCAAATTGATACTGCCAAAGAAATCTGGGACTCACTTGTTTTATCTTACGAAGGCTCTGCCCAAGTAAGAGAAACCAAAGCTAGCATGATGGTTCGCCAATATGAGTTGTTCAAAATGGAAGATAGTGAAAACATTGAAACTATGTTTGGAAGATTCCAAACACTTGTTCATGGGTTACAGGCCCTTGGAAAAAGTTACACTACACCTAACCATGTTAGAAAGATCTTGAGAAGCTTGACTAAGCAGTGGAGACCCAAGGTCACTGCTATTCAAGAAGCAAAAGATCTAAACATCCTACGACTTGAAGATCTTATGAGTTCGTTGAAAGCTCATGAACTTGAGCTAAACGAAAAAGAACCTGTCAAAAAAAGCAAGTCTATTGCATTGAAAGTCGATCAACATAAAGAAAGTTCTTCCAAAGCTCCTCATGCTGAAGAAGAAGAATCAGAAGATGAAGCTTCAGAAGGAGATGTTGACACATCAGAAGATGAGCTTGCGTTTATATCCAGGAAGATACAAAGAATGTGGAAGAAGATAAACTTCAGGAGGAAGTTTCAGAAGAAAGATACTAAGGACAAGAAGGAAAGCAAGGAAAAGGACAAAGCCCAAGTCATTTGCTATGAATGTAAGAAGCCCGGACATTTCAAGTCCGAATGTCCTAATCTTAAGGAGAAGTCCACAAGAAGTTCTTTCAAGAAAAAGAAGAAGAGCCTCATGGCTACATGGGAAGATCTAGACTTATCCTCGTCTGAAGAAGATAATCTTGCTCTTATGGCAGGCACTAATCTTGACTCAGAAGAAGAAGTTGAAGAGGTAATAGTATATGATTCCTACTCTGAACTTCAACTTGCATTCGATGATCTTCTTAAGGACTCTGCCACTCTCTCTGTTGAGTATAAGAATTTGAAAAAGAAATTTTCAAAATTATCACAAGACTTTCAAGCTTTAAACAAAGAAAAATTTGTACTCAATAAAGAGAACTGTGGTTAAAATCAAAATCAAGCATCTGATGGATAACCAGCGTCTAGCCGCTAACAAGCAACCAGAAGTTGAGAACTCTCAAGCTGAAAGCTCTAAAGTTACAGGAAACCTTAAATGCAAATCAAATGATTATAAATATGCATTTCAAAAGTTTCTTACAGAGAGTGTAACTCGAAGCAAGCAAGCTTCAATAATTTGGGGTGTCAGTAAAACGACAACTCATGGTCTTGGTTATATATTAGATGAACCTCTTTTAGAAAATGATTCAGCATCTGATAAATCCAATAATCATAGTAAATGCTTGCATTGTACTTACTGCAATAAACCTGGTCATTTGAAAAGTGCATGTACTATTTTTAAAACTGTGAAGGATAAGCTTCCTTCAAGAACTAACAAGAAAGGACCCAAAAAGATATGGGTACCTAAAGATAAAATAGTCTATGTTGCAGACATGCTTAGCAACAAAGTCAACACACCTATATTGGTACTTAGACAGTGGATGCTCGCGTCACATAACGGGAGAAAAGCATATGTTCCAAGAACTAAGGCCTAAAGAAGCTGGATTCGTTGGTTTCTAAGGAAACCAGAAAGGTAAAATAGTTGGAATTGGTCGCATTGGTAAAGGCTCTCTTCCCTCTATTGATAATGTACTTTATGTTGAAGGACTTAAACATAACTTATTGAGCATAAGTCAATTATGTGACAATGGTTATGAAGTCATCTTTACAGAAACTGGATGTCTAGTAAAAAGCAAGAAAGATGGCTCTATTTTCTTCACTACTAAGAGGAAACAAAATATTTACAAAATTGATCTCTCTGAACTTGCAAAACAAGATGTCAAGTGTCTCATGTCTGTTGATGAAGAACAATGAATTTGGCACAAGAGATTGGGTCATGCCAATTTGAGATTAATCTCAAAATTAAACAAGCACAATCTTGTCAGAGGCTTACCAAATCTTAAGTATCAATCTGATGCTCTCTGTGAGGCATGTCAAAGAGGAAAACATGTTAAAACTTTTTTTTCATTCAAAAAATGTTGTTTCAACCTCTAGACCACTTGAGCTTTTGCATCTTGATCTTTTTGGTCCAACAAGGACAACCTCTTTAACTGGAAAGAAATATGGGTTAGTCATTGTTGATGATTTTACTAGATGGACATGGGTTAGATTCCTTGCTCACAAAGATGAGTCATACAAGGTATTTAATCAGATTCGCAAAACAGTTCAAAATAAAAAGGGTATTTGTATTTCATCTATTAGAAGTGATCATGGGGGAGAATTTGAAAATGAAAGCTTTCAAAAATTTTGTGATGATACTGGCATCTCCCACAATTTCTCCTCTCCAAGAACACCTCAACAAAATGGTGTTGTAGAAAGGAAAAATAGGTCCCTCCAAGAAATGGCCAGGACCATGATCAATGAAGCTAATATTGCAAAACATTTTTAAGTGTATAAAGAACACAGCTTGTTACATTCAAAATAGAATTTTATTAGACCTATTTTGAAGAAGACTCCATATGAACTGTGGAAAGGTAGAAACCAAACATATCATATTTTCATTCATTTGGTTGTACTTGTTATATTTTGATTACTAAGGATCACTTTGGTAAGTTTGATTCAAAAGTCGACAAAGGAATCTTTTTGGGATATTCTGAAAGATCTAAAGCTTTTAGAATATACAATAAAGAAACTATGACAGTGGAAGAATCCATTCATGTCAAATTTGATGACAAGAAGCCTGACACAGCCATGTTAGAGCTAGATGAATTATTTTCAGAATTAAATATAGGTGATATTACAAATAGTGAACCTACATCTTCATCGTCGGATGGTGGCCAAACGCAAGAATCTTCTAAGTCGGGTTTAAAGAGTTGGAAGTACAAAACCAATCATCCTAAAAATCAAATCATAGGAGAACCTGGAGATAGCGTAAGAACCAGATCCTCTTTTAAAGAGCATGCAGATATGGCACTACTCTCATAAATGGAACCTAAAACGATTGATCAAGCATTGGAAGATGAAGGTTGGATTCTAGCCATGCAAGAAGAGTTGAATCAGTTCCAAAGAAATGATGTATGGAAGCTAGTTACTCTACTGAAGATAAGCAAGCTCTTGGTACTAAATGGATATTTAGAAACAAGCTTGATGAAGATGGAAAGGTTGTGAGAAACAAGGCAAGATTGGTTGCTCAAGGTTACTCACAGGAAGAAGGTATTGATTTTACTGAAACATTTGCACCTGTTGCAAAGTTAGAAGCTATACGCATTTTACTTTCATTTGCTTCACACCATGATATAATTCTTTATCAAATGGGTGTGAAAAGTGCTTTCTTGAATGGTTTTATAACTAAAGAAGTCTTTGTAAAAAAACCTCCTGGATTCGAAGACATTGAATTTCCAGAACATGTCTTCAAGCTTAAAAAGGCCTCAGATGGTCTTAAGCAAGCTCCCAGAGCTTGGTATGAAAGATCGAGTATATTTTTGATAAAAATGGTTTTACTGCAGGTCTAGTAGAAACTACTTTTTACAAAAACATCAAACAAGCATTTTATAATTGTTCAAATATATGTTGATGACATTATTTTTGGAGCTACTAATGAAAGCCTTTGCAAAGAATTTTCTAAGCTAATGTAGGCTGAATTCGAGATGAGCATGATGGGTGAACTAAAGTTCTTCCTTGGAATTCAAATCAAACAATGCAATGATGGTATCTATATACATCAAAGCAAATATATCAAGGAATTGCTAAAGAAATTCAAAATGATGGATTGCAAACCTATGTGCACTCCTATGCATCCCACGTGCATTCTTGGTAAAGATGAAACTGATAAAAAGGTAGATCAGAAAATGTACGGAGGTATGATTGGGTCTCTACTTTATCTTACAGCTTCAAGACCTGATACTATGTTCAGCGTCTGTCTGTGTGCTAGATTTCAATCAAATCCTAGAGAATCACACTTGAGTGCTGTTAAAAGAATTTTTAGATATTTACAAGGAACTACTAATCTTGGTTTGCTTTATAAGAAATCAAAAGATTACAAGTTAGTAGGTTTCTGTGATGCTGACTTTGCTGGAGACCGAATTGAAAGAAAAAGCACAAGTGGAGGCTGCCAATTCCTTGGAGCAAATCTTGTGTCTTGGTCAAGCAAAAGGCAAGGCACGATTGCACTCTCAATAGCGTATTTAATATATTTCAAAGCAAAGAAGTCAGCAGCCTCAACTTCGTGGGATGAAATATCAACTTGAAGATTATCCGATAATAGAGAGTAACATTCATATCTTTGTGATAATACTTCGCAACTGCCTTACTAAAAATCCCATATTGCATTCACGAGCCAAGCACATTGAGATTAAGCATCATTTTATAAGAGACTATGTTCGTAAGGGTATTCTCAAATAAAATTTGTAAACACCGATCATCAATGGGTCGACATATTTACAAAACCCCTTGTCAAGATAGATTCAATTTTATAAGAAGAAATTTAAATTTTCATCTTATAGAAGAATGATTAATCTCAAAGTGTCGATGATATGCATCATCTCAAAGATCCTGTATGACATAAGCATGTATACGTGTAAGCATTTTATTTGTCATGTGCATCATAACTCAACACTGGGTGAATCGGTTGCATGCATCCGAGCGCACCCCCATGTGTCACATGTGTAAAGGACTTACGCGTCTCATCATATCTCACTGAGTCATGATTATTTATGTTTTTCAATAAAATATTTTTACTTGATTTTACTTTTCTTTTGCTGTCTTCATTTAATGAAAAGGGGAATTTTCATTTTCTTTTCTTTTTGATTTTTTTTTTGGAAATGCGGTTGTTTTTGTAAAAGGACTGCACTCATTTTATATCAACTTTCCCACTACTCCACATTTTTCGCCTCCATCACTTGACTGCTTTCTACTTGCAAAAATTATTTTCTCTCTCTCTCTCTCAGGTGATTTCAAACCCTAACACCTCCATTACCCACTCGCAATCGCTACTATGGCCGATAAAAAGGTTGGACAATATAATGTCGCTTACGATGTCTTCTCGTAAGCAAAACTTATGAATGAAAACATAATTGATTTTGAGAATTTCAAGCTCTATGGTTTTGAGTTTGAAGAAGGTTTCAAGAAACCGGGTTAGAAAATTATTTTATCCTGGGAACCAATGATGTGTTGAGCTATGCTATAAAGGAATTTTGGGGAACGCTCATCTACTTCCTGGTGAAATTGTTGAAGGACATATCGAGGTTTCAAGTTACGCTTCACTATAAACTCTATCGCCGCACTCATCAAGTGCCCTTATAAAGCGAATCGCCATTATGCTAATCGGGTTGACGCTTACAGAGGTTTGGAAAACGCCAACGGCTCGCTTGAAAATTATCGTGAGTTGAAGAAGAAGAACAGAACTCCCACTGCCAAAGATTTGAAAAGTCACTACAGAGGATTGCACAAAATCATCGCTAAGAGCGGGATTCTAAAGGTCGGTTCAAGCTTACATAGTGAACTACGAGCAAAAGTTCATTATGAGAAACTATATGGATGGAAAGAAAATCAACCTACCAAGGTTGATTATCAATAATCTTGTTAATGCTCTTGTCTTTTCAAGGAAAGGTGTTGATAAAAATAATATTGTCAAGGTTATCCCTTATGGAGTTCTTCTTTCCATAATGATGATAAAAGATGGTATCAGGAGAAAGCTTGGTGATCCGACAAACAAAGAAGAAAGAGATAAATACTTTGGTGTTGGTGTCGTTGTTCGTCCCGAGGTTTTTGGAGTCAACACTGTAAGAATGCAATTGATAACCGTACTATGATCAAGAAGGTAAAACTAGAGCAACAAGAAGGAGAAACTGCTGCAAATGTTGGTAAAGCTGAAAAGAAACCACCGTAAGCTCAATTGCCGGTGTAAAGAGACTCGCTGAATCTCCGTAAGGGAGACAAGAAGAATGAAACTCAAGGTGGCTCTCGCACCTACTGCTGATGAACCAAGATGAGGACAGTAATCCCCATCAGAAGATCTTGGAGAAGAAGAAAGTCAACAAACAAAAGATGTTTCAAATATTCGATCAAGGGAAGCAAGTTCCTCCTCCACCTCCTACCGTTGTTGCCTCTAAAGGAACAAAGAGAAGGTTAGTTAGGTCTTCTGAGCTTAACCCAAAGGTACTTGACTTTACTGTTGATGAGTCAGTATCTATTTTTGATTCTCATGATGTTATTCCTGCACCTCCATTGTTTGTTTCACAACCACAAACCCAAACACAAACCAAGAACACCAGAATGAGCCTACAACAAACCTCTATCCTTATCCCCACAAAATCGACCCAAACACAATCTAATACACTCAACTTAGACCTACCACAAATCTCCTCAGATACCTCACTTGCTACATATATTTCCAAACTTCACTCTCATCCCTTCAACCTGTTATTCAAAGTACCTCCCATCAATCCATTCAAACCCTACACACCTAGAAACTATACAATCACTAAAACCACTCTCACCCCACTCACCCTCACCTACAAACCTACAGATTTCAAAGGAAGGAAGAATGTTCACACATTAACAAACCTCGGTTTGTTAAGTATGAGTTATTCCACAAAGATCTACAATCGCCCTTCTACTTAGCATTTGAAAACCTTCACCTCCTGAGTTGCTGCATCGAGATTGCCTCTCCAATGAATATCGCTTTCAAAGATGGAGAAGACCATTTTGAGATGACTTTCAAAGGAAGATTAAGACCGAACCTGGTAGCAGAGCAATTCCTTTCTCTCGCTGACCTTCCTAAGTTCCTCGCCTCATTGAACCTCTCACATTGGAAGAGTGTGGAAGGTGGATTACTGATGAAGAAGTCGCCTTCATGGCACACTCGCCTTGAAATGAAAAAGCTCGGTTATTAGACAGCTCGTAGATCCTTTTTCTCAGATCCAGAAGATTGTTCCAGATAGACAAATGTGGCTACCTTGGTCTATTCCTCGGGAAGAGGAAAGAACTCGTGACTTCGCAAGTTGCCATACAAAGCAAGATCGACTCAAAGAATACGGGAAGGCTCCTCGTAAGTTTAATCTTAAAGAATTCTCTCGAGCTTCGATTGACAAGATTACCGAGGACCATGCCGTAAGGTTTTACCTCGCCTTCAAGGAAGACGAATGGAGAACCGCTCTCAAATTGTTGCAATGTCGAGAAAGCAAAATTCCCACGCTTGGCAATCGTAAAAGTTCCCGACACAAATCTTGGAACAACATATTTTGATGACACGCTTATGTGTTCAAAGGATCGTGCCTCTAGATCGCATGAAGATATATGTCCAATGGATCGCAAAGTGACTAAGCACTTTGACATTGGATTTATCTCGAATCAATGGTCTGAGTCTTGGAAAGACAAAGCTCATGCCATGCCTTGTCCCCTTGGTGCTTGATGAAGATGACAGGAAAATATGCAAAGAGTATACCACAGAAATGATGGACTCTCTTTCGCTTTTGGAGCATCGAGCGCCTTTATCGTAAGAGCATGGGAGAAGATGTCAAAACAAGTTTGACTTCTTATCACTGATGTGTTTCTCACAGAAACATCATGTTTATGGATTTGTTAGATCCATAAGATGTGAAGAAAAGAAGGGAAATTCAGGTAGAATCTGAGCAGAGAAAACTTGGAAATCTCATCAAATGGTATATACCAAATGATGCATTCTTTGAAAGAGCTCAATGTAAGAAGGAACCGAGATCAAGTCGCTTAATTTGGTGCTAGCAAAGCATCGTAAGATGAAACTCGCACTAGTATCGGTTGGACCTTCCACTTCTACTTCCCCTCCTGCAGTTGAGATGGTCACTATTCCTAAAGAAGAGTTTGAAGAAATAAAGGCCACAAACCTGAAGGTTGCTCAGTTGGAGAATGCTTTGAAATTACTCTATGAACGTGTTAACATTCCTCCACCACCTCCACCAAATCTTTGAATTTTTTTTTGTGTGATATAAAGTTTTTTTTTTGGTACTCTTATATATATATATATATATATATATATATATATATATATATATATATATATATATATACACACTTTTGACTATGATATTCAAATTTTTCTAAGTCTTATTTTGACTATGATGTGCTTTACACTCTTTTTGTCTGATAACAAAAGGGGGAGTAAAAGAAAGGTTTGATGAACACATGAAAGTCTGATTGACTAATTCACCGTCCAATGTTCAAAGTCCGATGGATACACTGAAACTGAAGTATCACACATAGCATTTCATACATAGCATTTATGTTAGTTATTTATTGCTCTAATACCTATAATGCTTTGATATTCATTGATCCAGTACTCTGATAATGATCAATAACTTTGGTACAATGAAAATCTTTTTGATAAAATGAAATTAGCATCCGATCTCACTTTGTTATATGAATATATGCTCTGATACATCTACGTATTTTTGTGATCACACAAATGAATTTGTTTATCAATAATCGCTTCTAATACCCGAATTGTCCATATATATCTAAATTGTTGAATCTGTGGGGAGACCTTAATATTATTTTGAAATTAAATTGTTCATCAACCTTGGATATTTGTCATCAACAAAAAGTGGGAGATTATTGGAACCTAAACGATTGAGAAGTTTAGACTCCTCATTAATTTTGATGATAACAAAGTATTTTCAAGAGTCCAATTTATCTTCTAACATATCTTTGAGTGTACAGGTATCAAAGCTTCATATATTTGTACAAAACACTCATGAAAGAAGAAGAAATTTACAAGAGAATTGAATACACTCCACCGATGTCGTTGTCCGAACTCACTCCAAAGGTCTTGCTAACATGAGCTGCTCAGAGTGTTACTCTTTGACACGTGGAATACTCAATTGTCGCGAAGGCCCGCCCTCTCGCTCCGAGCGAAGGCCTGATCTCTTTAATGAAGCACGTGATGATCACGTTTTTGCTCTTAACCTCAGAATGTTCTGGAACGGAATTCGAATTTGATTTTGTGCGCTCATTTTGATGTACGAGGAAGCAAAGGTGACACCTTTAGCATAAGACAAAAATCGTAAAGGCAATTGTGAAAAGCAGATAGTACAAAAACTGTAATATGTACTATTCTGATATTCTCTGGAAAGGAAGAAAATGACTACATTTCAAATTACCTCACTCAATGAAAATGAGCTATTTTTTTACTACAAACGGCAATATCCCTAAAGTCTCCTATAAATACCCCAAGGTATTATTGAAGAGGGTGGCCAGAACTAAGATTGAAATTACTAGAACAAATTCTGAGAAAGAAAGAAACTTTATTTTGGAAGCATCATCACTCTGAGTGAGTAATCAAATTTCGTGCCAAGTCTCTGGTCTACAAAGAACTGAACTCAGCGTCTTATACTTTCTTTTAGAAAGCTACTCTGTTTTGAGCTTAATCTTTTCATCCTCTCTGTGAGAGTTATTTTGATTGTATTCAAAAGAATATTCTCTTTGTAAACAAAGATTTGGCCTAGTTAAGGCTTTGTTCCTCAAAGGCTCGATCGTGATCGAAGTCGCTTTGAGAAGTTGAGAGTATTGTCAAGTTTGTGACAGAGAATACTCTTGAGAAAAATTGTAATCAGCTGATTATAGTGAAAAATCCTTCAGATCGAAGGGACTAGACGAGCTACCAGCTTGGTGGTGAACTAGTATAAATCTCTGTGTCTTTACTTTATTGCTTTACATTTATCTTTACCTTGCTCAGAAAACAAGTTTTCATAAACGGCTTTATTTCCTCGCATCCTGCTAGTCTCTCATCATCCTGTTAGTTCTCGTCCAATAAACAAACAGCTTTGAAAACTCGTGTTCACGTCAGA
Source organism: Calophaca sinica (assembly GCA_037113605.1). Taxonomy (NCBI): domain Eukaryota; kingdom Viridiplantae; phylum Streptophyta; class Magnoliopsida; order Fabales; family Fabaceae; genus Calophaca; species Calophaca sinica. The sequence continues at coordinate 125,414 of JBAFXK010000074.1, forward strand.
GTTGGGCTTTTTCAAGCATATCTTGATCTCTTCCTTGATTGGTATGGCTAACCCGAGCTCCTAATTCTTAGGATATTCAAAGACTTGGTCTTTATCTTGATCTCTCCAAAAAGTAGTTAGCAAAAGATATGATAGGATAATTTGGATATTAGGAGATGAGATATCATTTGCAACAAAAAGACTTAATTTAAATTCTTGTTAGAATTTAAATTTAAATTTTGAATATCAAATAATAAGATAGGCCATAACTACCTCAAGATAGGATAATTTAATTTTTGAAAATTAGATAACAAAATGATTTGAGAACCTGATATTGAGGTTGTTGCATCTAGGCTTCCAATTCCGAATGTTGGTCGCCATTTGCCATACAGATGCGCGGTTTGATCATGCTCCATTGCTCAAAGTTTAAAAATGTGGAGTAGGCATAGTAATCATTGACACTGAGAGTATTATATCAAAATTTCTATGCTAGAAACCCTTTATTTTAGTTTATTTGAGAAAAGTGGAATCGTATAACTTAGTGCAACTTGTTTAATTTTTATCCAAGAGATACTCTTTACGCAGGTCATGAGTAAAGATGGGCATATCATCAAGAAAATTTTCTTTTAAAGCAAATGGTGATTGTAAAATATGATGATATTGTAGTCACCGTCTTTAGAAAATCCGATGCGTAATTTGTTAGAATTATGGTAGGATAGCACCTAATTATGGGGAGAGCTAGATATAATTGCCGATTTTAGTTCCGTTCCATTTGTAATTTATGTTGACATTGTTTGATTCACTGGTCATCGACTTTCTTCTTTGAGAATGGCATGAGGCCTCCCGCCTGATGATGTGTTCATCAAGGAGAGATCTTTGTGTTTGTTGAACTCCTTGTTTGTTCAAGAGTTGCAATGAACAATAAGAATTTGATTTTTCTATGTGTAGATTACTCCTCGGTGATTGGTCAGCCAGCCATGGCTGATCTGCTTTTCATTACTTTTAGGTGCTCCAAGATCTGATCTTTAGGTGGTCATAGCCTCGTCGATGGTGATCCGCTCGTGGTGGTGATCATCTGCCTCGTGCTCCTTGTGTGTACCATCCTCGCTTCTGGTATCCTCGAGGCCCAGTGCTAATTTTACCGGGCCCCATGGTGGGCGCTAATGTTAATACACTAAATGGTGTAACCTCTCCTGAGCTATGCGCATCTTCTGCCTCCCGACTTGGTAATCGGGTGATGAGCTCTATGGTGAGTACTCCTCCTCCTCTGGCGCGATGTCCTTCCTCCTTAGACCGGTGGTGGGTACCGACAAAAGTCACCCGATGCCTAAGTTAGGTAGGCTTTTAGGTGAGTGTAGAGCTCGTGATCATGTAGATGAGTTAAGAGTTTAGTGGTTCAGAGAGGTAGAGAAAGAGCCCTCTAACCTGAGGGGCCAAGCCTCTTTATATAGGTGTGGTAGTTCCTGAGTTGTATGCTAGATTCCTTCCTCAACAAGTATTTGTTTGCAAGTGATAGAGCTTATCTTTTCTCCTTGATATTCGAGGTTCATAACAAATTTTCAGATATTATCCTTATCCCTTATCTCGCCTCTTCCCTAGGACCTGGCTTCTTATATTAGGATAGGGGTCATCGTCACGGAAAGTACTCTCGCCAATGGGCTTGGCCCATTACAACTCGGAAGATATTGGGCTCACTCAGATGGCTCTGATATTGTAGAGTACAAATGGAGGCCCAATTTGAGGCCGGCCCATAACACTATCTACCCCTCCACTGGACAACTAATTATAATCTCTTAAAGTGCCATCTGATTTTTTTCCTATTAATACTAATCCAATACATCATTATTTTGTTCTTTTCATTACCAGATAACCGATTCAAACATGTTTTGAATGGTTGAGGAAGATAATTCCTTCAGAGAAATTTGCTTCTTTTTGCATTTTATTTTTCTTCCTTTTAACATTTTTATGTTGGATTCAAGTGAATTCGTAAACAATAACCCTTAATTGTTTTGATGATAACAAATGATTAAGAGAACAATTTATTCTCTAATGTGTTTGCTAGTATGCGTAAATCACTATTTATTAGAAGAAGTTATCTCGTAAGACTCGTGAAATCTTGAATTTAACATGTCTAAGTCCGGGAGTGATCCTCTGCTTTTATGCCGACGCCACCTTGTGAAGCCTTGCTCAAGTTGGTCAACTCCGCTTGTTCACCAACGCCTCGTGACCCATGTTCCTAAGACTAGATCTTGACTTAGTCAACTTTGTTGAACACCAACTCGATGGTGAACCTCCAAAACTAGCTCGATCTTGGTCGATGCTCGATGGCGCCATCACCTGGTAGACCACATTCTATTGAGACCACATTCGCTTGGTCAACGCCTGGTCATTGGTCAACACATTCAATGTACTTTGGTTAGTCTACACTATAGAAGCCTCCATGCATGTCCACAAGACTCATATGTGAAAGCCCATTGAATTCTACGTCAAGAACTCAACTCTATTTCAAGCTCACTGTGAAGTACAAGATTTAACTCGTGAATGTGATAGCTGCTAGGAAACAGATCAAGAATATTTTAGGCTACTTCAAGTATTTAAGAGACCTCATTGATTAAGCATTTTAATGTACGAGGTATCAAAGGTCAAAAGGAATGTCAACGAATTTAATCATCAAGGAAACTTGCTCTCGAAGTGTCTCATATTCAAAAAGCTCACAAGAGACAAAGATTCTGATTTTGTGTGCAGTGCTCCGTAATGCTTTATACAAATTGAAAGCAACGTGACATGCAAAAGCCACAAAAACGGGATCTAAGGTTTTGACCTAGGGTAAAAAGAGACGTTGTGTAACAACGGCACTACTCTCAACCCTAGTTACATATACCTTACTTCAGTCACTGAAGTAGGTTAACGATTGGAAAGAAAGTGAACGTGCAATAAAGTACAAAGTGATCATACAAAGGAGTGCCTACAATCTTATCAAACTTCAAATCACTATTTTCTCGAGACAAAGGAGCAACCAAGAAATCTTCCAAGTCTTTGGGATCACATTGAACAAAGCACTTAACTGCTTTATCCTTTCTCGCTTGAAAGTTATTATTTGTGCTAAAGTTCTTCATTGTAAATCCTCTCTCCGAGAGTTATCTTTGTATTGTTTCAAAACTCCTTTGAACTTGTATTAAGCCCAATAAAGGGCTGTATTCCTTAGAGGCTTGACTGCATTAAGTCGTCTAAGAAGTTGTGGAGTATAGCCGCTTGACAAAGATTATACTCTCAAGTGTAATCCCGCTGATTATGTGGAAAAATCCTTTAAGTGTGTGAGGGGACTAGACGTAGCTATCAAGTGATAATGAACTAGTATAAATCACTGTGTCACTCTCTTCTCTCTTCTCTTTACTTACTGCATTGTTTTATTAAAGAGTTGGTTAGAAAAAGTTTTTCATTAACACTTATATTTGCAAAAAGTTTTTAAAACCCAATTCAACCCCCCTTTCTTGTGTCTTTGCCACGTTCAACTGGTACCAGAGCTCGGCCTCTTGGTTGAGCACTTAACAGTGTAAGAGGAAAATATCTTATTCTCTATTCATGGCAAGCAACGAAGCCGGTGGTCAAGTTAACCGCCCTCCTTTGCTCACCGGAACAAACTTCACCATCGGAAAGATAAAGTTAAATCCTTCTTCGAGTCTCAAGAACTCAACTCTGGGATATGGTTCAAAAACAATACACCGAACCAGTTGATTCCAAAGAAAATCCCATTCCTAGGGATAAATGGACAGAGGAGCATAGGAAAGCTTATCAACTACATCAGAAAGCAAGATATTTTCTTATCTATGCTATCTCCGAGAAGGAATACGAGAAATGCGGAAAAAATGATACCGCCAAGGAAATTTGGGACTTATTGGCCTTGGCTTATGAGGGTACTTCCCAAGTGCAAGAAATCAAAGCTAATATCTTGGTTAGACAATATGAACTTTTCAAGATGGAAGAGGGTGAAAACATTGAAACTATATTTGGAAGATTCCAAACACTAGTTCATGGTCTAAAGGTTCTTAAGAAAAACTATACCACTGCTGATCACGTTAAGAAAATCTTAAGAAGTCTGCCAAAGAAGTGGAGACCTAAGGTCACTACAATTCAGGAAGCAAAGGACCTGAATGCCTTGCGACTTGAAGATCTTCTGAGTTCGTTGAGAGCTCATGAGGTTGAACTAGATGAAGAAGAACCTCCCAAGAAATCAAAATATATTGCTTTGAAATCTACAAACAAAGCATCTTCCTCCAAAGCTCTACAAGCTGAACTTGAAATAGAAGAAGCATCGTCTGATGAGAGCGATGGAGACACAGACGAAGAGATTTCCTATCAAGGAAAATTCAACGCATGTGGAAAAACAAAGGAAGGTTCAGAAAGCAGTTCCACAAAAAGGACTCAAGGGAAAGGCAAGACTCAAGGGATAGGAAAGACTACAAGGACAAAAGCCAAGTTACTTGCTACGAAAGTGCAAAAGCCAAGACATTTCAAGTCCTAATGTCCACAACTTGAGAAACCAAGGAAAGGTGGTTTTAAAAGCAAGAAGAAGAAGGTCTCATGGCAACATGGGATGATTCTCGATTCTTCTTCATCCGATGATGATGAGGAACACGCAAACATGGCTCTAATGGCTACCATAGGGTCGACATGGAAGAAGAAGATGAAGAGGTAGATTCTAATCCATCTTCTGATATTGAAATAGCTTTTGATGAACTATTAGATGATTCTTCTAAACTCAACACTGAGTATAAAGCTTTGAAAAAGAAATTCTCAAAACTTTTAAAAGAATTTCAAATACTCAATGAGGAGAATGAGAAGCTCAAAGCTGAAAATCACCGTTTGGTGAATGACAGCTCTAAGACTGAGGAAAAGGTTAAATGCAACTCTTCAAAATATGAAGAGGGATTTCAAAAATTTTTAGTTGAATGTGTTACGCAAAGCAAACAAGCATCTATGATTTGGGGTGTAAGCCAAAATGGTAAAAAGGGTCTTGGTTACAAACCAGAGGAACCCACTTTTCAAAACACAAATTTGAAAACCAAAGATACCAACAATCATAGTGACTGTCTGCTTTGTACCTTTTGCAATAAGAAAGGACACATTAGAAGTACTTGTTATGAATTGAAAAATAAGAAGGACAAGTTTCCTTCTAGAACTAACAAAAGAGGACCCAAAAAGATTTGGGTAGCTAAGGACAAAATTATATATGTCATAGACCGCTAGCAACAGAGTTACAACACCACCCGGTACTTGGATAAGGATCCTCACGCCACATGACGGAGAAAGACGATGTTCCAAGAACTCCAACTTAAAGAAAGTGGAACAAAGAGGTTTCAGAGGAAACCAAAAAGGTAAAATCATTGGAAGTGGAAAAGTTGGTGAGAAACTCCTACCTTCTATTGATAATGTCTTATTGGTCGATGGCCCCAAGCATAACCTACTAAGTGTAAGTCAATTATGCGATAAAGTGGTTATGATGTTGGCTTTAGTGATAATGCTCAGACATACCAAAAGCAAAAAGGATGGATCCATTTTCTTTAAGGCAAAGAGAAAGAACAACATTTATAAAATAAAACTTTTTGAGTTGGCAAATCAAAATGTAAAATGCCTTTTGTTAGTTGATGAAGAGCAATGGACTTGGCACAAAAGATTGGGTCAAGCCAACTTGAGATTAATCTCAAAGCTTAACAAGAAAGAACTTGTTAGAGGGCTACCAAATCTTAGGTAAAAATCTGATGCTCTTTGTGAAGCATGTCAAAAAGGAAAACAAACAAAATCTTCTTTTGAATCCAAAAACATTGTTTCCACCTCAAGGCCACTTGAGCTTTTGCATTTAGATTTATTTGGACCAACTAGGACAACATCTTTGTCTGGAAAGAAATATGGTATTGTTATTGTTGATGACTGTACTAGATAGACATGGGTAGAATTCTTAGCTCACAAGGATGAGTCATTTGCAATATTTTCTGTGTTCTGCAAACAAGTGCAAAATAAAAAAGGTTTTTGTATTACAACTATTAGAAGTGATGATGGTGGAGAATTTGAAAATGAATCTTTTCAAAACTTCTGTGAAGAGCATGACATCTCTCACAATTTTTCATCCCCTAGAACACCACAACAAAATGGTGTTGTAGAAAGAAAAAATAGATCTTTACAAGAAATGGCCGTAACCATGATTTACAAAACTAATATTGCAAAGCACTTTTGGGCGTACAATAAACATTGCATGTTATATTCAAAATAGAATCTATATCGCACCTATCTTGAATAAGACTCTTATGAATTATGGAAAGTAAGAAAACCCAACATTTCATACTTTCACTAATTTGATGTGACTGCTTGTTCTTAATACAAAGGACAGCCTTGGAAAATTTGATTCAAAATCGCACAAAGCTATCTTTTTAGGATATTCTCAACGCCTAAAGCTTACAGAGTATTCAACAAAGAAACGCACTGTTGATGAGTCTATGCATGTGAGATTTGATGACAAGAAGCCTGCCAATGAAACGTCAGAGCTAGATGAAGTCCTTTTAGATCTACAGATTAGCAAAGAAATAGATGAAGGTGTCACAGGCCGACTGATTTCGTGTCCGGTTCTCAAGGCCTGGTGATAAGACCCAAGAAGAATCGATAACAGACTGGAAGTTCAAACCTCATCACCCAAAGGATCAGATTATTGGCGAACCAAGTGATAGAGTTAGAACAAGATCATCTCTCAGAGAACACTCTGACTTTGCTTTGTTATCAGAAATAGAACCCAAAACAATTGATGAAGCATTAACAGACGATGGATGGATACTTGCTATGCAAAAAGAGCTCAATCAATTTTAGAGGAATGATGTTTGGAAGCTCGTGCCTCCTCCAGAGGATAAGCAAGCCATTGGAACCAAGTGGGTTTTCAGAAACAAACTTGATGAAGATGGCAAAGTGGTAAGAAACAAGGCAAGACTTGTTGCTCAAGGGTATTCACAAGAGGAAGGTATTGACTATATCGAAACCTTTGCTCCAAAGAGCTAGACTTGAAGCTATAAGAATATTATTATCATTTTCTGCACATCATGGCATTACTTTATATCAAATGGATGTGAAAAGTGCATTTTAAAATGGTTTTATAAGTGAGGAAGTATTTATGAAACAACCACCTGGATTTGAAGATATTGCTTATCCAGAGCATGTCTTCAAACTTAAAAAGTCTCTTTATGGTCTTAAACAAGCTCCAAGAGCTTGGTACGATAGATTGAGTTCCTTTTTAATGTCAAATGGTTTTGAAAGAGGACAGGTGGATACTACCCTATTTAGAAAATCATCTAAGAAGCATTTCATTATAGTTCAAATATATGTAGATGATATTATCTTTGGTGCTACTAATGAATCTCTTTGTGAGGAATTTTCTAAGCTTATGCAGAATGAGTTTGAAATGAGTATGATGGGAGAATTAAAATTCTTCCTTGGTATTCAAATCAAGCAATGTCAAGATGGAACCTATATCCATCAAACTAAGTATGTGAGAGAACTCCTAAAGAAGTTCAAGCTTAAGGAAAACAAACCTATGAGCACACCAATGCATCCAACATGTGCTCTCGCAAAGATGAATCGAGTAAAAGGTAGATCAAAAGGTGTATAGGAGAAAATTACAAGCTAGTAGGTTTCGCGATGCCGACTTCATAGAGATAGAATTGAAAGAAAGAGCACAAGTGGTGGTCGCCAATTTCTGGAGCAAACCTTATCTCTGGTCCAACGAAGGCAAAAGCACAATTGCACTATCAACTCGCAGGTTTAATATATATCTCCGCAAGTCGTAGCTCACAACTACTATGGATGAAGTATCAACTTGAGGACTACCAGATTAAAGAGAGTAACATTCCTATATACCGTGATAATATTTCGCTATATGTTTAACTAAAAATCCTATTTTGCATTCACGAGCTAAACATATTGAAATTAAGCATCATTTCATTAGAGACTATGTTCGTAGCGGATACTTGAAATCAAATTTATTGATACTCGACTCATCAATGGGCAGATATTTTTACAAAACCCCTTGTCAAAATAGATTCAACTTTATAAGAAAGAATTTAAATTTTCATCTTATAAATGAATGAGTGTTTAGTTTGAATATAGTTGATCGTGGTTTGACTATTTGACTCTCGTTGACTATATGACTCAGTATTGATGTTTGACTGCTTTTGGCATACGCCGCTCGTTGTCACACACGCGCCTCGATGGGATACATGTTGACTCGCTTGCATGTTGACTCGCTCGCATATTGACTCGCTGTATGTTGGCTCTATTTATTATTTTATTAATTGCTATTCTTTATTATTTATTGTTAATTGTTCGTATTCATGAATTCGTTGCATTTTAACACAAAGTTGCTCTCTGGGAATCTTTGTGTACACGTGTCTCTCTCGAGACTGATTGTTGCTAGTGGATAATATTTACTCTACTAAGTCATTATTGCTTTTATCGCACGATGACAGCTTTTATCGCACTCTCTTAATTCTGAGTGTGGCACGCTTCAATTTTGAAATGATAAAGTTTTTAATTCATTTATTTTGGAAACTGGTAAAGGCGGCTTGCCTTCTCAAACACGTTTAATACCCACTCACTCACTCACTTCACCCACTACCCACACTATCTCTCAGTGAAGCCTACGCGATTTCTGAACCCTAAATCCCTTTCTCTTCTACTTGCTCTCTGCAACTCTCTCTGCTTTTACAATGGCCGCACAACAGCAATAACAACAACAATAAGTTCAAGGTCCTGAGGTGGAACCTCAAGTTACTCTACAGAACTTACAACCAAATGTGCTGAAGGTGTTGGTGGGACACCAAGTGAACTTTGGAGATTTAGCTCATGAAGGGTACGCTTTCAGAGATGATTTCATTGAAATGGGAATAATGGATTTCTTTCTCATGGACAACTACCCGGTGTATGAAAACCTAGTCAAAGAATTCTGGATGTATGTGTGGAGTAAAGACAGAACCATCCACAGTTATGTTCAAGGAAGGTGCATCTTGGTAACCCAAGATTTAATTGCTGATATCACTAAATACCCTAATAAGGGAGCTATTGCTGACGAAGGTTAGGAAAAAGATGCTGGTGGCTAGAGCGTTGTCAATGACACAATCTTTGAGAAATCTGGTGGAACCAAGGCCGTGGATAAGAAGAATCGTTTTAGAGTGCTCTTCAGGATTATCATGCATCGCTGTACTCAAATCGGGTCTGTGGATACCGTTAAGAGACTACAAGTTCATAATGTGGTATTATGAACTAAAGGCTAAGATCAATCTTCCGAATCTCGCTTTGACCACCGCAACGAGATTTGACGCATTCTAAAAGCGGAAGAATGCAAATATTCCTATGGAAGGTTAAGTCAGCAATTATGGAAAATCAAGGTCCTGACAGCAGCCTTCAAGGGCTTAACATCGAGGAAGTCGGACTTGCCTCAAGACAATGATGGTACCCACATTCTCAAGTGAAAATCGAGAAGAATGAAACTTCTTTCAATAGAAGTAGTTGCTGAAATTTTACGAAGAAGAAGGTGGAAGGAAAACAAAGAAGAAAAGGAGCAAGAAAGTGGTCGACATCGAAGTAATCAGACTACCAGGGAGTCACCAAGCACTGAATTCACATTGCTTTAGAACCCTCTTAGTGTGTACATCCAATGAGACCGCTTTCATGGACTTTAATATGTCTCAAGAGGTAGAGTGAGAAGAAGAATGTTCTTGATGAAATGATAGCCAAAAGTCGTGAAGAGTGCTACATTTTTCCATCAAAAACTCGAGAGGAAAGGCTACAGAGAGAAGTCAGCCGCAGCTTGCAATCTGCCCCTCCCCGTTGTTGCCCTTAACCTCCACTCATCCGCCAGACTCGCCGTAAATCAAAAGAATCATCAAGGTTGCCGACCTCCCAAAGAAGAAAGAGAAACTGTAGGTACCGGATAAGGTTTGTGACTTGTATGATGCTACTTACCAAATCAAGCTCGCTTCTCACCGTTCTACTGCCTTAGAACTGCTCACAAACCCTATACCTCCTAACCAGATACTCTCCACTTACCCCACAGCTTGCCTAAATCAAGCTTTCCCCAATCTTCCAAACCTATCCCTAAACCAACTTCTTCACCAAAAAACCTCACAACCCAAACCTCAAGACAACCTAATAAATCATCCCTCCAAAGAAACCTTTACCTTCTAAATTACCCACACCTCCTGGACTCTCTCGATACCTCCTGACTCTTCTTCAAACGATAGTGAAGAAAGTCATGAACCTTTCGAGACCTAGACAGAGATCGTAACCCCAAGTTCAATTTCCTTACATTGAACCACTGCAGCTAAGCTTCCTAATACCTCCACTTCAGACCTCAACCCCAATCACAACCCTCCAAAATACCTTCACCTAAACCTTCATCACCACCTAGACCTCGCCTTCACCTCCCTCCTGCTCAACCCGACCTTAACCTACCCCTCCATACCGAACTCCACACTCAACCGTAAATGTAACCTCAACCATATATCTAGGAACCTTCTGCTCAACCTAATTTGCTTGGCCATTGAGGCACAACCCTCTCCATGTTGCAACCTCAGACTGATCCCTCCTTCAGCACTCCTAATACTTCTGTACCATTTTTGCCTCAATCTTTACACCACCACACTCACCTGTTAGCCAGAGCCTGGGTTAATCGCGAAAGATCTATGGATATAGATGAGATAGCAATATCGCTATGATTGCCTCCGGCAATTCAAGGTATTGAGTTAGATTCTGCTTTCGATTCTCGATGTTGCCATCATTGATCCTCCAACTCGCTTCTCGCAAGCACCCCGACCGCTTATTCAGATTGGGTGTGAACCCTCACCGCATCACACTGAAGCAAGAGTAAGGTGCCTGAAAGGTATCTCTCACCGACAAGTAATTTTGAGTGCCTCAAGGCTCAAGTATACCATGAGGATGAGGATTGCAAAATTATGGAAGCCACAAGAATTGATGAAGTTAACTCTGCCTCGGGCGTAAGAAAACAGACTTGCAAATTGGCAAATTGTGCATTATTGGTTTCAAGTGCACCAAAGCGGATCAACTTGAAAGAAATAAGATGGCTTACTATTTCTTCAATGGAAACAGATAAGCACTCTAATAGGAAACTACTCCTGTAGTTTGGGAACCTCAACTCGCTCTCTCAGTAGCCCTCCTACTCCCGAACCTGAGCTCCAACCAAAACTCCGCCATTCCACCTCAGAAGTTCGGGAACCTCAACTCAAGCTATCGCACCGTTGTTCAACAATCCACTTCTGGTCCGTCCGCTCGCAAGCCATTCACCAAGTGATTCTCAGCAAATTTATGATAGGCTTGCTGATGACAAAGCAAGAAATTTTCAAGGTTTATGAAAGCCATCAGAAGTAGTGCACTTTGAAGAGTCTCGACAAAAGGCATGATATGTCAAGCACTCCATCGCAAGAGTTTTTGGCCAAGATGGATAAGCCATAGAAAACCTTAGGCTTTTTTCCCCTTTTTTCTTTTTAGCCCTTATGTTCTTTGCAGGTTCTCGTGATTTTCTTTTGTACATCGATACTTTTAGTTTAATGAAACTGCTTTGGCACTTTTCTCGTCTGCTTTTAACTTATCGCTCTTATAATGTTTTGACCGTGATGTTCTTTATTTCGCTATAATCTTTTTGTCTGGATGACAAAAGCGAGGGAGAAGAATATAGAGATATAGCAGTAATTGATGAAACCGATGTATCAATCAAGTGTCACCATGCATTGCATTTCCCCGCAGATCATTAACTCGATATATTAATCCTTGGAAGGTATTCAATGCTCTATAAGTGCTATTTATCTATGTATGCTTAATATCAGATTGAATATGGTCCGATATTTACACTTAGAAAATATTTATATGTGTTTAATTCAGGAGCCTCAAATTATTTTAAATAAATATTTTTCTAAAAGAAAATTGTTCATCAATATGTATTTGTCATCATCAAAAAGGGGAGATCATTGGAATCGTGGATCTTAAACAATAACCTTTTTTTTGTTTTGATGATAACAAATGATTAAGAGAACAATTTATTCTCTAATGTGTCGCTAGTATGCGTAAATCACTATTCATTGTAAGAAGTTGTCTCCGTAAGACTTGGTGAAATCTTGAATTTAACATGCTCCATAAGGCCGGGAGTCATCCTCATGCTCTTTATGGCCGACGCCACCAGTCATAGCCTTTGCTCACGTCAAGTCGGGTCAACTCCGCTTGTTCAGCCAACGCCTGGTGACCCATGTCTTAAGACTAGATCTTGACTTAGTTAATCTCCATGAATACCACTTGTACCAACTCGCAGTGCAACTAAAGCTCCAAAACTAGCTCGATCTTGATCAACGCTTCTAATGGCGAATAATCACTCCGCACCACATTCTATCGAGACCACATTCTCGCTTCAGGTCAATGCCTGGGCAATATTGGTCAACACATTCAATGTACTTCCTTGGTTGGTCTACACTATAGAAGCCTTCG
>JBAFXK010000075.1:0-135446 GCA_037113605.1 Calophaca sinica
ATTCCGCCTTCTCTTGAAGTAGCGGGCAGGGATCGTAAGTGCGGAACACCCTCTTTTCCAAATCAAAAAGAACTTAGCGCTAGAATAGCGAAAGATGATAAATTTAATTGAATTGAGAGAAGATTGAATAAGCGTCAGCGATAAAGGGTGCGTGTGGATTGAGAATCACCTGAAGGTCTTGGCTTCGTTCGGGTGAACTTCATCCCACGGGCGTGATATAACTTTGACCTTCATTTTTACTGTAGAAAGAGCAAACTCTGTTTAGCTATTGTTGCCAGGTCGGGGGCTTGAGTGTTGCTCGTCTGCGAGTCAGCCCAGCGTAAGATCGTCTGGTCCTCTGAGTTTTTCACCCCCTGACGGGTTGACTCATTATAGGATCGCGGACACATGAATCATTTGTGAAGTATCGTGGTTCGGCTCTCGAAAAAATCGTGGGATCGTCGTCACTCGCTCTGCTGACCTCGATTAAGCTCTCACGGTTTCTAGGAGTAGACAGCTTGAGGAACGAGCTTGTGTTAGTGGGCGGATCAAACTAAACAGCAACCAGGCCCAGCGGGTTAAAAAAAAAAAACCCAATTGACTAGGTCTTTGTTTGTTTTAGATTTTAGAATCTGTTTGGACCCTAAAATCAATTACGGCATTTTTTAGTTACTATTTATGTGTTAGTTTTAGATTTTAGCAAATTTGAATCTTGTTTGTATAAGAATCAATTCTAGTAGAATCTACCTACAGCCGTGTCTTCAAGTTTTTCCGTTGAATAATTGATTCTAGATATGGGACCCACAAAAATATTTCATATTTACACTTCAAAGTGATTACACTTTGTCAACCAAACATAAATCAATTTTTTGAGCACTTTTAAGCTACCATTATCAAACCTGGATCAATTTTTTTAAACTCAATTTTTTAAAATCAATTTTTAAACAAGATTCTTCACAATCTATTTTACCAGAATCTAAAACAAGCGGACCCTAGATCGATTCATTTCTAAATAAATTGAGATATTTTCGATTGTGTCAAGGCACAGCTTTATTATTTATCGTTGTTATCCTTGTGCATTATGCATCCCTCAGATGCCACATGATGCTAAATATTAGGATCTATATATCACTGAGTCTAATACACCTAAAACACATATTTATACTTGTGGTTTTAGGGGATAACTTATTAACATATATCTTAGCGGTGGCATTTTGAAATAAAATGATGAAATTGTGAGATCTATGGCCGTGGTTTAGGATAAAACCCAGCGATGCGTATGCTAGCGATACCAATAGCGCGGTTTTAGGAAGTAAAGCGTGATCGTATCTACAAGACATATGGCGTCGGTTTTAAGATTAAAACCACGATCGTATGTAACTTGAAGACATATGGCGCCGGTTTACCCTAAAAAGCGGAGCCATATCGTTTAAAAATATTATGAGACTTATAGCACGGTTTAAGTAAAAAACGCGGTTGTATGTAATCACGATACCTATGGCGCGGGTTTAGGGGTAAAGCAGCGATCGTATCTCCAGCACCTATGGCGCCCTGGTTTTAGGGTTAAAGCTGCGGTCGTATGTAACCTTGCGAGACATATGGCCAGCGCCTTCACGTCTGGAGACCGCGGCGAAGGAAGAAGCGGCGGCGGAGGCGAGGCCCGAAGCAAGAGGTCGGTGCGACCTTGATGCCCGCGAAAGCAAGAGGTCGGTGTAGCCTTGATGCGAAGAGAGACCCGCAGCGAAGCAAGAGGTCGGTGCAAGAAGGTCGGTCCAGCTGACGAAGGAAGAAGCGGCGTGGGAGAGCGGCCAAGAAAGAGGTCGGTCTGCAGTCAGCTGCGGCCTTGATGCCCGCAGCGAAGGTCGGTCTTGCCTTGATGCGAGAGACCCACGAAGCAAGAGGTCGGTCCATGACGAAGGAAGAACAGCGGCGGAGAGGCAGGCCAAGAAGAGGTCGGTTCAAGAGGTCGGTCTGCGGCCTTGATGCCCGCGAAGCAAGAGGTCGGTGCGGCATTGATGTGAGAGAGACCCGCGAAGCGAGAAGTCGGTCAGCGGCGAAGGAAGAAGCGGCGGCGGAGGAACGAGGCCAAGCAAAGGTCGATTGCAAGAGGTCGGTGCAAGCCTTGATGCCCACGCGAAGCAAGAGGTCGGTGCAGCGCCTTGATGCGAGAAGGACCGAAGCAAGAGAATCGATGCGGCCTTGATGCGTGCCAGTACCATTACCATTACCATTAAATTTCAAGTTTATTTTCAAATAACCTTTTAAATCATTCGGAAGCTATCAAAAATCCATCACATGGCAAACCAAATTACCGCCTCTTCTCTTCCCACACTTTTCCATTCTCAAATTACACACTCTTCTCTTCCCGAACTTTTTCCATTCTCAGGCTAAGAACCTGACAACATAATTAAACCATTACTTCCTATAGTTATAAATGAAATTATAAGATGATTATATAAAGGAAACTTGATACCTCCATCCATTGAGCAGGAGAATATCTCTTTTCAAGCCAAACTAGGTGTAACGACCGTTTAGGACCCGGCCTCTAGAAACTCAGCTAAACTGTATTTTTGTATCGATCGTTTTAAAAGCGGTACTCTTGTGCCTTTTAAAAAAATTATGAGTATATTTTTTTATCCGGCTAGTGCACATCGAGTAATTACAACTTTTTGAAACATGGTGCAACTAAGACCACGAGACTTAAATTCTAATAAAACATACATGCATAATATACATATATACCACTCGAAATGATAATGTATACAAAATCTACGAGTAGTAAATGTACAAAGAAATACACACCTAGGTATAGCGACTTCAAGAGAGCAATCATATCACAGGGGTACTTAAATGACTCCCAGAGCTACTCCAAAAGTAAACACGCTTAGATCTACCTGTAATAACAAAAACATACTTAGGCCCAGTGGTCTAACCCATATACACAAACATAGATAAAGCAAATCCACGACAAGTAGAGTGCGTCGCCGGATCCTCGTCAGAGATCCTCCCTGCCATCATCTGTTTGTCCAAGTTCCACTGCGCCTCGACCTGCTTTGGGTAACCATCATGGATTAGAAGGCACCACGGGAAAGATTAACTTCTCAGCAAATCAAGATAATCCAGGCTTAAAGAAATAAGTAAACAGCAAAGTATAACGTTCACCAAGCGTGACTTGACCATCTCGGCTCTGGAGCTGTCGACTCAACTAAGCTATCCATTTCCTCTCGACTCGACACTTTTTCCGGAATGCACCACGCCGTGCCACCGTATCTTTGGAAAGTCGGCGAAAAACCTTGGGATCTTCCGCTGCTCCTAGACTGGGCCGGTCGGCTGGGTCCGTAAGCGTGTAGCGGCTTAGAAGTCCCCATAAGCGCGAAAAGGGGACTAACTCTCACTTCTCCAGAATCGGTGCATGACTTACAAACCAACGACTGGCTAAGCTCTCTCACTCAATGAACGATTCTTGCATCACGATATTCAAAGAGTTATCACAAGATATTCAGCAGCATGTCAAATAAAAAGCGGGCTCAACATGAAGAAAGCCTTGATTCAATCATTTTAAGCAATAAAAACACCTGCATGAAGAAAGCGTTCATGGCGGCTTGACATGGCATGATTCGCGGCATATATTCAATCTCATATCAAAACACTTGAGCTCAACACTGAATCAAGGAATCCATACATAGGAATATAACAATAAAAAATCCTGGAATGTCTAAGGAGTGCCACTTCACCCAGAACTCAAACTCTGGCGTCTACGGCGTCCTCGATCGAGCTCGACACGCGACCTCAAGACAATCTTAGTCCTCAATCTGGATCCCACTTGCTCCACGTCCTTGGGTTCGCTCTCAGTACACCTCTCGATTAGAAATCACCACGATCTAAGGGGAATCAGACTTCCTAATACAAACACAGACTTAGTTCCATCTATGGGTTCTAATAGCACTTATTTGTCATTACCCCAATCTTAACTACAACCCAGTAAATATTAAAACTCAAAACATTAAACAAATACAACAAGAATTCAAGCATTACAAATTAACTCCTTTTCTCTAATAATTTTATTAAAAACTTCTTTCATACATATCATCGAGACAAAGCCATTTTTTCCTAAAGTATTAACTCGAGCTTAAAATCAAGTAGCATATTAAGCACAAATTAATCAAAATCTAAGTTTATGTTTTCTACGAAAATATTTTCATCATGAAGAAGAAAACCTATCAATATGACATGATTTGGAAGCATAAAAACTAGCTAAAATGGAGAGGGAAGAGAAGTGGCTATTAAGCGATGATATGAAGGAAGAGAGAAAATTACATTTTTAAATACCTCCAAAATGATATGGGTCGAGATGGTGATGTATGTCGAGAAGATGATAAGAAACAAGGTTGATGAAGAAAGTTTATCACGAAGCTCAATGAAACTCAAGGTTCTTGATGGAGGTTTGCAGAGGAAGAGGAAACTTAGAGAAGAAGAAAGAAGAAAAGAAAGTGAGGTTGTGAGAGTGATCGTGATATCACGGTAGTAAAAGAAACCATTTAAATGAATTTTCTTTTTAAAAAAACACAAATAAGTGGCGATGTAACTCTTTGATATGAGATGCTAATCCCATCGATCATTTCTATCTAATCTCTCCTCTCTCATGATTACCCTCTAATCTATAGAGTTAAAGATATAAAAACACGTGACGAGGCGCAAACCGAGTAATATAAATTTATAAATATTACAAACAATATAATCATTGCGCTAAATAACGTTCGTATTAAGTAAAAATCACGAGGTGTTTGAGTCTCGACCGCGAGGTCGTCGGCTACTTGTGCAAGTGCACAAGGCTCCCCTAACTCTGAGTTCGTGCGCGCGGCACTCCTCGATTCGACATCACGACCTCCTCCGGCTCGATGCAGCGACCTCGTCATTTCGGCTCGACAAATGACCGCCGACGCGCGATCTTGGCATGGGATCTCGACCACGAGGTCTTGATGCGAGGTCTCGACCAGTCGATCTCATCATCGGGTGTTACACTAGGATTCTTAGCCATTACTACGAAATAGAGTCTATATGTCCATCCATCGCTCCTATAAGCGGTCTTGCAAAAATCTAAATTCTCAAAAAAAAAAAATTAAATCGGGAGTATGCGGATAAAGCTGCACAACCAATAAAAGCTATTCTTATCAAAAAAAAACAAAGGGAAAAATATGACCTTGTCAACTTCCTTTGCATTAAGAGCACATACATATTCCACTTATGTAGTAGAAGGCAGGGATCGTAATTGCGGAACACCCTCTTTTCCAAATCAAAGAACGCGTTAGAATAAGCGAAAGATGATAAATTTAATTGAATTGAGAAGATTGAAGAGTGTCGGCGATAAAGTCGTGTGGATTGAGAATCACCTGAAGGTCTTGGCCGTTCTCGGGTGAACTCATCCACGAGGCGTGATATAACTTTGACCTTCATTTTACGTAGAAGAAACCAGCTACTGTTTAAACTTCTTCAGCGCCAAATTCGGGGCGGTGTTGCTAAAATGCGAGTCAGCAGCGTAAGATCGTCGGTCCTACGAGTTTTCACCCCTGGCGAGTTGACTACTGTTATAGGATCGCCGGCTGTAGAATCGTTGTAGTATCGTGGTTCAGGCTCGACAAATCGTAGGATCGTCGTCACTCTCTGCCAACCTCGATTCGCTCTCTACGGTTCCTTGGGTAGACACTTGAGGAACCAAGCTTGTGTTAATTAAGTAGGATCAAGGCAAACACAACAACAGGCCCAGCGGGTTAAAAAACCCGATTGACTAGTCTTTGTTTGTTTTAGATTTTAGAATCTGTTTGGACCCTAAAATCAATTACAGGCATTTTTAGTTACTATTTATGTGTTAGTTTTAGATTTTAGCAAATTTCAGAATCTTGTTTGTACTTTAGAATCGATTCTAGTAGAATACACAACATCCAAGTTTTTCAGTTCAAGGAATAATTGATTCTAGATATGGGACCCTAAAATATTTCATATTTACACTTCAAAAGTGATTCTATTTTGTCAACCAAACATAAATCAATTTTTGAACTCACTTTTTAAACTACCATTATCAAACACAAATCAATTTTTTAAACTCATTATTTTTAAAAATCAATTTTTAAACAAGATTCTTCACGATCTATTTTACGAGAATCTAAAACAAGCGGACCCTAGATCGATTCATTTCTAAATAAATTGAGATATTTTGATTTGTGTCAAGGCACACTTTATTATTTATACGTTTGTTACAAATTTTGTTCTGATTTTTGACTCATCACATTGTTATCCTTTTGCATTATGCATCTGAATGCCACGTGATGCTAAATATTAGGATCTATATATATCACTAGTGCGAAATACACCTAAAACACATATTTATAACGCGGTTTTGGGGATAACCGTGTAACATATAACGCGGTGGCATTTTTGAAATAAAATGATGAAATTGTGAGATCTATGGCGCCGGTTTTAGGATAAAACCAGCGTGATCGTATGTAAGCGATACCAATGGCACGGTTTTTAGGGAGTAAAACGCGATCGTATCTCCAAGACATATGGCGTCGGTTTTAAGTTAAAACCTTGATCGTATGTAACGCTTGAGACATATAAGCGCTTGGTTTACCCAAAAAACCGGCGCCATATGTTTAAAAATATTGTGAGACTTAGTGGCGCCAGGTTTAAGTAAAAACGCGGTTGTATGTAATCGATACCTATGGCGCCGGTTTTAGGAGTAAAACGTGATCGTATCTCCAACACCTATGGCGCGGTTTTAAGTTAAAACGGCGGTGATGCGTATGTAACGCGAGACATATGACGCTGTAACGACCGTTTCGGACACGCTACGAACTTCGAGATACTGCGAGCTCGAGTTCACAGAGCTCAACTAAACTGTATGGCGATGCGTTTTAAAGCGATACTCTTGTGCCCTTTAGAAAGTCACGGTCTATTATTATTTATTTTATTTTATTTTATTTTTATAAGACCCGGCTCGTGCACATCAGAGTAATTCTGACTTTTGAAACATGGTGCAACTAAGACCACAAGACTTAAGTCTAAATAACAGCGCTTAACTAGCAATGCGTACATACTTATATATACAAGATATAAAAGTGCATACAAAAAGACGAGTAATAATGTACAAAGAAAATACACCTAGGTATGGCGACTTCAAGAGAGAGCAATCATACCACAGAGTACTTAGCGAACACCCACCTTGTTGCTCAAAAGTAAAACCACCCGATCTACCATGTGCTCAAAATGACATCTAGCCCCAGCTGGTCACAACCTCACGAACACAAAAAAACAAGAATGCAGTCATCCCGAAACATCCAACAAACATAATCAATCCACGACAAATATAGGTCGTCGCCACGATCCTCGTCGAGCTCCTCCCTCGCCATCATCTCTTTGTCGAGTTCCTGCACCCTCGACATCGCCTGGGTAACCATCATGGATTGAAGGTACCCACGGGAAAGGTCGACTTCTCAGCAATTCAAGATAAACCACGGCATAAAGAAATAAGCAACCGCAACAATGTTTATCAATCACCAAGCGTGACTCGACGCTTCTCACTCTGGGCTACGACTCAACTCGCGATCCATTTTCTCTCGACTTCGACCATTATTAGGAAGCGGGGCCAGTTCCATCTGACATACGGTGACGTACCGGTAGTAGCCTTGGGATCTTTAAGCTTCTCCCTAGATATGCGATGCCGGTTCCTCTGTTGCGGCGTCTAGTCAATCTCCGTAAACAAAGGGGACCTAGCACCCTCGATTATCAGGTCCGCACGGCTCAACGTCATAACGACTTGCTACTTTCGCTCGCTCGATGAACAGGCTCTCCGGCTTACAATATTCAAAGTGGCGCTTAAAATTACTTGCCGCACATCAAATAAGAGAACATGCTTAATATAAAGCATGAATTCGGCGGTAACCACGCCAATTCATGGCATATATTCAATCTCATATCAAATAATGCATAACTTCGATCATATCACAACATTACATGCTCGACCAAGCAAATCAAGGATTCCATACATAGGAATATAACAATAAAAATCCTAGAATGTCTAGAAAGTGCCCTTCACAGAACTCCAGAAGCTACGGCGTCTCTGGCGTCACTCAATCGAGCTTCGACAGCGACCTCGACACGTACCATCCTCAATCGACCTCGACACGTGCACACTTCTCGATCGACCTCGACACGTCTGAGTTCTCGATCTGGATCCCCACTTGCTCCCCACGTCCTCGGGTTAACTCTCCCGTACACCTCGATTGAAATCCACGATCTCGGGGAAAGCAGGACTTCCTAATACAAGCACAACTTAGTTCCATCTATGGGTTCTAATAACACTTAGCTCTCATTATCCCAATCTTAACCACATGACCCAAGTAAACATTAAAACTCAGAACTTAAACAAATACAACCAAAATTCAAACATTACAAAAATAACTCCTTTTCTCTAAAATTTTATTAAAACTTCTTTCATACATCACCAGGACAAAGTCATTTTCCTCTAACACAAAGTTAGGGTTTCGATCAAAGTTCATGAAAAAGGTTATATGATTCTATAACAAATAAATCAACAACAACATCAACAAGAAACAGCGTACAACAAACTAAAACAAGAAATCAAAACAAACCAAATAGGGAGGGTTTTGGGCCTTTGCCTATTGCAGAAAACGAGAGAAAGCAATTTGTTTTACAAGCTCAAATAATTGGTTAGAAAGGTAGGTCATGTCATGAAAAAGAAAACCTATCAATATGACTGATTTGGGAAGCATATAGACTAGCTAAAATAGAGAGAGAAGAAGTGGCGTACTTGATAGCATGAAGGAAGAAAATTACGTTTTTCATACCTCAGTGATGGTCGAGATGGTGATATATGTCGAGAAGATGATGAGGAACAAGATTGATTGATGAAGAAAGTTTGTGCGAAGCTCAATAAAACTCAAGGTTCTTCGATGGGAGTTTGGAGAGGAAGAGGAAACTTAGAGAAGAAGGAAGAAGAAAGAAAGAAAAGAAAGTGAGGGTTGTGAGGTGATCGAATACCACGGTAGTAAGAAACCATTTAAATGAATTTTTCTTTTTAAAAAAAAACACAAATAAGTGGCGTGTAACTCTTTGTTATGAGATGTTAATCCCATCAATCATTCTACCCATCTAATCTCTCCTTTCTCATGATTACCCTGCAATCTATAGGTTAAAGATAAAAAAAACACAGCGACAAGAGCTGCGCAAACAGGCCGATGAGATAAGTATTACAAACAATATAATCGTGCGGCTAAACAGCGTTAAGTAAAAATCTGGCGTTTCAGGTCTCGACTGCGAAGTCGATCGGGGTGCTTGTGCAAGCGCACAAGGCTCTGGCTGCGAGTTACGTGCCGCGGCCTCCTCGATTCGACATGCGACCTCCTCGGCTCGGTATCGACCTCGCCGACATATGACCTTGTGCGCGCGATCTTGTGCGGGATCTCGACACGCGAGGTCTTGAGTGCGAGGTCTGCGACACGAGTCGATCTCGTCATCGGGTGTTCTGATCTCTCCCTCTAAAAATTTACGTCCTCGAAATTGCAAATAAGATTCTTACCGCGGAAAAGTTGAAGTCTTGAGTCTTCATCTTCTCCTCCGACTCCCAGTCGCATCTCGGTCTTACGATCCCACCTGACTTTGACAAGTTGAATCTCTTTGTTCATATTTGTTTGGCTTCCAAGGTCAGCGATCCTTCTTTGGTGATGCTTGAAGGATAAGTCGTCCCTCGGTTGAATCCACATCAGGTTCGATGACATGAGAGGAGTCGGAAATATATCTCGCCGGTGTGAGGCGTGGAAGGCGTCATGAATCTTTGACAAGAAGGGTGGCAAGGCAATCGATATGCCAGCTGGGCCGTCTGACGAAGAATGCAGTACGCAATACGATATGCCCCAGCTGGGCCGTCTGACGATGAATTGTGAGGCGTGGAAGGCGTCATGAATGTTTTGGCGTCGTTGGTCGCTAACTCTTACATCGACTTTGAGGCGTTCGCATCCTATCTCACGATCAAAGCGGATCTTCTCGATGTCTGCTGGATCATATCACGGTCCCCGCAACCGGCAAGCGCTCGTAGTCTGGTACCAACAAGAGGCGTCCGACATTTCGTCCGTCTGGTGCTTCAAAGGTCCCGTTCAATACTCGCGTATGGACTGTTGTAGGTGAACTCCACCAATGGTAGGCGTCGTCCCAACTTCCTCTCGGTGATCTAACGTCTGGCTTCGCAACAAATCTTCAAGTGATTGGATGCGTTCTCTCGGTCTGGCCGTCGATCGACTGGGGATGATATCTTGAGCTAAGCACGAGCTCGGTTCCCATCGCTCCTTGCAATTCCCTCCAAAAATGAGGCGTGAACTTGGATCTCGGTCAGATACGATCGAAGAGGTATTCCATGAAGTCGTACTATCTCGCGATGTAGATCTCGGTCGGCTTTTTCCACGTTGTATGTCGACCTCGCTTTGGTAAGAAATGGCCGATTTGGTCGATCGGTGGCGATCACCCAGAATCGAATCATTCTTCTTACTGCGTCTTGACAAACCTACAGCCAATCCATGGAAATACTATCCCATTTCCATCTTTGATGCGTCAGCGATTGTAGCATTCGCGGTCGTTGGTGCTCCACGCCGGCTTTCGACATGTCGAACCACGAGCTCGTGCTCGACCGCCGCCTTCTTCATTCAGGACCACCAAAAATGCTTCTTCAGTCTTGATACATCTTACGTAACTCCTGGGTGAATACTAAAATTGCTCTTATCGCCGTCGAGAATCAACTTCCTCGGCTCGGCTCGTTAGGTACACATACTCGGCCATTGCATCTCGAGTTGTCGTCGCTCAGGCTTGGAGTCTGTCGCCTTCCCTTATGCTATCAGTGAACGCCTTCTCTTTGCGAGGGCTCGTCATGAACTTGCGGTCTCGGATCTCGTCCAACAATCTGTTAGAAATGGTAAGCATGCAAATCTCGACTTCCCCGGTGAAACTTGACCACTCGACTTCAAGTCTCGGAACTTCTCGAGCATCTCGACTCCTTGATCATCATTCTTTGAGGTTAAAAGCGCTCTTTCTGCTCAATGCATACGCTACTCGTTAACTAGGGATGGTATTCCAGCGTAAAGTCGTAGTCCTTGAGAAATTCCGTCCATCTTTCTTTGTCGCATGTTGAGCTCTTTGCGGTCGAGCGGGTGCTTCAAGCTCTTGTGATCGTTGAAAAGCGATGAAGTGCTCCCATAAAGGTAGTGCCTCCATATCTTGACGCCAAAAACTCTGCTTTGCCCGGCTCCAGTCGTGAGTAGGGTAGTTTCTCTCGTGAATCTTAAATTGTCTTGAAGCATCTGCGACCACCTTAGATGTTGCATCGGCCGCATCGATCCACGATGTGGCGCATCACAATACACCTCGTAAGGCTCTTACGGTTGAAGCGAGAAATCAACCGCAGGCGGTATGGTCAGCTCGCCTTGATCTTTGAAAGCGGCTTCACTCCTCGGTCCAGGCAAAGGTTGATCCTTCCTGCGTAAGCCGTGTAAGAAGCGCGACAATCTTGAGAAACCTTGATGAATCTTGATAATAACTTTGCTAAGCCAGCAAAACTCCAGATGTCGTTAGTATGCGTCTTGATTTGTTCCCACCTTCTTACGACTTGATCTTAGTTGGATCACGGTATCCGCTTCTTTGGAAATCACATGGCCAAGAAAATTCACCTCTTGAGCCAAAATTCACGCCCGACGAGGTTGGCATAGAGTTGCTTATCTCGTAATATCTGCGATGCTCGGCGTAGGTGTTCTTCGTGCTCTTCTCGGTTCTTGAGTAGATCGAGGATGTCGTCGATGAACACTACAACAAAGCGATCCAGAGCGAATGGAAAATCCTATTCATGTAGTCCATAAACCACGGTGGCGGCATTCGATCACTCAAGCGACATCACAGTACTCGTAGTGACCAGTATCACAGTCTGAAAGGCTGTTTGGGGACATCTTCCTCCTTCACGCGAATCGATGGTAGCGGGCTTGAGTCTATCTTGGAAAAGATCGCGCTCCACGAAGTTGATCCATCAAGTCGTCCATCTGAGAGTAGCGGATAGCGGTTCTTCACGGTAACCTTGTTGAGCTCGGTAATCCACGCCTGACCTCGATCGTCCATCCTTCTTCTTAACCCGACATACTTTGGAGCTCCCCACGGTGACGGCTCGGTCGTATGAATTGCCGACTCCATGTGTTCGATCTGGGACTTCGATTCTTTCATCTCGGCGAGGAGACATCTGTATGGCGCTTTGAAATCGGTCTGTCACGGAATCGGTCGATGGAGAACTTCGACCTCGTCTTGGTGGTAACCTGGCACGTCCGGGAAGCGTCACCAGCCATACACCACTTTGGTACATTCTTTGAAAGAAGGAACTAGGGAATACATGTATCGGCTAGTTGAAGTTTTCAGCGGTCGAAGTGAAGAATGTTCGGTGGTGTGTGACTTTGAGGGCGTTTTCAGAAGGCGTGCCGGGGTTACCACGATGCGCCAGCGATGTTTATGGATTACATGAATAGGATTTTCCATTCGTTCTTGGATCGGTTTGTAGTAGTGTTCATCGGCGACATCTGATCTACTCGAGAGCAGAAGAGCCGCGAAGAACAACTACGTCGATGCTGCGGATATTCACGAGAGAAGCAGCTATATGCCAACTGTCGAAGTGTGAATTTTGGCTCGAAGAGGTGAATTTTCTTGGTCACGTGATTTCCAGAAGGGATAGCTTGCGGATCAACTAAGATTGAAGCGGTGTTAAGCGTGGGAACGGCCGAAGGCGATTCAGAGATCGGGGGATTTTGTTGGCTTAGCTATTTCCGAAGATTCATTGAAGGTTTCTCGAAGATTGTCGCGGCTCTTTACGACTACGAGGAAGGATCAACCTTTTGCCTGGGCCAGGAGTGTGAAGCCAGTTTTCAAAGGCGAAGAGCTTTTGGCGGCCGGCGCTTTGTGCTGATTTTGCCTCAAACGAAGAGCCTTACGAGGTGTATTGTGATCGCGTCACACGGGGATTGGGATGCGTCTTTGATGCAACATCGGAAGGTGGTGGCGTATGTGAAGGCGGCAAGATTCACGAGAGAAACTACCTCACGACTTGGGTGGCGGCGATGGTTTTCTGGCCGAAGATATGCGAGGCCTTTACGCTTTATGGGAGCACTCTTCTTTATTTTCGTGATCCTGAAAGCAAAGTACATTCGACGAGAAGAAGAGCTCAACATGCGTCGGCGTAGATGGATAAATTTCTCGAGGACTACGACTTTCACGTTGGAATACCATCCATTAAGGCTAACGTAGTAGCGGATGCATTGAAGCGGAAGAAGCGTTCTGGATTTCCTCGATGATGATCAAGGAGTTGGAGATGCTCGAGAAGTTCAGAGACTTAAAGTTGAGTGTCGAAGTTTCACCTGGAAAGGCGAGATTTGGTATGCTTACCATTTCTAACAGATTGTTGGGCGAGATCAGACCGGCGAGGTTCATGATGAGCTCACGCAAGAGAAGGTCGATTGATAGCGCGAGAAGCGACCGAATTCAGTCGGAGCGGGCGACATCTTAAGATGCAATGGTAAGTGTGTGTACCTAACGTGGCAGTGAAAGATTAATACTTGGCGGCGCGCGTAAAGAACTTTAGTATTCATCCGGGAGTTCTGAAGATGTATTAAGACTTGTGAAGCGTTTTTGGTGGTCGAATGAAGAAGCGAAGTGGTAGTCGTAACCGTGTTTAGCGTGTCGGCGAAGGTGGAGCACCAGCGACCTGCGGGAATGCTCTGATAAACGGCGTGCGGTATGGAAATGGGATAGTATTTCCATGGATTTCGTTGTAGGTTTGCGAAGGCGAGAAGAAGAATGATTCGATTTGGGTGATTGTCGACCGATTGACCGTCTGCTCATTCTCTTGCCGGTGGTCGACATACAGCGTGGAAAAGGCGGCTAGAGATCTACATCAGCGGAGATAGTGCGACTTCATGGAATACCCTCTTGATCGTGTCGGGCCAGAGATCAGAAATTCACGTCTCATTTTGGAGAGAATTGCAAGCGATGGGAGCAGGAGCTCGAGGCTTAACTCGGCGTATCATCCCAGCCCGGCGGTGAGAGAAACGATCGATAAATCGCGAGGATTTGTTGCGGCGTGTACCTTAGATCATAGGAAGTTGGGGCGGCGTCTTACCATTGGTGGAGTTCACCTACAATACAGTTTCCATGCAGTATTGGAATGGCACCTTTTTGAAACCTTTGTATGGGCGTAAATGTCAGGCGCGCCTCTTTGTTGGTACCAGGATGGCGGCGTTGTTGTGGGACCAGATATGATCGGCGGAGACTCACGAGAAGATTCCGTTTGATCGAGAGATAGGATCGCGAGCGTCTCAAAGTCGGCGGAAGAGTTATGCGGACCAACGGCGTCGACCGCTCGAGTTCGAGGAAGGAGAACATGTATTTCTTAGAGTCACCCCCACGCCTGGAGTTGGTCGGCGATCAAATCCAAGAAATTTACCCTAAATTCGTTGGACCTTACGGATTCTTAAATCGTATTGGTCGATTGGCATATCAGTTGCCTTGCCACCCTTCTTGTCAAACATTCACGGCGTCTTCCACGTCTCACAATTCTGCGAGTATATTTAGGCCCTCTCATGTCATCGAGCCGGATGTGATCTGACTAAAGGGGCGACTTATCCTTGAAGCATCACCAGTGAGGATCGTTGGCCAGAAAAGCCAAGCGATTCTTGAACAAAGAGATTGACTTGTCAAAGTTGTGTGGGATCGAGAAGGCGGAGATGCGACTTGGGAAGGTGGAGGAGAAGATGAAGACTTCGATTACCCTGAACTTTCAGAGGTAAGAATCTTATTTGCAATTCGAGGCGAAATTTTTTAGAGGAGAGATTGTAACACCTGAGGGCGAGATCGACCTGCGTATTAGGGCGTCGTATCGAGACCTCGCGTTGAGATCTCGTGTCGAGACCTCGTACCAAGACCTCGTGTCGAGATCCCGTGCCAAGATCGCGTCGCAGGGTCATATCTTGGCGATGAGGGCGCGTCTGGTGAGGCCGCGTGCACGAACTCGTGTTAGAGCCTTGTGCGCTTGCACGAGCACCCTAGTCGACATCGTGTCGAGATGATAGCACGTATTTTTACGAACGTTATTCAGCGTTATGATTATTTTGTTTGTAATATTTACATATTCGGTTTGCCGTTCTCGACGTTGTGCTTCTTTTTAGATCTGTAACCTATAGAGTAAAGGGTAATCATGAGAGAGGAGAGATTAGATGGGTAGATTGATTGATGGGATTAGCATCTCATAGCTGTGAATTCACGATAATGCCGCTTCCTCACCGGTGTATATTGATCGACCCTCGAGCCCTCACTTTCTCTTTTCTTCTTTCTTAACTTCCTTCTTCTCACGAGTTCCTCTTCCTCTCCAAAACTTCCATCGAAGAACCTTGAGTTCCATCGAGCTTACGCATAAACTTTCTTCATCAACCTTGGTTCTCATCATCTTCTCGACATATCTCACCTTCGACCACCATTTGAGGTATGAAAAATAGATTCTCTTCCTTCATTACTCTTGTTTAGCGCCATTTCTTCTTTCCATTTTAGCTAGTTTTTATGCTTCCAAATCATCTCATATTGATGGGTTTTCTTCTTCATGATATTACCTACCTTTCTAACTTGGAATTATTTGAGCTTGTAAAACAAATTTCTTTCTCTGTTTTTCTACAATACGCGGTGCCCAAAACCCTTCCTTTTTGGTTGTTTTGATTTCTTGTTTTAGTTTGTTATGCGTTGCTTACGGTTGTTGTTGTCGTCGATTTATACATTTGTAGCATCGGATAACCTTTTTCATGAACTTTTGATCGAAAACCTAACTTTGTAGTTAAGATTGGGGTAATGAGAGCTAAGTGCTATTAGAACCCATAGATGGAACTAAGTTGTGCTTGTTTAGGAAGTCGATTCAGAGATCGTGTGATTTCGAATCGAGGTGTGCTGGGAGAAGCGAACCAGAGGCGTGGGAGGCGATGGGATCGGATCAAGAAGCTATGCGATGTAAGTCGGTGAGAAAGCGTCGTGTCGAGAGTCGATTGAGGGCTGACGCGATGTCGAGATCGAGTAAGAGAAGTCGTTGTCGAGCTCGTTTGAAGGCAGTAGTGTCGAAGTCGTTGTCGAGCAGTATTAGCTTGGAGTTCGGGAAGGGCACTTGATATTCTAGGTGGTTATGGTTTGTCGTAAGGGCACTCCCGGACATTTTAGGATTTTTATTGTTATATTACTATGTATGGATTCCTTGATTTGTGTCGAGCATGTAATGTTGTGATATGATTGGGTTTTGCATGTATTTAATATGTGATTGAATATATGTTGTGAATTATGTATTATTTGTTGAATTGCGTTTCTTCATATCGAGCTTGCTCCTTTTATTTGACATGCGGTTGAATATCTTGTGTATAACTCTTTGAATATTGTAAGCGGAGGAAATTTGTTCATCAGTGGCGAGCTAAGCGAGTCGTTATAGCGTTTTTGGCCGTGACCGGATAACTAAGTGCTAGGTCCCCTTTTGTTTACGGGAGATTGACTAGGCGTCATGCGCTATGGGACTGAGTTGGTATCCTAGGGAGGCGAAGATCCCAAGGCTTAATTGGACTTTCCAGCGTCTGATGCAGCGTGTGCATTAGGAAAAATTGTCAGTCGAGAGAATGGATCGCGAGTTGAGTCGAGTCTAGAGTGAGAAGGTCGAGTCACGTGTGGTGATTGATATACATTGTTGTGTTGCTTATTTCTTTATCAGTGTTTATCTTGAATTGTTGAGAAGTTGACCGCTTTCCGTGGTGCCTTCAATCCATAGCGGTTACCCAGGCGATGTCGAGTGCGAGGGGGAACTTCGGCGGCGGATGATGGCGAGGAGGAGCTCGGCGAGGATCGAGCGATGACCTATACTTGTCGTGATTTACTTTGTCTATGTTTTTGTGTATAGTGGTTGTGACCCGGTTGGGCGGTTATGTTTTGTTATTCTTGGGTAGGCGGCGGTTTACTTTGGGCGACCCTGCGTGGGTGTCTGTGGAAGTACCCAGGTATGATTGCTCTCTTGAAGTCGTCATACCTTAGGTGTATTTCTTTGTACATTTACTACTCTGTATGTTGTATACATTATTATTTAAGTGGTATATATGTATGTTATGCATGTATGTTTTATTAGAATTTAAGCCTTGTGTCTTAGTTGCATCATGTTTGAAAATTTGTAATTACTACGATGTGCAGTGGTTTTATAAAAAAAAAAAAATAGGCCGTACTTTCTAAAGGCACTGAAGTATCGTTTTAAAACACATCGCATCTGAGGTAACTTGAACTCGGTGTGTCGAGCTCGGTAACTTCGAGCTTCGGTATGTTGAGCTTCGGTAGCGGTCAGGAAGCGAGGTCATTACAATGTTGGTATCAGGCTTGATTCGGTTCTAAGAAAGTGTGCATAGGAAATTTGGACTGGTCCCTGTGTCGGGATATATATATATATATATGTGTTGGGTACCTAATTGTACTATCTTGATTGCTGTTTGATTAAGTGAAGCACTTATTGCTTGAAAAATTGTTTATTTGTTTCTTGATTGAAGCGGTGTGTTTTAACACATCCTTGTTGTGAGATTACGACGGGGTTTTGAACTTTGTGGAATCTAATGCCACCTCGTAGGGATCTGATAGGCAAGGAAACGTCGACATGGGCGAGCAATTCAAGCTATGGCAGAGATGGCGGCGACCATGGCTCGGCCAAATCAGGCTGCAACTCAGCAGGCTAACGCGATGGCTCAGCCAGGCGGCGGCGTGCTAACTTCGGCAAAACTTGCGGCCCGACAACGGCGGCGGAGCGAATCTTTGGCGGAAGGATTGGCGGACTTTAGGAAGCATGATCCACGAAGTTTCACGGTGAGCCAAATCGGATAAAGGCGATCTTTGGATGCAAGAGATCGAGAAGAAGATCTTGAGGCACTCCATTGCCCAAACAGCGTGAAGGTAGACTCGCCACCTACTTGCTGCTAGGAGGCGCGAGTATTGGTGGAAAGGAGTGAAACAAACATTTATAGCGAGCGTCGCGAGATAACCTTGGGAGCTTTTCCGTAAAGGTTCTTGGACAAGTACTTCCCAGATCTTGCCGCAGTAGAAAAGCAAGAGTTTCTTCAATTGCAGTGGCGGTATGGCGATGTCAGTATGCGACCAAGTTTGAGTCATTGGCGAGTATTTGAGTCCATTCGTGATCGAGCTGACCAAAGATGGTTAAGTGAGAGATTCCAGCGAGGATTAAGATTTGACATTGAAGTCGGTGGTGTCATTGAGGATTGAAACCTCGAGGCGATAGATCGTTGTGTCGAGGTAGAAGGAGTAAAGCCACAAGAAGAAAGCTATTGTAAGCGGGCCGGTGAGACCCAGTGCGAAGGCGAGGTTTACCACGAAAGAAACAAGCTGCGAGAAGAAGCCTTCTGGCCAGGCCTCGGGGAACAACAACAAGGGACAATATCGTCAGATGACCCAGGGCGAGAAGCGGAGAGTCAGGCCGGTCTGAGGTGACTTGCTATCGTTGTGGAAGGCTAGGACATTATGCGATCGCGTACTCGGAAGGAGGAGGTGTGTTTCAAGCTGTAAGCCAGGGCATTTTGCGGGTGTCCCACACCTAAAGGCTGAGCCGTGATGCTTGCGGCAAAGGCCGAAGGAAGCGTCCCAGGTAGCTAAAGCTGAGTCTTACGCATGGCGGCGAAGCGAAGCGGTGATGATCTTATTCAAGGTGAATGTGAGATTGAGGTAAATCCTTATCAGTCCTCTTTGATTCGGGTGCAACCCGTTCCTTTATTTCTTGATTGTGTGAACCATTTGAACTTGGTGTGGCGCTTTACCGTTCAAATTGGTAGTTACAACCCATTTGCTAAAACCTTAGTCACAAACCTTTGCATGTCTTAATTGTGTAGTGGTTATTGAGTAGAAAGTTTGTGGTCAATTTGGTTTGTTTGCCTCTTGGGGGCTTAGATGTCATCCTCGGGATGGATTGGTTGTCACACCACCATGTCCTCTTGGGTGTGCCGTAAAGCGTAATTTTCCGGACCTTGGAGTCTCGATTATCTTTCTTTGAGCGTGTCGGAGTTTCTTTGAAAGAAGGAACTAGGGAATACATGTATCTGGCTAGTTGAAGTTTTCGGCCGGTCGAAGTGAAGAATGTTCTAGTGGTGTGTGACTTTGAGGGCGTTTTCAGAAGGCGTGCCAGGGTTACCACCGGTCACGAGAGGTCGAGTTCTCCATCGAGTTGATTCGGGGAGCAGGCCGATTTCAGCGCCATCTGAGGATATCTCTGCGAGATGAAAGAAGCGAAGTCCCGGATCGAACACTTGGAGTCAAAGCGATTCATCTGACAGAAGCGTGTCGCAGTGGGGAGCTCCGGTGTTATTGGTTAAGAAGAAGGATGGGCGATCGGTGTGCGTGGACTCTGCGAGCTCAACAAGGTTCTTGTGAAGAAGCAGATTATCCAGTTACCTCGTATTGGCGACTTGATGGATCAACCGTGGGCGGCGATCTTTTCAAGATAGACTTGAAGTCGGGCTACCATCAGTTCGGCGTGAAGGAGGAAGATGTCCCCAAGCGACTTCCGGGACGGATCCCGGTCACTCTGAGTACTTGGTGATGCCGTTTGGAGTGACAAATCGCCCGCGATGTTTATGGATTACATGAATAGGATTTTCCATTCGTTCTTGGATCAATTTGTAGTAGTGTTCATCGGCGACATCACGATCTACTCGAGGCAGAAGAGCACGAAGAACACTTCACGTCGATCTTTGCGGATATTACGAGAGAAGCGACTATATGCCAGCACTGTCGAAGTGTGAATTTTGGCTCGAAGAGGTGAATTTTCTTGGTCACGTGATTTCCAAGAAGGGATAGGCGTGGATCAACTAAGATTGAAGCGGTGTTAGCGTGGGAACGGTAGAAGGCGATTCTGAGATCGGGAGTTTTGTTGGCTTAGCGGGCTATTATCGAAGATTCATTGAAGGTTTCGAAGATTGTCGCGGCTCTTTACGACTTACGAGGAAGGATCAACCTTTTGCCTGGGCCAGGAGTGTGAAACCAGTTTTCAAAGGCGAAGGAGCTTTTGGCAGCGGCGCTGTCTTTGATTTTGCCTCGACCGAAGAGCACTACGAGGTGTATTGTGATCGTCACACCAGGGGATTGGGATGCGTCTTTGATGCAACATCGGAAGGTGGTCGCGTATGCTTCAAGGCGACTTAAGATTCACGAGAAACTACCTACTCACGACTTGGGTGGCGGCGATGGTTTCTTCTTGAAGATATGGAAGCACTACCTTTATGGGAACACTCTTCTTGTTTTCGGCGATCACAAGAGCTTGAAGTACTGTTCGACGAGAAAGAGCTCAACATGCGTCGGCGTAGATGGATGGAATTTCTCGAGGACTACGACTTTCGTTGGAATGCCATCCGGTAAGGCTAACGTAGTAGCGGATGCATTGAAGCGGGAAAGGCGTTCTAGTTTCCTCGATGATGATCGAGTTGGAGATGCTCGAGAAGTTCGAGACTTAAAGTTGAGTGTCGAAGTTTCAGGAAGGCGAGATTTGGTATGCCACCATTTCTAACAGTTGTTGGGCGAGATCAGAGACCAGCGAGGTTCATGGCGAGCTCTGCAAGAGAAGGTCGATTGATAAGCGCAAGGGAAAGCGTGAGAATTCCAAGTCGGAGCAGACGACATCTTAAGATGCAATGGCGAGTGTGTGTACCTAACGTGGCGGTGAAAGTTAATACTTGACCAGCGCGCAAGATCGCTTTAGTATTCATCCGGGAGTTCACGAAGATGTATTAAGACTTGAAGAAGCATTTTTGGTGGTCGGAATGAAGAAGCAAGTGGTGATGCGTAACCGTGTTTAGCGTGTCGAAGCGAAGGTGGAGCACCAGCGACCTGCGGGAATGCTCTGATAAACGGCGTACGGTATGGAAATGGGATAGTATTTCCATGGATTTCGTTGTAGGTTTGCGAAGGCGAGAAGAAGAATGATTCGATTTGGGTGATTGTCGGCCGATTGACCGAATCTGCTCATTTCTTGCCGGTGAGGTCGACATACAGCGTGGAAAAAGGCGGCCAGAGATCTACATCGCGGAGATAGTGCGACTTCATGGAATACCCTCTTGATGCGTGTCGGACCAGAGATCAAAATTCACGTCTCATTTTTGGAGGAATTGCAAGCGATGGGAAGCAGAGCTCGAGGCTTGGATCGGCATATCATCCCCAGCCCGGTCGGTGAGAGAAACGATCCGATCGCTTGAGGATTTGTTGCGGCGTGTACCTTAGATCACGCAGGAAGTTGGGACAATGTCTTACCATTGGTGGAGTTCACCTACAATAACTTGATTTCCATCACGGTATTGGAATGGCACCTTTTGAAGCCTTTGTATGGGCGTAAATGTCAGGCGACTCTTTGTTGGTACCAGGATGGCGGCGTTACGTTGTGGGACGAGATATGATCCGATGAACTCACGAGAAGATCCGTTTGATCGAGAGATAGGATCTGAGCGTCTCAAAGTCGGACGAGAAGAGTTATGCGGACCAACGGCGTCGACCACTCGAGTTGAGGAAGGAGAACATGTATTTCTTAGAGTCACCCCACTCTTTGAGTTGGTCGGCGATCAAATCCAAGAAATTTACCCTAAATTCATTGGACCTTACGATTCTTAAATCGTATTGGTCGATGGCATATCAGTTGCCTTGCCACCCTTCTTGTCAAACATTCACGGCGTCTTCCCACGTCTCACAATTGCGGAAGTATATTTCAGGCCCTCTCATGTCATCGAGCGGATGTGATACAACTAAAGGGGCGACTTATCCTTGAAGCATCACCAGCAAGGATCGTTGGCCAGAAAAGCCAAGCGATTCGCGGAACAAAGAGATTCAACTTGTCAAAGTTGTGTGGGATCGGAAAGGCTGGAGATCGACTTGGGAGGCTGGAGGAGAAGATGAAGACTTCGATGCCTGAACTTTTAGAGTAAGAATCTTATTTGCAATTTCGAGGGCCGAAATTTTTTTAGAGGAGAGATTGTAACACACGAGGGCGAGATCGACCTCGTATTAGAACGTCGTGTCGAGACCTCGCGTCGAGATCTCGTGTCGAGACCTCGTGCAAGACCTGCGTGTCGAGATCCGTGCCAAGATCGCGTCTTGCCCAGGAATGTCTGCGCCGGTGATGAGGGCAGCGTGCGAGATGAGAGGCGGCGTGCGCGAACTTCGTGTTAGAGGCCTTGTGCGCTTGCACGAGCACCCTGGTCGACATCGTGTGAGATGATATGCGTATTTTTCACGAGCGTTATTGCGTTATGATTATTTTGTTTGTAATATTTACATATTCGGTTTGCCGTTCTCGTATTTGTGCTTCTTTTAGATCTGTAACCTTTATAGAGTAGAGGTAATCATGAGAGGAGAGATTAGATGGGTAGATTGATTGATGGGATTAGCATCTCATGCGTGGTTCACGATAATGCCGCTTCCACTCACCAGGTGTATATTGATCGGCTCCTCACCCCCTCCCTCTCTCTTTTCTTCTTTCTTCTTCCTTCTTCTCTGAGTTCCTCTTCCTCTCCAAAACTTCCATCGAAGAACCTTGAGTTCCATCGAGCTTCTGCATAAACTTTCTTCATCAACCTTGGTTCTCATCATCTTCTCGACATATCTCACCTTCTCGACCACCATTTGAGGTATGAAAAACAGATTCTCTTCCTTCGTACTCTTTGTTTAGCGCCATTTCTTCTTTCCATTTTAGCTAGTTTTTATGCTTCCAAATCATCTCATATTGATGGGTTTTCTTCTTCATGATATTACCTACCTTTCTAACCGATTATTTGAGCTTGTAAAACAAATTTCTTTCTCTGTTTTCTGCAATAGGCAGTGCCCAAAAACCCTTCCTTTTTGGTTGTTTTGATTTCTTGTTTTAGTTTGTTGTACGTTGCTTCTGGTTGTTGTTGTCGTCGATTTATCTGTTGTAGCATCAGATAACCTTTTTCATGAACTTTTGATCGAAAACCCTAACTTTGTAGTTAAGATTGGGGTAATGAGAGCTAAGTGCTATTAGAACCCATAGATGGAACTAAGTTGTGCTTGTTTTAGGAAGTCTGATTCCCGAGATCGTGTGATTTCCGAATCGAGGTGTACGGGAAGAAGCGAACAGGGGCGTGGGGCGATGGGATCGGATCAAGAGCTATGCGTGTCGAGGTCGTGAGAAAGCGTCGTGTCGAGGTCGATTGAGGGCGGCTGCGTGTCGAGATCGAGTAAGAGAAGTCGTTGTCGAGCTCGTTTGAAAACGGTAGTGTCGAGGTCGTTGTCGGCGGCATTAGCTTGGAGTTCGGTAAGGGCACTTCATATTCTCGTGTTTATGTTTTGTCGTAAGGGCACTCCCGGACATTTTAGGATTTTTATTGTTATATTACTATGTATGGATTCCTTGATTTGTGTCGAGCATGTAATGTTGTGATATGATTGGGTTTTGCATGTATTTAATATGTGATTGAATATATGTTGTGAATTATGTATTATTTGTTGAATTGCGTTTCTTCATGTCGAGCTTGCTCTTTTTATTTGACATGCGGTTGAATATCTTGTGTATAACTCTTTGAATATTGTAGCGGAGAAATTTGTTCATCAGTGAAGCGAGCTAAGCGAAGTCGTTATGGCGTTTTGGCCGTGACCGGATAACTAAAGTGCTAGGTCCCCTTTTGTTTACGGGAGATTGACTAAACGTCGCCACGCTATAGGACCTGAGTTAGTATCTAGGGAAGCGAAGATCCCAAGGCTTAATTTGGACTTTCCGGTATCTGATGCAGCGTGTGCATTAGGAAAAATTGTCAGTCGAGAGAATGGATCGCGAGTTGAGTCGAGTCTAGAGTGAGAAGGTCGAGTCACGTGTGGTGATTGATATACATTGTTGTGTTGCTTATTTCTTTATGCCATGGTTATCTTGAATTGTTGAGAAGTTGACCCTTTCCCGTGGTGCCTTGATCCATGGCGGTTACCCAGGCGATGTCGAGTGCGAGGAACTTCGGCAGATGATGGCGAGGAGGAGCTCGGCGAGGATCGAGCGGCGACCTATACTTGTCGTGATTTACTTTGTCTATGTTTTTGTGTATAGTGGTTGTGACCCGGTTGGGCGGTTATGTTTTGTTATTCTTGGGTAGGCTAGCGGTTTACTTTGGGCGACCCCTGCGTGGGTGTCTGTAGGAAGTACCCCAGGTATGATTGCTCTCTTGAAGTCGTCATACCTTAGGTGTATTTCTTTGTATATTTACTACTCTGTATGTTGTATACATTATTATTTCGAGTGGTATATATGTATGTTATGCATGTATGTTTTATTAGAATTTAAGCCTTGTGTCTTAGTTGCATCATGTTTCGAAAAGCTGTAATTACTCTGATGTGCACGAGCTGGTTTTATAAAAAAAAAAATAGACCGTACTTTCTAAAAGGCACAAGAGTATCGTTTTAAAACACATCGCATACAGGGTAACTTGAACTCGGTGTGTCGAGCTCGGTAACTCGAGCTCGGTATGTTGAGCTCGGTAGCGGTCCGGAAACGGGTCGTTCTGGTGTGCAAAACAATCGATATGCCCTTTGGACCAATCTGACGAAGAATCGATAAGGTCCAATAAATTTAGGGGTAAGTTTCTTGGATTTGATGGCTCGACCCGACTCGATGATGGGGGTAACTCTAAGAAATACATGATCTCCTTCCTCGAACTCGAGTGGTCGGCGTCTTTCGTGCGCATAACTCTTACATCGACTTTGAGGCGTTCGCATCCTATCTCGATCAAGCGGATCTTCTCGATGGTCTGCTGGATCATATACGGTCCTACAATGAACTCTCGCCATCCTGGTACCAACAAAGGCGTCGACACTTTCGTCCATCTGATTAGCTTCAAAGGTGCCATTCCAATACTTGCATAGAGCTGTTATTATAGGTGAACTCCACCAATGGTAAGACATTGTCCCAACTTCCTCGGTGATCTAACATACATGCTCGCAACAAATCTTGGCGATTGTATCGTTCTCTCGGTTTGACCATCGATGCGGGGATGATATGCGAGCTAAGCTTGAGCTCGGTTCCCATCGCTTCTTGCAATTCCCTCCAAAAATGAGGCGTGAACCGGATCTCGGTCAGAGCCACGATTGAAGAGGGTATACCATGTAGTCGTACTATCTCGTGATGTAGATCTCGGTCAACTTTTCCACGTTGTATATCGACACTCCTTTGGTAAGAAATGAAGCGATTTGGTCGATCGGTCGACGATCACCCAAATCGAATCATTCTTCTTTGCGTCTTGATAAACCTACAGCGAAATCCATGGAAATACTATCCCATTTCCATCTTTGATGCGTCAGCGATTGTAGCATTCCAGCGGTCGTTGGTGCTCCACCTTAAACTTCGACCACGTTAAACCGCGAAAGCTACGTGCTCGACCACTTGCTTCATTCATTCCGGACCACCAAAAATGCTTCTTCAAGTCTTGATACATCTTAGTAACTCCTGGGTGAATACTAAAATTACTCTTATAAACCGTCAAGTATTAACTTTCTCGGCTCCACTCGTTAGGTACACATACTCGGCCATTGCATCTTAAGATGTTGTCAGATTCAGGCTTGGAGATGCATGCGCCTTCCACTTGCGCTATCAAGCTGGACCTTCTCTTGCGAGGGCTCGTCATGAACCTTTGGTCTCGGATCTCGTCCAATAATCTGTTAGAAATGGTAAGCATACCAAATCTCGGCTTCACTGGTGAAACTTCCACATTCAACTTCAAGTCTCGAAACTTCTCGAGCATCTCGACTCCTTGATCATCATTGCGGAAGCTAGAGCGCTCTTCCTACTCAGCGCATGCGCTACTATATTAGCTTTTCTGGATGATATTCCAGCGTAAAGTCGTAGTCCTTGAAATTACTGTCCATCTTCAGCGCGCATGTTGAGCTCTTTACGATCGAGCGGTACTTCAAGCTCTTGTGATCGCTGAAAGCGATGAAGTGCTCCCGTAAAGATAGTGCCTCCGTATCTTGACGCCAAAAACCACTGCTTTGCCCGGCTCAAATCGTGAGTAGGGTAGTTCCTCTCGTGAATCTTAAAATTTGTCTTGAAGCATACGCTACCACTTTCGGTGTTGCATCGGCACGCATCCCGATCACTGGTGTGACGCATCACAATACACCTCGTAAGGCTCTTCGGGTTGAGGCAAAATCAACACAGTATTTGTTGTCAAAAGCTCCTTGATCTTTGGCGGATTCACACTCCTCGGTCCAGGCAAAGGTTGATCCTTCCTCGTAAGTCGTGTAAGCGCGACAATCTTGAGAAACCTTGATGAATCTTCGATAATAGCACTTTGCTAAGCCAACAAAACTCTGATCTTAGTAGCTTAGTCTTGGTGTTCCCACGCTAACACGACCTCGATCTTAGTTGGATCCACAACTATCCCTTCTTTGGAAATCACGTGTCCAGAAAATTCACCTCTTGAAGCCAAAATTCACACTTGGATGTGTTCGCATAAAGTTGCTTCTCACGCCAATATCTATAGTACTCGGCGTAAGTGTTCTTACGTGCTCTTCTCGGTTCTTGAATAGATCGATATGTCGTCGATGAACACTACAGCAGAACTGATCCAAAAGCGAATGGAAAATCCTATTCATGTAATCTATAAACCACAATTTGGCGCATTTGTCACTCCAAGCGGCATCACTAAGTACTCATAATGCCCATTACCTAGTCTGAGCATTTGTTTTGGAGACATCTTCCTCCTTCAGCGAATCGATGGTAGCGGAGCTTCAAGTCTATCTTTGAAAACATCGCCGCTCCACGAAGTTGATCCATCAAGTCGTCAATGCGTGGTAGCGGATCTGCGGTTCTTCACAATAGCCTTGTTGAGTTGGCGATAGTCCGCGTCTGATCTGGATCGTCTATCCTTCTTCTTGACCAACAACCTTTGGAGCTCCCCACGGTGACACGGCTCGGTCGTATGAATTGCTTTGACTCCAAATGCTCAATCTGGGACTTTGGTTCCTTCATCTCGGCGGGAGACATCACTGTAGGCGCTATTGAAATAGGTCTATCCCTGGAATCGGTCGATGGAGAACTTCGACCTCTACGCCTTTAGTGGTAACCACAGCGCGTCTTGGGAAAAATGTCCACAAAGTCACACACCTGGTACATTCTTCACTTGATCTGTGGGAAACTTGAACTAGCGGATACATGTATTCCCTAGTTCCTTCTTTCAAAGAAACTCCAATCGTTCGGAAGAAAGATAATTGGAGACTCAAGTCTGGAAAAATTACGGTTTTACGGGCCGCAGTCCAAGAGGACATGGTGGTATGACAACCAATCCATCCAGGGATGACATCTAAGCCCTTAAGAGGCAAACAAACCAAATTGACCACAAACTTTCTACTCTGAATAACCACTACACAATTAAGACATGCGGTGTTTGTGACTAAGGTTTTAGCGGTGAGTCGTAACTACCAATTGGAGCAGTAGCGGTCACATTGATTCAAATGGTTCACCTGATCGGAAGAAATAAAGGAATGGGTTGCACGAATCAAAGAAGGGCGGATAAGGATTTACCCTCTATCTCACATTCACCTTGAATAAGGTCATCGACATTACGCTTCCTCGCCACTCATGCGAGAAGACTACGCCTTTAGCTACCTGGCGCTTCCGCTTTTGCCTTCGCCGCATGCATTGCGGTTACGCTTTAGGTGTGGGACAATCATTGGCAAAATGTCACGGCTTTGCGGTTGAAACATATATTCTCCTTACGAGGCGATCACTCGCATAATGTCCTGGCCTTCCCCAACGATAGCAAATCACCTCGACACCGGTCTGACCTCCACTTCTCGCTCCCTGGGTCATCGGACGATACTGTCCTCTATTATTGTTGTTCCCCTGAGATCGGTTGTAAGGCTTCTTAAGTTGCTTTCCTTTCTGTGCAAATCTACATCCCGTACCACGAGGTCTCATTGGTCCACAGGCCAATCTTCTTCTTGTGGCTTCTTACTCCTTCTACCTCGACCACGGCGATCTATCGGCTCTTGGAGGTTTGAATCCTCAATGATACCAGCGACTTACGGATATCAAATCTCGGACCTCGTTGGAACCTCTCACTTAACCATCTTTGGTGACTTGGTCACTAAATGGGTGAAGTACCTTGCGGTGACTCGAACTTGGCTGCATACTCGGACCTTTGTCAGTACGCCTTCTTTGGTGAAGAAACTCTTGCTCCTTCTCGGCTCGTGCGATGTCTGGGAAGTACTTGTCCAAGAACCTTTCACGGAAAAGCTCCCGGGTCATCTCGCTGGCGTTACGCTATAAATGTTTGCTTCACTCCTTTCCACAATATTCTGCATCTCGATAGCGGATAGGTGGCATAGTCTACCTTTACGTTGTTAAGACGTAGAGTGCCTCGAATATCTTCTCGATCTCTTGCATCCAAAGATCGACTTTATCTGGATTTTGCTCATAGTAGAACTTGGTGGGTCATGCTTCCTAAAGTGCGCGATCCTCTCGCTTGACATTTAAGCTCTGCTCGTTCTTTGTTCTTTGCAAATTCTCTTTGTGTCAGCGGCTGCGATCTGTTGAGCCATCGCGTTAGGCGTTGAGTTGCGGCGGTGATTCTTGAGCCATGGCGCGACCATCTCGGTCATAAGCTTGAATCGCTCGTTCCATGTCGGCGTTCCCGGTACAGTAAATCGTATCCCTACGAGGTGGCATTAGATTCCACAAGATTCAAAACCTGTCGAATCTCACAACTAGGATGTGTTAAAACACCTTTGCTTCAATCAAGCTTGATTCAAACAATTTTTCAAGCAATAAGTGCTTCACTTAATCAACCAGCAATCAACATAGTACAATTAGGTACCCAACACATATATATATATATATCCCGACACAGTGACCAGTCCAAATTTCCTATGCACAGCTCGGTCGAGCAGAGCTGCTCGATACCAACATTGTAACGACCGTTTAGGACCGCTACTGAGCTCAACATCACAGAGCTCAA
This sequence comes from Calophaca sinica, assembly GCA_037113605.1. Lineage (NCBI taxonomy): Eukaryota > Viridiplantae > Streptophyta > Magnoliopsida > Fabales > Fabaceae > Calophaca > Calophaca sinica. The sequence continues at coordinate 29,067 of JBAFXK010000075.1, forward strand.
GTTACCACTGTATGCGATGTGTTTTAAAGCGATACTCTTGTGCCCTATAGAAAATGCGGTCTATTATTATTTATTATTATTTTTTTATAAGACCGGCTCGTGCACATCGAGTAATTCTGACTTTTGAAACATGGTGCAACTAAGACACAAGACTTAAGTCCTAAATAACAACACTTGAGTATAACAAGTACATATTTATATATACAAGATATAAAAAGTGCATACAAAAAGCGATAATAATGTACAAAGAAAATACACCTAGGTATGGCGACTTCAAGAGAGCAATCATACCACAGGGTACTTAAGCGGAACACCCACCTTTTGCTCCAAAAGTAAAACCACCGATCTACCTTGTGCTCAAAATGACATCTAGCCCCAGTGGTCACAACCTCTCTGAACACAAAAAAACAAAATCTGAGTCATCCCAAAAAACATCCAACAAACATAATCAATCACGACAAATATAGATCGTCATACGATCCTCGTCGAGCTCCTCCTGCGCCATCATCTGTTGTCGAGTTCCACCGCACCCTCGACATCGCACAGGTAACCATCATGGATTGAAGGTACCACGGGAAAGGGTCAACTTCTCAACAATTCAAGATAAACACGGCATAAAGAAATAAGCAACACAACAATGTTTATCGATCACCCAGCGTAACTCAACCATCTCACTCTAGACTCGACAATTATTAGGAATGCACCACGCCGTGGTATCTTTGGAAAGTCGGTAAAACCTTGGGATCTTCGCTCTCCCTAGGGCCGGTCAACTTCGGGTCCATGCGCGTGGCAGCGGCAGAAGTCCCATAAGCGGAAAAAGGGGACCTAGCACCTCTCATTATCAGGGTCGCAACTTGAGCACCAGCGACTCGCTAAGCTCTCTCACTCGATGAACAATTAAGCATCACGATATTCAAATAGTTATCGCCAAGATATTCAACCGCATGTCAAATAAAAAGCGGGCTCAACATGAAGAAGCATAATTCAACAGGCAATACACAATTCACAACATATATTCAATCACATATTAAATACATGCAAAAACCCAATCATATCACAACTTACATGCTTGACACGCAAATCAAGGAATCCATCCCTCTGCAACTCAATGGAATTAACAGAGAGGTACAAACAAGTGGGGGGTTGGGTTCAGCAGACCAACCACAAAGTTTTCACCCACGAATGACTCGGAATATGTTCGTACCTTACGACAACAAAGCGAAGGGGTTCGAAGACCACGACTTTGAACTCGTAGAGTTCTCGGACTTCTTCGTATTTAAATAAAGCAATTTAAATAACAAAACAATAAGCTTAAGCATATCCAAAGTTGTCCTTACGGGGACATAAAATAAATCCTAAATGTCTAGAAGTGCCACTACCAGAACTCCAAGCTAACATTTGCTCGACAGCGACCTCAACACATTTGTCTTCAAGCAGGCTCGACAACGACTTCTCTCACTTGATCTCGACACGTGCGGCTCTCGGTCAACCTCGGTTTACGTGTTCTCGTACACCCTGATCTCCTTGCGGCCACGATCTAAAATCACCTTTGCCTATCTGAGCCTGACTTAGTTCTATCTATGGGTTCTAATAACACTTAGCTCTCATTATCCCAATCTTAACCACAACCCAAGTAAACATTAAAACTCAAAGAAGAAATCAATTTCATAATTCCTCAAAAATCCATTTTTGCACAAAACTAATCTAACACCAAACTAATCATGCAACTTAATCCTAATAGTCCTAAAATAATATTAATCATATAATCACATTTTTCATCGATGATTCAAGCAAGATTAAACATATTTTTCCTCTAACACAAAGTTAGGGTTTTTCGATCAAAAGTTCATGAAAAAGGTTATATGATTCTATAACAAATAAATCAACAACAAACATCAACAAGAAACAGCATTACAACAAACTAAAACAAGAAATCAAAACAAACCAAATAGGGAGGGTTTTGGGCCTTTGCTATTGCAGAAAGCGAGAAAGCAATTTGTTTTACAAGCTCAAATAATTGGTTAGAAAGGTAGGTCATGTCATGAAAAAGAAAACCTATCAATATGACCTGATTTGGAAGCATATAAACTACCTAAAATAGAGAGAGAAGAAGTGGCGCTTAATAGAACATGAAGAGAACTAAAATTCTATTTTCATACCTCAAAAGATGGTCGAGATGGTGATATATGTCGAGAAGGCGATAAGAAACAAGGTTGATGAAGAAAGTTTATCTGAAGCTCAATGAAACTCAAGGTTCTTCAATGGAGGTTTGGAGAAGAGGAAATTTAGAGAAGAAGAAAGAAGAAACTGGAAAGTGAGTGTTTAAGGCGGTTAAGCGTGATATTTATGGCGGTGGAGGAAACTAATCATGATATTTATCTACAGCTGGTGGAAAAAAAAACAGTTTGGTCTTATCTCCCTTAAATATCTCTTAAACAATAATTAATTACAAAAAACCATTTTAAATGAATTTATCTTTCATAAAACCACAAATAAGCGACACCTAGATTTTAAAGTAAGATATTAATCCAAACAACAAGTAATTACTTTAATAAAACATAATCACAACAAAATATACTAATTAACGCTAAATAATATTCGTAAAAATACGAGTGTTATCATCTCGACACGATGTCGACCAGGATGCTCGTCTGGCGTCTCCTCGGCTCGTCATACGACCTCGGCATACGATCTCGGCGGGGTCTCGGCGGGAGGTCTCGGCGAGGTCTCGATCGATGTCCTATCTGAGGTCGATCTTGTCCTCGGGTGTTACATATTCCCTAGTTCCTTCTTTCAAAGAAACTCCAATACGTTCGTGAAAGATAATTGGAGACTCAGTGCTGGAAAAATTACAGTTTCACGGGCACAGTCCAAGAAGGACATGGTGGTATGACAACCAATCCATCCCGAGGATGACATCTAAGCCCTTAAGAGGCAAACAAACCAAATTGACCACAAACTTTCTACTCACGAATAACCACTTTACACAATTAAGACATGCGGTGTTTGTGACTAAGGTTTTAGCATCCGGGAGTCGTAACTACCAATTGGAGCAGTAGCGATCACATTGATTCAAATGGTTCACACAATCGTAACAAATAAAGGAATAGGTTGCACCGAATCAAGAAGGGCGGATAAGGGTTTACCCTACATCTCACATTCACCTTGAATAAGGTCATCGGCTTGTTACCTTCCTCGCCACTCATGCGAAGACTACGCCTTTAGCTACTGACGCTTCCACTTTTGCCTTCGCCGCATGCATTGCGGTTACGCTTTAGGTGTGGGACAATCCTTGGCAAAATGTCACGGCTTCTTGCGGTTGAAACATATATTCTCCTTCCGAGTGCGATCACTCGCATAATGTCTGGCTTTCCTAGCGATAGCAAATCACCTCGACAGTCGACCTCCACTTCTCGCTCCCTGGGTCATCGGACGATACTGTCCTCTATTATTGTTGTTCCCCTGAGGTCGGTTGTAAGGCTTCTTAAGTTGCTTTCCTTTCTGTGCAAATCTCTGCCCCATGCCCTGAGGTCTCATTGATCCACCTGGGCCAGTCTTCTTCTTGTGGCTTCTTACTCCTTCTACCTCGACAAAGCGATCTATCAGCTCTTGGAGGTTTCGAATCCTCAATGATACCACTGACTTCTAGATATCAAATCTCAGACCTCATTGGAACCTCTCACTTAACCATCTTTGGTCAGCTCGGTCACTAAATGGGTGAAGTACCTTGCGGTGACTCGAACTTGGCTGCATACTCGGACAACTGTCGGTGCGCTTCTTGCAATTGAAGAAACTCTTGCTCCTTCTCGGCTCGTGCGATGTCTGGGAAGTACTTGTCCAAGAACCTTTCACGGAAAAGCTCCCAGGTCATCTCGCGGCGTTACGCTATAAATGTTTGCTTCAACTCCTTTCCACCAATATGCATCTCCCGATAGCGAGATAGGTGGCGTAGTCTACCTTTCGTTGTTCGGACAATGGAGTGCCTCGAAGATCTTCTCGATCTCTTGCATCCAAAGATCGACTTTATCTGGATTTGGCTCATAGTAGAACCGGTGGGTCATGCTTCTAAAAGTCTGCCCGATCCTCTCGCTTGACATTTCGCTCTGCTCGTTCTTTGTTCTTTGCAAATTCTCTTTGTGTCAACGCTGCGTCTATTGAGCCATCGCGTTAGACTATTGAGTTCAGCGGTGATTCTTTAAGCCATGGCGCGACCATCTCGGTCATAAGCTTGAATCGCTCGTTCCATGTCGGCGTTCCCGGTACAGCCGTCGTATCCCTACGAGGTGGCATTAGATTCCACAAGATTCAAAACACATCGAATCTCACAACAAGGTGTGTTAAAACACCTTTGCTTCAATCAAGCTTGATTCAAACAATTTTTCAAGCAATAAGTGCTTCACTTAATCAAGCGACAATCAACATAGTACAATTAGGTACCCAACACACATATATATATATCCGACCACGGTGACCGGTCAAATTTCCTATGCACGGCTCGGTCGAACAAGCGCTCACGATACCAACATTGTAACGACCGACGTTTCCAGGACCATCTGAGCTCAACATCACAGAGGCTCAAGTTACATGTATCACGATGTGTTTTAAAGCGATACTCTTGTGCCGCTTTAGAAAAGTACGGTCTATTATTATTATTATTTTTTATAAGACCGGCTCGTGCACATCGGAGTAATTCTGACTTTTGAAACATGGTGCAACTAAGACCTGAGACTTAAGTCCTAAATAACAACACTTGAGTATAACAAGTACATACTTATATATACAAGATATAAAAAGTGCATACAAAAGCGGTAATAATGTACAAAGAAAATACACCTAAGGTATGACGACTTCAAGAGAGCAATCATACCACAGGGTACTTTAAGCAGAACACCCACTTGCTGCTCCAAAAGTAAAACCACCAGTCTACCTGTGATCAAAATGACATCTAGCCCCAGCTGGTCACAACCTCACGAACACAAAAAAAAAAATAAAAATGATCATCCCAAAAAACATCCAACAAACATAATCAATCCACGACAAATATAGGTCGTCGCCACGATCCTCGTCGAGCTCCTCCTCGCCATCATCTGTGTCGAGTTCCTGCACCCTCGACATCGCCGGGTAACCATCATGGATTGAAGGTACCACGGGAAAGGTCAACTTCTCAACAATTCAAGATAAACACGGCATAAAGAAATAAGCAACACAACAATGTTTATCAATCACCAAGCGTAACTCAACCATCTCACTCTAGACTCGACAATTATTCAGGAATGCACCACGCCCGTCTGGTATCTTTGGAAAGTCGGTAAAGCCTTGGGATCTTCGCTCTCCCTAGGGCGATCGACTCGGTCCCATAGCATGGCAACGCTTAGAAGTCCCCATAAGCGGAAAAAGGGGACCTAGCACCCTCTCACGCTATCAGGGTCGCAACTTGACGCCAGCGACTCGCTAAGCTCTCTCACTCGATGAACAATTAAGCATCACGATATTCAAAGAGTTATACGCCAAGATATTCAACCGCATGTCAAATAAAAAGTAGGCTCAACATGAAGAAGCGCAATTCAACGGGCAATACACAATTCACAACATATATTCAATCACATATTAAATACATGCAAAAACCCAATCATATCACAACATTACATGCTTGACACGCAAATCAAGGAATCCATCCCTCTGCAACTCAATGGAATTAACGAGAGAGGTACAAACAAGTGGGGGTTGGGTTCGTGAGACCAACCACAAAGTTTTCACCCACGAATGACTCGGAATATGTTCGACCGCTTACGACAACAAAGCGAAGGGGTTCGAAGACCTAACTTCGAACTCGTAGAGTTCTCGAGACTTCTTCGTATTTAAATAAGCAATTTAAATAACAAAACAATAAGCTTAAGCATATCCAAAGTTGTCCTTACACAGGGGACATAAAATGAATCCTAAATGTCTAGAAGTGCCCTTACCGAACTCCAAGCTAGCATTTGCTCGACAACGACCTCAACACGGCTGTCTTCAAGCAGGCTCGACAACGACCTCGACACGCTGTCTTCAAGCGAGCTCGACAGCGACTTCTCTCACTCGATCTCGACACGTCGGCTCTCAGTCAACCTCGGTTTAGTGTTCTCGTACACCTGATCTCCTTGCGTACGATCTCGGAAATCACCTTTGCCTAATCTGAGCACAACTTAGTTCTATCTATGGGTTCTAATAACACTTAGCTCTCATTATCTCAATCTTAACCACAACCCAAGTAAACATTAAAACTCAAGAACTTAAACAAATACAACCAGAATTCAACATTACAAAATAACTCCTTTTCTCTAAAATTTTATTAAAAACTTCTTTCATACATCACCAGACAAAGCCATTTTTCCAAAGTACTAATTCAAGCTTAAAATCAAGTAACACATTAAGCACAATTTAATCAAAACCTAAGTTTATATTTCAAAAAAAAAATACTTTCATCAGGGTCCAACAACTAAAATAAGACCATAACCAATTTTGTTAAAATTTAAAACTCAAAAATAAATCAATTTCATAATCCCTCAAAAATCCATTTTTGCACAAAAACTAATCTAACACCAAACTAATCATGCAGCTTAATCCTAATAGTCCTAAAATCATATTAAACATATAATCACATATTTCATGCATGATTCAAGCAAGATTAAACATATTTTCCCTCTAACACAAAGTTAGGTTTTTCGATCAAAAGTTCATGAAAAAGGTTATATGATTCTATAACAAATAAATCAACAACAAACATCAACAAGAAGCAACGTACAACAAACTAAAACAAGAAATCAAAACAAACCAAATAGGGAGGGTTTTGGGCACTGCCTATTGCAGAAAACAGAGAAAGCAATTTGTTTTACAAGCTCAAGTAATTGGTTAGAAAGGTAGGTCATGTCATGAAAAAGAAAACCTATCAATATGACCTGATTTGGAAGCATATAAACTAGCAAAAATAGAGAGAAGAAGTGGCGTTAACAGTAACATGAAGAGAACTAAAATTCTATTTTTCATACCTCAAAAGATGGTCGAGATGGTGATATATGTCGAGAAGATGATAAGAAACAAGGTTGATGAAGAAAGTTTATGCAGAAGCTCAATGAAACTCAAGGTTCTTCAATGGAGGTTTGGAGAAGAGGAAATTTAAAGAAGAAGAAAGAAGAAACTGGAGAGTGAGTGTTTAAGGCGGCTAAGCGTGATATTTATGGCGGTGGAGGAAACTAATCATGATATTTATCTACAGCTGGTGGAAAAAAAAAACAGTTTGGTCTTATCTCCCTTAAATATCTCTTAAACAATAATTAATTACAAGAAAACCATTTTAAATGAATTTATCTTTCATAAAATCACAAATAAGCGACACCTAGATTTTAAAGTAAGATATTAATCCAAACAACAAGTCTAACCCATCTAATCTTTCCTCTCTCATAATCACCCTCTAATCTATAGACTTAAAATCTAAAAACACAGTGACGATTCTCGACGGAAAATCCCGGAAAATTAATTTACGAAAAATTAATTCTCCGCGTGATTATATCAATTTATAAATATTAGAAACAATACAATTCACTTAAAAATATTAAAAACAAGTAATTACTTTAATAAAACATAATCACAACAAAATATACTAATTAACGCTAAATAATATTCGTAAAAATACGAGTGTTATCATCTCGACACGATGTCGACCAGGATGCTCGTGCAAGCGTCTCCTCAGCTCGTCATACGACCTCGGCATACGATCTCGGCACGGGGTCTCGACAGGAGGTCTCAACGCGAGGTCTCGATACGATGTCCTAACACGAGGTCGATCTCGTCCTCAGGTGTTACAGCGGTCGTATGTAACGCGAGACATATGGCGCCGGTTTTACCCTAAAACCGGCGCCATATGTTTAAAAATATTGTGAGACTTATGGCGCCGGTTTTAAGTAAAAAACCGCGGTTGTATGTAATGCGATACCTATGGCGTCGGTTTTAGGGTAAAACCGCGGTCGTATCTCCAACACCTATGGCGCGGTTTTAAGTTAAAACCAGCGGTGCGTAATTAACCTTGAGACATATGACCGCCTTCACGTCTGGAGACGCGGCGAAGGAAGAAGCGTAGCCGGAGGAGAGGCGAGGCCAAGCAGAAGTCGGTGCAGAGGTCGGTGCAGCCTTGATGCCCACGAAGCAAGAGGTCGGTGCAGCTTGATGCGAGAGAGACCACAAAGCAAGAGGTCGGTGCAAGAGGTCATTCCGCTGACGAAGGGAAGAAGCAGCAGACAGGCCAAGAAAGAGGTCGGTGCAAGAGGTCGGTGCGACCTTGATGCCCACGAAGCAAGAGGTCGGTGCAGCCTTGATGCGAGAGAGACCACGAAGCAAGAGGTCGGTGAAAGAGGTCGGTCCGCGGCGAAGGAAGAAGCGGCGGCGGAGCCGAGAGCCAAGCAAGAGGTCGGTGCGGCCTTGATGCCCACGAAGCAAGAGGTCGGTGCAGCCTTGATGCGAGAGAGACCACGAAGCAAGAGGTCGGTGCAGCCTTAATGCGATCTCAACCCATTACCATTACCATTAAAATTCAAGTTTATTTCCAAATAACCTTTTAAATCATCCCAGAACTATCAAAAATCCATCACATAGCCAACCAAAATACCACCTCTTCATCTCCAAACTTTTCAATTCTCAAACTAAGAGCACAACACTATAATTAAACCATTACTTCCTATAGTTATAAATGAAATTGGAAGATGATTAAATAAGGAAAGTTGAAGTTCCTCCTTCCATTGAACCGGAGAATATCTCTTTCAACTGACTAGGGTTCTTAGCCATACACGAAATAGAGTCTATATGTCCATCCATCGCTCCTATAAACGGTCTTGCAAAAATCTAAATTCTCAAAAAAAAAAAAAATTAAATCAGGGTAACAGATAAACTACACAACCAATAAAAGCTATTCACTATCAAAAAAAAAAACAAAAAGGGGGAAAATATGACCTTGTCCAACTTCACTGCATTAAGAGCACACACATATTCCACCGCCTTCTCTTGAGGCCGAAGACCGGGATCGTAATTGCGGAACACCCTCTTTTCCAAATCAAAAGGGCAACGTTAGAATAAGCGAAAGATGATAAATTTAATTGAATTCAGAAGATTGAAGAGCGTCAACGATAAAGGGTCGTGTGGATTGAGAATCACCTGAAGGTCTTGGCTTCGTTCTCGGGTGAACTCATCCACAGAGCGTGATATAACTTTGACCTTCATTTTCTGTAGAATGAGCAAACTCTGTTTCGCTTCTTCAACTGCCAAATTCAGGAGCTTGATGTTGCTAAAATGCGAGTCAGCAGCGTAGATCGCAGTCCTACGAGTTTCACCCCCTGGCGAGTTGACTCTGTTATAGGATCGCCGGCTTTGTAGAATCGCTGTAGTATCATGGTTAGGCTCGACAAATCGTAAGATCGTCATCACTCTCTCTGCAACCTCGATTCGCTCTCTACGGTTCCTAGGGTAGACACTTGAGGAACCAAGCTTGTGTTAGTGGGCCGGATCCGGCAAACACAACAACAGGCCCAAGCGGGTTAAAAACCCAATTGACTAGGTCTTTGTTTGTTTTAGATTTTAGAATCTGTTTGGACCCTAAAATCAATTAAGCATTTTTAGTTACTATTTATGTGTTAGTTTTAGATTTTAGCAAATTTCAGAATCTTGTTTGTACTTTAGAATCAATTCTAGTAGAATCTACAACATCCAAGTTTTTCCGTTCAGAATAATTGATTCTAGATATGGGACCCACAAAATATTTCATATTTACACTTCAAAAGTGATTCTACTTTGTCAACCAAACATAAATCAATTTTTTTGAACTCACTTTTAAACTACCATTATCAAACACAAATCAATTTTTTTTAAACTCAATTTTTTTAAAATCAATTTTTTTAAACAAGATTCTTCACAATCTATTTTACCAGAATCTAAAACAAACGGACCCTAGATCGATTCATTTCTAAATAAATTGAGATATTTTCAGTTGTGTCAAGGCACACTGTTATTTATACGTTTGTTACAAATTTTGTTTACAGTTTTTTGACTCATCACATTGTTATCACTGTGCATTATGCATCCTACAGATGCCACATGATGCTAAATATTAGGATCTATATATCACTAGTGCGAAATACACCTAAAACACATATTTATAACGCCGGTTTTGGGGATAACCGGCGTAACATATAACGCGGTGGCATTTTTGAAATAAAATGATGAAATTGTGAGATCTATGGCGCCGGTTTTAGGATAAAACCGCGGTCGTATGTAAAGCGATACCAATGGCACCGGTTTTAGGGTAAAACCGCGGTCGTATCTCCAAGACATATGGCGTCGATTTTAAGTTAAAACCGCGGTCGTATGTAACGCGAGTCATATGGCGCCGGTTTTACCCTAAAACCGGCGCCATATGTTTAAAAATATTGTGAGACTTATGGCGCCGGTTTTAAGTAAAAACCGCGGTTGTATGTAATGCGATACCTATGGCGCCGGTTTTAGGGTAAAACGGCGGTCGTATCTCCAACACCTATTGCGTCGGTTTTAAGTTAAAACCGCGGTCGTATGTAACGAGACATATGACCGCCTTCACGTCTGGAGACGCGGCGAAGGAAGAAGCGGCGGAGGAGAGACGGGCCAAGCAAGAGGTCGGTTCAACCTTGATGCCGAAGCAAGAAGTCGGTGCAGCCTTGATGCGAGAGAGACCACGAAGCAAGAGGTCGGTGCGGTGATCGGTCCGCGCTGACGAAGGAAGAAGCGGCGGAGGACAGGCCAAGAAAGAGATCGGTGCAAGAGGTCGGTGCGGTCTTGATGCCCACGAAGCGAGGTCGGTGCAGCCTTGATGCGAGAGAGACCACGAAGCAAGAGGTCGGTCCCGGCGAAGGAAGAAGCGGCCGGCGAGACAAAGCTAAGAAAGAGGTCGGTGCAAGAGGTCGGTGCGGCCTCGATGCCCGCGAAGCAAGAGGTCGGTGCAGATTGATGCGAGAGACCCACGAAGCAAGAGGTCGGTCCGCGGCGAAGGAAGAAGCGGCGGAGAGGAGGCCAAGCAAGAGGTCGGTGCGGCCTTGATGCCACGAAGCAAGAGGTCGGTGCGGCCTTGATGCGATCTCAACCCATTACCATTACCATTAAAATTCAAGTTTATTTCCAAATAACCTTTTAAATCATTCGGAACTATCAAAAATCCATCACATGGCAAACCAAATTACCGCCTCTTATCTTCCAAACTTTTCCATTCTCAAACTAAGAAACAACACTATAATTAAACCATTACTTCCTATAGTTATAAATGAAATTGGAAGATGATTAAATAAGGAAAGTTGAAGTACCTCCATCCATTGAGCAGGAGAATATCTCTTTCAACCGACTAGGGTTCTTAGCCATACGAAATAGAGTCTATATGTCCATCCATCGCTCCTATAAAGCGGTCTTGCAAAAATCTAAATTCTCAAAAAAAAAAAAAAAAATTAAATCAGGGTAATGGATAAACTACACAACCAATAAAAGCTATTCACTATAAAAAAACAAAAAGGGGAAAATATGACCTTGTCCAACTTCAATGCATTAAGAGCACACACATATTCCACCGCTTCTCTTGAGGTCAAGGCGGGATCGTAATTGCGGAACACCCTCTTTTCCAAATCAAAGGGCAACGTTAGAATAAGCGAAAGATGATAAATTTAATTGAATTCAGAAGATTGAAGAGCGTCAACGATAAAAGTCGTGTGGATTGAGAATCACCTGAAGGTCTTGGCTTCGTTCTCGGGTGAACTCATCCACAGGCGTGATATAACTTTGACCTTCATTTTTACGTAGAATGAGCAAACTCTGTTTCGCTTCTTCAACTGCCAAATTCAGGAGCGATGTTGCTAAAATGCGAGTCAACGCGTAAGATCGCACGGTCCTCACGAGTTTTCACCTGAGCGAGTTGACTCTGTTATAGGATCGCCGTAGGCTGTAGAATCGCCAGCTAGTATCATGGTTCGCTCGACAAATCGTAGGATCGTCGTCACTCTCTCTGCAACCTCAGTCGCTCTCTACGGTTCCTAGGGTAGACACTTGAGGAACCAAGCTTGTGTTAGTGGGCCGGGTCCGGCAAACACAACAACAGGCCCAAGCGGGGTAAAAAAACCCAAATGACTAGGTCTTTGTTTGTTTTAGATTTTAGAATCCTGTTTGGACCCTAAAATCAATTCTGGCATTTTTTTTAGTTACTATTTATGTGTTAGTTTTAGATTTTAGCAAATTTCAGAATCTTGTTTGTACTTTAGAATCAATTCTAGTAGAATCTACAACATCCAAGTTTTTCCGTTCAGAATAATTGATTCTAGATATGGGACCCACAAAATATTTCATATTTACACTTCAAAAGTGATTCTACTTTGTCAACCAAACATAAATCAATTTTTTTGAACTCACTTTTAAACTACCATTATCAAACACAAATCAATTTTTTTTAAACTCAATTTTTTTAAAATCAATTTTTTTAAACAAGATTCTTCACAATCTATTTTACCAGAATCTAAAACAAACGGACCCTAGATCGATTCATTTCTAAATAAATTGAGATATTTTCAGTTGTGTCAAGGCACACTGTTATTATTTATCGCTTGTTACAAATTTTGTTTACGCTTTTTGACTCATCACATTGTTATCACTTTGTGCATTATGCATCCTCTGATGCCACATGATGCTAAATATTAGGATCTATATATCACTAGTCTGAAATACACCTAAAACACATATTTATAACTTGCGGTTTGGGGATAACCGGGCGTAACATATAACGCTGATGGCATTTTTGAAATAAAATGATGAAATTGTGAGATCTATGGCGCGGTTTTAGGATAAAACCGCGATCGTATGTAGCGATACCAATGGCACCGGTTTTAGGTAAAACCGCGGTCGTATCTCCAAGACATATGGCGTCGGTTTTAAGTTAAAACGCGTCGTATGTAACTTGAGACATATGGCGCCGGTTTTACCCTAAAACCGGCGCCATATGTTTAAAAATATTGTGAGACTTATGGCGCCGGTTTTAAGTAAAAAACCGCGGTTGTATGTAATGCGATACCTATGGCGCCGGTTTTAGGGTAAAACCGCGGTCGTATCTCCAACACCTATTGCGTCGGTTTTAAGTTAAAACCGCGGTCGTATGTAACGCGAGACATATGACCGCCTTCACGTCTGGAGACCCGCGACGAAGGAAGAAGCAGCAGCGGAGGAGAGACAGGCCAAGCAAGAGGTCGGTTCAACCTTGATGCCACGAAGCAAGAGGTCGGTGCAGCCTTGATGCGAGAGAGACCACGAAGCAAGAGGTCGGTGCAAGCGGTCGGTCCCGCGACGAAGGAAGAAGCAGCAGCGGAGGACAGGCCAAGAAAGAGATCGGTGCAAGAGGTCGGTGCAGTCTTGATGCCACGAAGCAAGAGGTCGGTGCAGCCTTGATGCGAGAGAGACCACGAAGCAAGAGGTCGGTCCCGCGACGAAGGAAGAAGCAGCAGCGGAGACAGGCCAAGAAAGAGGTCGGTGCAAGAGGTCGGTGCAGCCTCGATGCCACGAAGCAAGAGGTCGGTGCAGCATTGATGCGAGAGAGACCACGAAGCAAGAGGTCGGTCCCGCGACGAAGGAAGAAGCAGCAGCGGAGGAGACAGGCCAAGCAAGAGGTCGGTGCAGCCTTGATGCCACGAAGCAAGAGGTCGGTGCAGCCTTGATGCGATCTCAACCCATTACCATTACCATTAAAATTCAAGTTTATTTCCAAATAACCTTTTAAATCATTCCAGAACTATCAAAAATCCATCACATGGCAAACCAAATTACCGCCTCTTATCTTCCAAACTTTTCCATTCTCAAACTAAGAGCACAACACTATAATTAAACCATTACTTCCTATAGTTATAAATGAAATTGGAAGATGATTAAATAAGGAAAGTTGAAGTACCTCCATCCATTGAACCGGAGAATATCTCTTTCAACTGACTAGGGTTCTTAGCCATACACGAAATAGAGTCTATATGTCCATCCATCGCTCCTATAAACGGTCTTGCAAAAATCTAAATTCTCAAAAAAAAAAAAAATTAAATCAGGGTAACAGATAAACTGCACAACCAATAAAAGCTATTCCTTATAAAAAAAACAAAAAAAAAACAAAAGGGGAAAATATGACCTTGTCCAACTTCAACTGCATTAAGAGCACACACATATTCCACAGCCTTCTCTTGGTAGAAGGCAGGGATCGTAATTGCGGAACACCCTCTTTTCCAAATCAAAAGACAACGCGTTAGAATAAGCGAATGATGATAAATTTAATTGAATTCGTAAGATTGAAGAGCGTCAGCGATAAAGGGTCGTGTTGATTGAGAATCACCTGAAGGTCTTGGCTTCGTTCTCGGGTGAACTCATCCACGTAGCGTGATATAACTTTGACCTTCATTTTACGTAGAATGAGCAAACTCTGTTTCGCTTCTTCAATCGCCAAATTCGGGAGCGGTGTTGCTAAAATGCGAGTCAACGCAGCGTAAGATCGTCATTTGGTCTACGAAGTTTCACCCCCTGAGCGAAGTTGACTCTGTTATAGGATCGCCGGCTGTAGAATCGGCCAGTAGTATCGTGGTTCGGCTCGACAAATCGTGAGATCGTCGTCACTCTCTCTGCAACTTCGCCGCTTCTCTACGGTTCCTAGGGTAGACACTTGAGGAACCAAGCTTGTGTTAGTGGGCCGGATCCGCAAACACAACAACAGGCCCAGCGGGTTAAAAAAACCCAATTGACTAGGTCTTTGTTTGTTTTAGATTTTAGAATCTGTTTGGACCCTAAAATCAATTCTCGCATTTTTTAGTTACTATTTATGTGTTAGTTTTAGATTTTAGCAAATTTCAGAATCTTGTTTGTACTTTAGAATCAATTCTAGTAGAATCTACAACATCCAAGTTTTTCCGCTCGTAATAATTGATTCTAGAAATGGGACCCACAAAATATTTCATATTTACACTTCAAAAGTGATTCTACTTTGTCAACCAAACATAAATCAATTTTTTTGAACTCACTTTTAAACTACCATTATCAAACACAAATCAATTTTTTTTAAACTCAATTTTTTTAAAATCAATTTTTTTAAACAAGATTCTTCACAATCTATTTTACCAGAATCTAAAACAAACGGACCCTAGATCGATTCATTTCTAAATAAATTGAGATATTTTCAGTTGTGTCAAGGCACACTGTTATTTATACGTTTGTTACAAATTTTGTTTACAGTTTTTTGACTCATCACATTGTTATCACTGTGCATTATGCATCCTACAGATGCCACATGATGCTAAATATTAGGATCTATATATCACTAGTGCGAAATACACCTAAAACACATATTTATAACGCCGGTTTTGGGGATAACCTGCGGAACAGATAACGCGGTGGCATTTTTGAAATAAAATGATGAAATTGTGAGATCTATGGCGCCGGTTTTAGGATAAAACCGCGGTCGTATGTAAAGCGATACCAATGGCACCGGTTTTAGGGTAAAACCGCGGTCGTATCTCCAAGACATATGGCGTCGGTTTTAAGTTAAAACCGCGGTCGTATGTAACGCGAGACACATGGCGCCGGTTTTACCCTAAAACCGGCGCCATATGTTTAAAAATATTGTGAGACTTATGGCGCCGCTTTTAAGTAAAAACCGCGGTTGTATGTAATGCGATACCTATGGCGCCGGTTTTAGGGTAAAACCACGGTCGTATCTCCAACACCTATGGCGCCGGTTTTAAGTTAAAACCGCGGTCGTATGTAACGCGAGACATATGACCGCCTTCACGTCTGGAGACCCGCGACGGCGAAGAAGCAAAGAATGAGGAGAGACAGGCCAAGCAAGAGGTCGGTGCAGCCTTGATGCCACGAAGCAAGAGGTAGGTGCAAGAGGTCGGTCCCGCGACGAAGGAAGAAGCAGCAGCGGAGGACAGGCCAAGAAAGAGGTCGGTGCAGCCTTGATGCGAGAGAGACCACGAAGCAAGAGGTCGGTCCCGCGACGAAGGAAGAAGCAGCAGAATGATGTGCCAAGAAAGAGGTCGGTGCAAGAGGTCGCGGCCTTGATGCCACGAAGCAAGAGGTCGGTCGATTGATGCGAGAGACCACGCGAAGCAGAGGTCGGTCCCACGACGGCCGAAGGAAGCAATGGAGGAGACAGGCCAAGCAAGAGGTCGGTACAAGAGGTCGGTGCAGCCTTGATGCCACGAAGCAAGAGGTCGGTGCAGCCTTGATGCGAGAGAGACCACGAAGCAAGAGGTCGGTGCAGCCTTGATGCGATCTCAACCCATTACCATTACCCTTAAAATTCAAGTTTATTTCCAAATAACCTTTTAAATCATTCCAGAACTATCAAAAATCCATCACATGGCAAACCAAATTACCGCCTCTTCTCATCCAAACTTTTCCATTCTCAAACTAAGAGTACAACACTATAATTAAACCATTACTTCCTATAGTTATAAATGAAATTGGAAGATGATTAAATAAGGAAAGTTGAAGTACCTCCATCCATTGAACCGGAGAATATCTCTTTCAACTGACTAGGGTTCTTAGCCATACCCGAAATAGAGTCTATATGTCCATCCATCGCTCCTATAAACGGTCTTGCAAAAATCTAAATTCTCAAAAAAAAAAAAATTAAATCAGGGTAACAGATAAACTACGCAACCAATAAAAGCTATTCACTATCAAAAAAAAAACAAAAAAAGGGAAAATATGACCTTGTCCAACTTCACCGCATTTAGAGCACACACATATTCCCCGCGCTTTCTTGAGGTCAAGACCGGATCGTAATTGCGGAACACCCTCTTTTCCAAATCAAAAGGGCAACGTTAGAATAAGCGAAAGATGATAAATTTAATTGAATTCAGAAGATTGAAGAGCATCAACGATAAAGGGTCGTGTGGATTGAGAATCACCTGAAGGTCTTGGCTTCGTTCTCGGGTGAACTCATCCATAGAGCGTGATATAACTTTGACCTTCATTTTCTGTAGAAAGAGCAAACTCTGTTTCGCTTCTTCAACTGCCAAATTCAGGAGCAGTGTTGCTAAAATGCGAGTCAACGCGTAAGATCGTACGGTCCTACGAGTTTTCACCCCCTGAACGAGTTGACTCTGTTATAGGATCGCCGGCCTGTAGAATCGCTGTAGTATCGTGGTTCCGGCTCGACAAATCGTAGGATCGTCGTCACTCTCTCTGCTGTAACACCTGAGGACGAGATCGACCTCGTATTAGGACATCGTATCGAGACCTCGTACCTAGACCTCGTGTCGAGATCCCGTGCCAAGATCGCGTGCCAAGGTCATATGTCGAGCTGATGAGGTCGCGTACCGAGCTGAGGAGGTCGCATGTCGAACTGAGGAGGCCGCGTGCACGAACTCGTGTTAGAGCCTTGTGCGCTTGCACAAGCACCCTGATCGACCCCGTGTCGAGACTGAAACGCTCGTATTTTTACGAACGTTGTTTACCGTTAATGATTATATTGTTTGTAATATTTATCTAATCGGTTTGCAGTTCTCGTCGCTGTGTTTTTTTTTAGATCTTTAACCTATAGTTTAGAGGGTAATCATGAGAAAGGAGAGATTAGATGGGTAGAATGATTGATGGGATTAGCATCTCATAACAGTAGTTACACGTCACTTAATTGTGTTTTTTTTTAAAAAAAAAACAAATTCATTTAAATGGTTTCTGACCAGCTGTATATCACGATCAGTTCCCTCAAACCCACACTTTCTCTTTTCTTCTTTCTTCCTCCTTCTTCTCTAAGTTTCCTCTTCCTCTCCAAACTTCCATCGAAGAACCTTGAGTTTCATTGAGCTTCTGCATAAACTTTCTTCATCAACCTTGTTTCTTATCATCTTCTCGACATACAGCACCATCTCGACCATCAGTTGAGGTATGAAAAACAGAATTTTCTCTTCCTTCATGCTACTGTTTAGCGCCACTTCTTCCTTCCATTTTAGCTAATTCTATGCTTCCAAATCAGGTCATATTGATAGGTTTTCTTTTTCATGACATGACCGACCTTTCTAACCAATTATTTGAGCTTGTAAAACAAATTGCTTTCTCTGTTTTCTGCAATAGGCAGTGCCCAAAACCCTCCCTATTTGGTTCGTTTTGATTTCTTGTTTTAGTTTGTTGTACGTTGCTTCTTGTTGATGTTGTTGTTGATTTATTTGTTATAGAATCATATAACATTTTTCATGAACTTTTGATCGAAAACCCTAACTTTGTGTTAGAGGAAAAATGGCTTTGTCTGGTGATGTATGAAAGAAGTTTTTAATAAAATTTTAGAGAAAAGGAGTTATTTTGTAATGTTTGAATTCTGGTTGTATTTGTTTAAGTTCTTGAGTTTTAATGCTTACTTGGGTTGTGGTTAAGATTGGGATAATGAGAGCTAAGTGTTATTAGAACCCATAGATCGAACTAAGTTGTACTCAGATAGGCAAAGGTGATTTTGTGATCGTGTCGCAAGGAGATCGTGGTGTACGAGAACACTAAACCGAGGTTGACCGAGAGTCATGCGTGTCGAGATCGAGTAAGAGGAGTCGTTGTCGAGCTCGTTTGAAGACAGCCGTGTCGAGGTCGTTGTCGAGCAGCGTTAGCTTGGAGTTCGGTAAGGGCACTTCTAAACATTCTAGGATTTTTATTGTTATATTCCTATGTATGGATTCCTTGATTTGCTTGTCGAGCACGTAATGTTGTGATATGATTGAGTTATGCATTAATTGATATGAGATTGAATATATGCCATGAATTGCGTGTTACTGTTGAATTGCGTTTTCTTCATATTAAGCATGTTCTCTTATTTGATGTACGGGCAAGAAATTTTAAGCGTCACCACTACAACAAATTCTAAAAAAGATGGCGCTCCTTTAAGCAGCGCTTAAAATAAAAAACGCTACTTTATATCATACGTAAACAATAAACAGCGCTTACTAACTAAGCGCTACTGTTTAGTACATATAATAAACAGCGCTTAGTCCTTTAAGCTGCTTATCTTTAAATAATAAAAATGAATCGCACATTAAACAAACGCTTCAAAACATGAAGCTACTGCTTTTGATCATAGGAACAATAAACAGCTTCATAGTAGGAAGCGCTGCTTTTGGTGTTAGAATAAACAGCGCTTTTAGACTTAAGCGCTGTTTTTCTTACTAATAAGCGCCGCTTTCTTACTAAGCGCTGTTTTTGGTCGGGCTTTATTAAATATATGTATTTCCTCCTCTCTCATTTCGCATCCGTAAGCACTGCTTTCTCTCTGCGTGTCAACTCTCTCTTCGCAAACTCCACCGTCGTCAGCTTCCATCTCTACCATCGCCGTCCCCCTCAACGAGATCGTGTGCTTCAAAAGCGGAGATCGTGAGCTCGCCCAAAGCCCAAACCGAAGCTCGCCCAAAAGCCGGAAACCGAGCTCGTCCGCCGCCCTCCAAAAGCTGAAATCCGAGGTCGCCCAAAAGCCGGAAACCGAAGCTCGTCAGACGCCCTCAAAACCTCAAATCTGAAGCTCGTCAAAACTTCGCCCGCCGCCCTCCATCCGAAGCCTCGTCCGCCGTCCTCAAAACCTGAAATCTGAAGCTCGTCCAAAACTCGTCCGTCAGTCCTCCATCCGAGCAAAGGCTGCCGCGGCGCTAGTCCTCCGCCCTCCCCGCCTCCATCTCCAAACTCCTATTTGGCGCCCATTTCCGTATGGCCACCGTCTCCATTTTGTATCTCGATTCCACGTTGGTTTCTGTTGGTGGTTCGTTAGTTTTTGTCTCTGCTCGATTTTGTTTGATTTTGTTCACTGCTGACCAGCTTTGGAATCGAAGGGTTTGATTTTGTTTGATTTTGTTCATCGTTGTCCGTAGATAAATTAGAAGTGTTAAAGATGCTTGGAATCAGTTTGTTAAAATGTACAGCTTAGTAAATATATATGCATATCGATGGGAATCAATGGAAAAATGACCAATGAATTTTGTTGTGGAACCTGATTTTGGTTTTTTGGTTTGAACAATGAATTTTGGAATGTTACGGTATTGTATATATTTTGGAATGTCCATATTTTAGGGGAGACTCTGCCAAAATTTTGTTAGAATTTTGATCTAGTCTCAGGTGTTGATTTTAAGAGCGATGATAGTTTTAGTCTTGCTTTATTTAAATGGGGTTTTTTCATTTGTTTTACCTCTCAATCCATAGGTAAAATATGGATCGAAAGTGGATGTCCGCTAATCGTTTGTCGAAGGAATATAAGGATGGAGTGAAAGATTTTATTGGGTTTGTAGTTGGGCATACAAATGCACTACATAGTAGAATCATATGTCCTTGTTTAAGTTGTTGTTATACAAACAAAATTAGTGTTCGGAATTGGAATGGCATTTAGTGAGCAATGGGATTGATCAAACTTATACCGTTGGACAAAAGCACTAGTGGAGACAAGAGGTGAATCTTCTAATATGGGGAATAGTGGGAGATATGCGTCGAGGACACCGCTACAAATACATATGATGGTGACCGCTTTGAAGATATGTTAAATGCGGTTGAAGAAGATCTTCGTGATTGTCCTCAAATGTTTGAGAAGTTGATGAGTGATGCGGAGCCGTTATATGAGGTTTGTACTAAATTCACAAGATTGTCGGCAATGTTAAAGTTGTTTAACTTCAAGCTCGGGCAATGGATGGATCGATAAGAGTTTTACTGACTTACTCACACCGTTGAAAGATATGTTGCCTAATGATAATGTGCTTCCTAGTAGGACATATGAGGCTAAACAAATGTTACGCTCTATTGGCATGAGCTATGAGAAGATACATGCTTGTCGTAACGACCGCATTTTATTTCGTAATGAATATGCATCGTTAAAGTCGTGGTCCAAAATGTGAAGCCTCACGGTATAAGAAGGAAAATTCGGCTCGCAGAAGGTATTGTGGTATTTTCCCATAATTCCTGTGATTCAGCGTATGCACCGTAGTTCAAGATGCAAAAACCCGACATGGCATGAGGATGAAAGGATTCAAGATGGCAAGCTACGCACCCTACAGATTCTCCTCAATGGAAAAAATTGATATTGATTATCCCGATTTTGGGAATGAACCAAGAAACTTACGACTTGCATTGTCTATCGATGGATTTAACCCACATGGTGTTCAAAGTAGCTCTCACAAGACATGGCCCGTGATTTTGGTGATTTATAACCTACCTCCATGGCTATGCATGAAGCGAAAATATATGATGTTGTCTTTTGTTAATTTACGGGCGAAACAACCAGGAAATGATATCGATGTATATTTGGCTCCTTTAATTGAAGATTTGAAGCAAATGTGGGAGACAGTGTGGTGGTGTATGATAGGTATAGAGAAGAAAGTTTCACCTTGAGGGCTATGATTTTCGGCACAATTAATGATTTTCCAAAGATATGGTAACTGTCGATATAGTACCAAAGGTCGGTGTGCATGCCCTATATGTGAAGATAGTACAGATTGGATTCGCTTGGAACATGGTAGGAAGAATGTCTTTCTTGGGCATCGCAGATTTTTGCATCCAAATCATCATTATCTGGTCATGGAGAAAGGCATTCAATGGGAATACGTAAGAACGGAGAGCTCCTTTGCCTCCTCGACGGTACACAACCTGTTAGAAAAAGTAAAAGATTTGAATATTAAATTCGGTGAAACCTTTTGCAGAGACCTTGCCACACGAGGGTGGAAGAAAAGGTCGATTTTCTTTGAGTTGCCATATTGGAAATCATTATAACGTAAGACATTTCGTTGATGTGATGCATGTTGAAAAAATATTTTTGATAGTCTCGGTGGTACCTTACTTAATGTGCCCTGAAGACTAAAGATGGCATCAATGCAAGGTCGACTTGGTTAGTATGGGATTGAGACGAGATTTGGGACCCGGTAAAGAAAGGAAACGTCGTACATATCTACCTCCCGGCTCATACTCTATCTAAAAAAGAGAAAAGAGATTTTTGTAAGTTTCTTGATGGAGTTAAGGTTCCGTAGGTACTCTTCAAACATTAAGAACCTCGTATCGATGAAAGATCTCAAGTTAAAGGGTCTAAAGTCTCATGATTGTCATGTTCTCATGGAGAATTTGCTACCCATAGCTATACGATCTATTTTGCACGACAAAGTGCGGAATACCTTAAGTAAACTTTGTTTCTTCTTTAAGGCAATTTGTAGTAAAGTGATTGACCCCGAAAGTTGCCACCTTGCAAAAAGAAATTATTCTCGACTTTGTGTGAGCTTGAGATGTATTTCCCGCCTTCATTCTTTGACATAATGATTCATCCAGATACTATCCTGGTTAGTGAGACACAATTGTGTGGGCCTTATATGAGATGGATGTACCCGTTTGAGCTGTTACATGAAGATATTAAAAGGGTATGTGAAAAACCGATCACGACCCAGGGTTGTATTGTTGAACGGTATATAGTCGAAGAAGTCGCTGAATTACATCGAGTATGTATCGATATTGAACATTCTATGTGGTCAGCGGTCTCGTCACACAGAAGAAGTGCAGGGAGGGATTACCGACTTGAAATATTGACTATATCAAGGAAAGAATGGGAACAAGCACACTTATATGTTTTACGCAACGCCGATGAAGTTGAGTCATATGTTGTAAAACACAAGGACATACTCAAGAGCTTGTACCCAAATAAGAGTCAAAATTGGTTAACAACAGAACACAATCGGTGTTTTATAAAATGGTTGAAAGAATACATTTCTGCAGAGTTTACTGCAAATCCTAGCTCGGTTTCAGAAAGATTGAGATGGTTAGCTAAAGGTCCAGATATACATGTTAGTTCTTACACCGGTTATCTCATTAATGGGTACACTTTTTATACAAAAGAACATGATGATCGGAGGAGAATACAAAATAGTGGAGTGACTCTTGTAGCTGAAGCTATGCATATATCAAGTGCTAAAGATAGAAATCCCATATATACGAATATGTCATACTTCGGGGTCATTGAACGCATATGGGAGTTGGATTACAAGATGTTTCGAGTGCCTGTGTTCCAATGCAAGTGGGTTGATAATAACAACGGTGTACAAATGGATGAGTTGGGGTTCATGCGAATGAGGTATAATAAGTTGGTATATAAGGATGAGCCCTTTATTTTAGCATCGCCACCACCAAGTGTTCTATGTCACCGATCCAATTGATATGAATTGGTCCATTGTTCTATTGAATAACAAAAAAATTGTTAATGAGATTGATGATGAAGCACATGAATATGCTGAC
Organism: Calophaca sinica; assembly: GCA_037113605.1. Taxonomy (NCBI): domain Eukaryota; kingdom Viridiplantae; phylum Streptophyta; class Magnoliopsida; order Fabales; family Fabaceae; genus Calophaca; species Calophaca sinica. The sequence continues at coordinate 52,350 of JBAFXK010000075.1, forward strand.
ATTGAGGATGACCCTTTCTTCGGGACATCACAATCATTGTTTGGGGCAAGTACACATATAGAGGATGATGTGTATATTAGAAATGATCATAATGAAGGGCTTTGGATCAATCCATTATTTCATAAGGGATGCGCAAATCTGAATAAAACGAGAAAAAGGAAAAGAGTTGCTTAAATGTACATGTATGTAGTGAATGCTATTTAATTTTTATTAATTTATTGATCAATTAAATGTGTATACATTGATTTCTTTATTAATTTTTATTAATAACTTATGTGTATAATTTTTTTCGTAAATGGCATCTGAAAGTGATGATAGTGTTCTGAGGCCCCCAAAAGGGGACTCAAGGCCCCGTGGACCGACTTTTAAGAAGAAACTCATCCGTGAGAGGAGTAAAGGAGTTGCAAAACGTGTGATAAGATACTTGTCGATTAAATTTGTACACTAATACTATTTTTTTTAGTTGAGTATCTAAATTTGTACACTAATACTATTTTTTTATAGGTTATATGGAATGCTATGGTCAACCAATTGGTGAAAATGTTAATGACTTTATTCAATTCATCGGGGCCACAAAGTTATGGTAAAGACGGTCCCACTAGTCAGCGATAATTGGAAGGATAAGGATCCATATTTGAAGGAGCTAAAAGATGAGATATGGACTGAGATACAGTATATAAAAATGGGATTAATTAACATTGGTTAGTTGTATTGTTTTTTAATTTATCTAAACATACTTATAGTCTACCATTTTGTTTATAATGTTCTTGCGTACATTTTGATGTTGATGAGACCCAAAGGATATTACACTTAGGTTAGCTGGAAGATCACACCGAATTTCCGAATCACACGTTAGCGAACAAGTGGTTGAGAGACCAACACTGAACATCGGACATCGGCCTCCAAAGAAATATGCATCGCTCATAGAACAGGATGATTGGAAGCGCTTTTGTAAGAAGACGCATGTAAGATGAAGAATATATAGTATGTACAATAATATTTATAACTTTTATATATGACATTAAACCATGCATTTATATATTCTTATGTTTTTATGTAGAGAATAAGCAATGAAAATCGGCAAAGAGCGTCAAAACCTCCATACCCTTACAGAGGAGGGGTTAAAGGGTATCCCGCATTGAGGAAGAAATGGTATGTACAATATCTTTAATTATAACTTGTTTTAACGCATCTCTTGGTATGTACAATTTCTTTCTTACTTTCTCTCAATTTGTTTGTTCACATGTACAATTTGTTGGAGTCGAGAAGATGCAACTTCTCAATCCATTGATCGATCTTGTTTGTGGATAGAAGCCCATGAAACAAGAAGTGGTGACATTGAACATCTACCCACTAGAGAAGTGGTGATAAAATTGTAAGTATGATAACATTAATTAACGTTTAAATTAATGATATTATTTAATAATATTTAATAATATTTGTGTCTCGCAGAATGAACTGCCAATGTCTATGTCGATTTGTCTGGTCAAGACATCCTTTCCCAAGCCATACCCATCAAGGAGTATCCTGGTCGCAAGAGGCGTGGGATTTGGCGCCTCCTGCAGCGCTATCTTTGGATCACGTAAGCGCTGTAAGACGCCATGCCGATGCTAGTGAAATGTAAGAATTGAGGAGAATGGTAACTCACTATACCAAAAAGTTCAGAATTGGAAGATAGCAAGAAGGATAAAGATGAAGTGGAGAGGAACGAGCATCAGTCACCTATCCCTAACCCAAAGAGTGTTAGAGATAGTTGCACTATTGTGAGTCCCGAGGTAATAATCGTTACATTTCTTTTTATACTTTCTCACCTAAGTATTCAAAGGTTTAACATAGTAATATTTCGCTTATCATTGGTTTAGGGCATTTATGAGTGCAATATATTTGACAAGTCCAACGCAACGAATGGTTGGTAAGGGAATGTTGTATAATGAACCAGGTGTGTCACTACACAACCTTCCCTTACCTCCTAATCATGTAAAAGTTAGAGTTGACGTTGCACTTGAGGGAGATGCACTATTGCCTGCACTCATTGGAGGCGGCAGATGTGATGACAAGTGGAACAGGCAATAGGAACCTATGTGGCATGGCCAAACCACCTCGTAGTTACAAGTGATATGGTACGTGATATGTTAAAGTATATGCTTCACTATCATATACTGCATATATTTATTAAATTAGGTGATCACTCACTAACTAGTCAATATGTTGGAATGCAAAATATGTAGGTATCTCCAACATCCAAAGCCAAGGACAAAGGCAAGGACAAGCTTCCTATAGCTAGCAAGAGTGTTGGCAAGCAGCCAACAAATGGGTCATTCACATCTCCAAAGGAAGAAGGTCATGGTATCTCAGCCTCCTACAGCTCCTGCTACAGATTTTACAATTTATCTTAGAGTCCATATGGCAACAAAGATGGAGGCAGCAGATACCATTAAAGTACCAATGGATGAATCAATTTTGGGTTATGAGCACGACCTAAGAGCTGGTGTTGATGGTGCACTTCAAGAAATTCTTAATGACAACCTATGGTTAAGTGAAACTGTTATTAGTGTATATCTCAGGTACTGCATTAAATTTTAAAGTATCCAATGATTTTTATTTTTTCACACTAAATATTTATGTTATTGTTAATGCATTAATTTGTATGCATGTTTTAATTTAAGGTACTTGTATCAAGAGATATTGATCCCACAAGAACAAACTCAAAGGTTTGTATTTTTGTGCCCACAACGGACACATATGGGATCATGGAATGTCGACATGTCTGAGTATGTCATTCACCGCTGACATTAGCAAATCCCGACTTTGAGACTTTGTTTTTGTCACCTTGCAACGTAGTGTAAGTCATTTAATTTAATCAATATTACTAAATTTATTGAAATGTGTTTACTTTCTTATATTTTTTGTCCAACATTTTTGTAGGGATCATTGGTTATTGTTAGCGATTAACTTGAATCAAAACGCTGTGTACTATCTTGATCCATTGCGTGTACATATCAACATGCATAAAACAATGAAAGAGAAGTACAATCAAGAAGTGTGTATAAATCATAGATATGTATATATATATATATATATGTATGCAATTTCTTAAACGTTTAAGTTACTTGTAATATTGAAGTGTTTATTTGTTTATGTTTGGCCTACGTGACATCTTGTCGCCGGTCAGGTATTTGTTTAAGTTACTGTGTGTTTTATAAATTTTGGAATGTCCATATTTTAGGGAGACTCTGCCAAAATTTTGTTAGAAATTTGATATATATAGCCATGTGTCCATATTAAATGATTTTGTTTGATTTTGCACTTAGGGCAATCCTACTTTATCAAGAAACAAGTCTCGATTTTCTAAATTTACTCCACCTAAATGGATACCGATAAAGGTATTTATATCAAATTTTTATGCAATTATTCAAATTACCAAAAATAAAAACAATTAATTTCATATTTTTGGTTTTATAGTGTCCTCGCCAACCTAACTCGATGATTGTGGCCGATATGTTTTAAAGTTTCTCAAGGATATTGTCGTTCATAATCAAACATAAATTCCAACAGAGGTATGTTTGTAACAATTTCAAAGTTTATATAATTTTTTTTCTTTTACGCATACCATTTGAATGCTTATGTTCAATTCTAACTTCATTTAATTTTTATTTCGCAGTACTATCCTGATTGTCAATTCGACACATACACCGATCATAAATTTAACTCAAAGAAGAGTGGTGTCGATATTTTACTACAAATTTTATCATTTATAAGCAGATAGAAGAAGATTAATATTAATGTTTACGTGAGTTTTTGTTAAATTTGGTTTTTTTTTAGTTTAGCATACTTGAATTGGAAAGGTTCACATGAAATTAGGAATAAAATTCCTTTTTATGTTGGCTAATATTTTATATATTTTATGTTGGCTGGCTGGTATGATATGTTATGTTTTACAGGTATTTTTTATATTTTGGAATGTCCATATTTTAAGGAAAACTCTGCCAAAATTTTGTTAGAATTTTGACTTTGTATGCATGTTTAGTTGCAGTGACAGAAGAAAAAGATATTACTATTTAGGTAGGATTTGTAGCATGACATGTGCAATATTTTAGTGATCTATTCTGTATAATTGTAAATTTGACTATGAAATATATTGTACTTTATTTATGTTAATGTAAGGATATGTAGGAATTTATGAAAAAATTACATTATAATGTTAAATTTTGATGTTGGGGAATGTTGATGACAATTTTGATTGCATTTTGTGTTATCACTATCATGCAAATGTATATAATGTAAATGTGAGAGAACTAAATTTAATAAAAAAAAAAGGAGAATAAATAATGGCTTCAATAATGAAGCATCGCTATTGTATAAAAAGACAAATACTTCTAAAAGGAAGCGCCATAATTATACAAAATAAATAATTGCTTCAATAATGAAGCGCTGATTGTATAGACAAATGCCGCTTCTTTATTGAAGCGCTATTTATTGTCTATACAATAAACAGCCGCTTTCATTATTGAAGCGCTGTTTATTGTCGACAATAAACGCCTCCTAATTGAAGCGCCGCTTATTGTCCATTTTCAGCCGCTCATAAACGCCGCTTTTTGAAATACAATCAGCAGCGGCTTAATTTTCAGCGCTTTTAAGCGCTGTTTTAAGCTAAAAATAAGCGCTGTTTATTGCCAATACTTGTTGTAGTGCACTCTTTGAATATTGTAAGCGGAGAGATGTTCATCGAGTGAGCGAGCTAGGCGAGTCGTTATGACGTTTTTGAGCCGTGACCCGGATAACTGAGGGTGCTAGGTCCCCTTTGTTTACGGGAGATTGACTAGACGTCGCAGCGTAGGAACCGGGTACTGCATATCTAGGGAGAAGCGAAAGATCCCAAGGCTACGGCTGGTATGTCAGTTGATGGATCTGCGTCTGCTTTCCGGAATAATGGTCGAGTCGAGAGAAAATGGATCGCGAGTTGAGTCGAGTTTAGAGTGAGATGGTTGAGTCACGTTTGGTGAATGTTATACTTTGTTGTTTACTTATTTCTTTATGCCTGGATTATCTTGATTTGTTGAGAAGTTGACCCTTTCCCGTGGTACCTTCAATCCATGATGGTTACCCAGGCGATGTCGAGGGTGCAGGGAACTCGACAGCAGATGATGCCGAGGAGGAGCTCGACGAGGATCAGGGCGACGACCTCTACTTGTCGTGATTTGCTTTGTCTATGTTTTTGTGTATAGTGGTTGTGACCAGTTGGGCCGGTTATGTTTTGTTATTACAGGGTAGACTGGCGGTTTACTTTTGGAGTAGCCCCCTGCGTGGGTGTTCTGCTTAAGTACCCGCAGGTATGATTGCTCTCTTGAAGTCGCCATACCTTAGGTGTATTTTCTTTGTACATTATTACTCGTTTTTTGTATGCACTTTTATATCTTATATATATAAGTATGTACTGTTATACCTGCGTGTTGTTATTTAGGACTTAAGTCTTGTGTCTTAGTTGCACCATGTTTCGGAAGTCGTAATTACTCGATGTGCACGAAATGGTCTTATAAAAAATAAAAAAATGATAAAAATGACCGCATTTTCTAAAGGGCACAAGAGTATCGCTTTAAAATACATCGCATATAGGGTAACTTGAGCTCTGGTGTCGAAGCTCGGTAACTCGAGCTCGGTATGTTTGAGCTCTGTAGCGGTCCGAAAACGGGTCGTTACCGTTGGTATCGAGAGCGATTCGGCTCGACCGAGCCGTGTATAGGAATTTTGACCGGTCACCGTGTGTCGATATGTGTGTCGGGTACATGATTGTACTATGTTGATTCGTTTGATTAAGTGAAGCACTTATTGCTTGAAAAATTGTTTGAACTGTTTCTTGATTGAAGCAAAGGTGTTTTAACACATCCTTGTTGTGAGATTCTCGACAGGGTTTTGAACTTTGTGGAATCTAATGCCACCGTAGGGATACGACAATTTGCATGCAGAACGCCGACATGGAACGAGCAATTCAAGCTATGACCGAGATGGCGGCAGCCATGGCTCAGCAATCACCGTGCAACTCAACAGTTAACGCCGATGGCTCACCAGACTACGGCAATGCGTTAACCCAAAGAAAACTTGCAAAGAACAACAGAGAGCAGAGCGGAATGCTGAGTAGAGAGGATTAGCAGACTTTAGGAAGCATGACCCACCGAAGTTCTACGGTGAGCCAAATCCAGATAAAGCTAATCTTTGGATGCAAGAGATCGAGAAGATCTTCGAGGCACTCCATTGCCCGAACAACGTAAAGGTAGACTACGCCACCTATCTGCTACTGGGAGATGCAGAATATTGGTGGAAAGGAGTGAAGCAAGCACTGATAGCGGAACGTCGCGAGATAACTTGGGAGCTTTTTCGTGGAAGGTTCTTGGACAAATACTTCCCAGACATCGCACGAGCCGAGAAGGAGCAAGAGTTTCTTTAATTGCAAAGAAGGCGCTGACAAAGGTCCGAGTATGCAGCCAAGTTTGAGTCATTGGCGAGGTATTTCATCCATTTCGTGATCGAAATGACCAAGGATGGTTAAGTGAGAGGTTCCAACGGGGATTAAGATTTGACATTCAGAAGTCATTGGTATCATTGAGGATTCGAAACCTCCAAGAGCTGATAGATCGCTGTGTCGAGGTAGAAGGAGTAAGAAGCCACAAGAAGAAGACCGCCCAGTGGACCAATGAGACCTCGTGGCACGGGACGTAGATTTGCACAGAAGGAAAGCAACTTAAGAAGCCTTACAACCGACCTCGGGGAACAACAATAATAGAGGATGATCGTCGTCCGATGACCCAGGGAGCGAGGAGTAAGTCGATCAAGCGCCGAAGTGATTTGTTTCCGCTGTGGAAAGTCGACATTATGCAAATAATCGTACTCGTAAGGAGGATGCGTGCTACAACCGTAGAAGCCGTGGCATTTTGCCAAGGATCGTCCCACACCTAAAGCTGAACCGGCAATGCTTGCGGCAAAGGCCAAAGGGAAGCGCCAAACAGCAAAAGGCAGAGTCTTCTGCATGAGCGGCGAGGAAGCAGAGCAAGCTGATGATCTTATTCAAGGAGAATGTGAGATTGAGGGTAAATCCTTATCCGTCCTCTTTGATTCGGGTGCAACCCATTCCTTTATTTCTCTCGATTGTGTGAACCATTTGAACTTGATCAGATCGCTACTGCTCAAATTGGTAGTTACAACCCAATGCTAAAACCTTAGTCACAAACACCGCATGTCTTAATTGTGTAGTGGTTATTCGCAGTAGAAAGTTTGTGGTCAATTTGGTTTGTTTGCCTCTTAAGGGCTTAGATGTCATCCTCGGGATGGATTGGTTGTCACACCACCATGTCCTCTTGACTGTGCCCGTAAAATCGTAATTTTTCTAGACCTTGGAGTCCCCAATTATCTTTCTCATCAACGTGATTGGAGTTTCTTTGAAAGAAGGAACTAGGGAATACATGTATCTGGCTAGTTCAAGTTTTCCAGCGCATCGAAGTGAAGAATGTACCGCTGGTGTTTGACTTTGAGGACGCTTTTCCCAAGACGTGCCAGGGTTACCACCAAGCAAGGAGGTCGAAGTTCTCCATCGAGTTGATTCCAGGAACAGGACCGATTTCCAAAGCGCCATACAGATGTCTCCCGCCGAGATGAAATCAAGTCCCAGATCGAACACTTGGAGTCAAAGCAATTCATACGACCGAGCCGTGTCACCGTGGGGAGCTCCAAAGTGTTGTTGGTTAAGAAGATGGATGGATGATCAAGGTCGTATGCGTGGACTACCGCGAGCTCAACAAGGTTACCGTGAAGAACCCAGATCCGCTACCCGTGATTGACGACTTGATGGATCAACTTCGTGGAGCGGCGATGTTTTCAAAGATAGACTTGAAGTCGGGCTACCATCGATTCGCAGAAAGGAGGAAGATGTCCCCAAACAGCCTTTCAGACTAGGTATGGTCACTACAAGTATTTCGTGATGCCGCTTGGGTAGCGACAAATGCGCCACCGTGGTTTATGGACTATATGAACAGGATTTTCCATTCGCTCTTGGATCGGTTTGTAGTAGTGTTCATCGACGACATATTGATCTCGCCAAGAGCGTAGAAGAGCACGGCGGGCACTTACGCCGAGTATTGCGGATATTACGAGAGAAGCAACTCTATGCCAACCTGTCGAAGTGTGAATTTTGGCTCGAAGAGGTGAATTTTCTTGGTCATGTGATTTCCAAAGAAGGAATAGTTTGTGGATCCAACTAAGATTGAGGTCGTGTTAGCGTGGGAACACCAAGACTAAGCACGAGATCAGAAGTTTTGTTGGCTTAGCAGGCTATTATCGAAGATTCATTGAAGGTTTCTCGAAAATTGTCGCGCCTCTTACACGGCTTACAAGGAAGGATCAACCTTTTGCCTGGACCGAGGAGTGTGAATCCAGTTTTCAAAGACTGAAGGAGCTTTTGACGACAGCGCCTGTGTTGATTTTCCCTCAACCCGAAGAGCCTTACGAGGTGTATTGTGATGTGTCACACCAGGGTTTAGGATGCGTGCTGATGCAACATCGGAAAGTGGTAGCATATGCTTCAAGACAGCTTAAGATTCACGAGAGAAACTACCCTACTCACGATTTGGAGTTAGCAATGGTGGTTTTTGGCGCCAAGATATGGAGACACTACCTTTATGGGAGCACTCTTATCGCTTTCAGCGATCACAAGAGCTTGAAGTACCTGTTCGATCGTAAAGAGCTCAACATGCGTCAATGAAGATGGACAGAATTTCTCAAGGACTACGACTTTACGTTGGAATACCATCCCGGTAAGGCTAACGTAGTAGCAGATGCATTGAGCAGAAAGAGCATTTTAGCCTCAGCAATGATGATCAAAGAGTTGGAGATGCTCGAGAAGTTTCGAGACTTGAAGTTGAATGTGGAAGTTTCACCAGGGAAGCTGAGATTTGGTATGCTTACCATTTCTAACAGATTGTTGGACGAGATCTGAGACCAAAGAGTTCATGACGAGCTCCCGCAAGAGAAGATCTGATTGATAGCGCAAGGGAAAGCGGCGTAATTCAAAGTCTGAGCGACAACATTTTAAGGTGCAATGGCCGAGTGTGTGTACCTAACGTAGCGGAGCTGAGAAAGTTAATACTTGACGAAGCGCATAAGAGCAATTTTAGTATTCATCCAGGAGTTACGAAGATGTATCAAGACTTGAAGAAGCATTTTTGGTAGTCCGGAATGAAAAAGCAAGTGGCTGAGTACGTAGCTTCGTGTTTAACGTGTCAGAAAGCGAAGGTGGAGCACCAACGACCAGCGGGAATGCTACAATCGCTTGACGTACCAGTATGGAAGTGGGATAGTATCTCCATGGATTTCGTTGTAGGTTTGCCGAAGACGCAGAAGAAGAATGATTCGATTTGGGTGATCGTTGACTGATTGACCAAATCTGCTCATTTCTTACCAGTGAGGTCGACGTACCACGTGGAAAAGCTGACTGAGATCTACATCGCGGAGATAGTGCGACTTCATGGTATACCTTCTTCAATCGTGTCGGACCGAGATCCGAAGTTCACGTCTCATTTTTGGAGGGAATTGCAAGAAGCGATGGGAACCGAGCTCAGGCTTAGCTCGGCATATCATCCCCTGCATCGACGGTCGACCGAGAACGATCCAATCGCTTGAAGATTTGTTGCGGCGTGTACCTTAGATCACCGAGGAAGTTGGAACGACGCCTTACCATTGGTGGAGTTCACTTACAATAACAGCTCCATGCGAGTATTGGAATGGCACCTTTTGAAGCACTCAGATGGACGTAAATGTCGACGCCTCTTTGTTGGTACCAGGATGGCGAGCGTTGCTCAGGGACCAGATATGATCCAATAGACCATCGAGAAGATCCGCTTGATCGAGATAGGATGCGAACGCCTCAAAGTCGACAGAAGAGTTATGCCGACCAAAGACGTCGACCACTCGAGTTCGAGGAAGGAGAACATGTATTTCTTAGAGTCACCCCACCATCGGAGTTGGTCGAGCGATCAAGTCCAAGAAACTTACCCTAAATTTATTGGACCTTACCAGATTCTTCGTCAGATTTGGCCCAAAGGGCATATCGATTGCTCCCGCCACCCTTCTTGTCAAACATTCATGACGCCTTCCACGCCTCACGATTCGCGGAGATATATTTCCGACCCTCTCATGTCATCGAACCGGATGTGATTCAACCGAGGGACGACTTATCCTTCAAGCATCACCAAGAAGGATCGCTGACCGGAAAGCCAGCGAGCCATGAACAAAGAGATTCAACTTGTCAAAGTTGTGTGGGATCGTAAGACCGAGATGCGACTTGGGAGCTGGAGGAGAAGATGAAGACTCAGTACCCTGAACTCTTTCATGGTAAGTAACTTATTTGCAATTTCGAGGACGAAATTTTTTTAGAGGGAGAGATTGTAACACCAGAGGACGAGATCGACCTCGTATTAGGACATCGTATCGAGACCTCGTACCAAGACCTCGTGTCGAGATCCCGTGCCAAGATCGCGTGCCAAGGTCATATGTCGAGCTGATGAGGTCGCGTACCGAGCTGAGGAGGTCGCATGTCGAACTGAGGAGGCCGCGTGCACGAACTCGTGTTAGAGCCTTGTGCGCTTGCACAAGCACCCTGATCGACCCCGTGTCGAGACTGAAACGCTCGTATTTTTACGAACGTTGTTTAGCGTTAATGATTATATTGTTTGTAATATTTATCTAATCGGTTTGCAGTTCTCGTCGCTGTGTTTTTTTTAGATCTTTAACCTATAGATTAGAGGGTAATCATGAGAAAGGAGAGATTAGATGGGTAGAATGATTGATGGGATTAGCATCCCATAACAGTAGTTACACGTCACTTAATTGTGTTTTTTTTTTAAAAAAAAAACAAATTCATTTAAATGGTTTCTGACCAGCTGTATATCACGATCAGTTCCCTCAAACCCACACTTTCTCTTTTCTTCTTTCTTCCTCCTTCTTCTCTAAGTTTCCTCTTCCTCTCCAAACTTCCATCGAAGAACCTTGAGTTTCATTGAGCTTCTGCATAAACTTTCTTCATCAACCTTGTTTCTTATCATCTTCTCGACATACAAAGACCATCTCGACCATCGGGTTGAGGTATGAAAAACAATTTTCTCTTCCTTCATGCTATCAAGTTTAGCGCCACTTCTTCCTTCCATTTTAGCTAATTCTATGCTTCCAAATCAGGTCATATTGATAGGTTTTCTTTTTCATGACATGACCGACCTTTCTAACCAATTATTTGAGCTTGTAAAACAAATTGCTTTCTCGCATTTTTCTGCAATAGGCGGTGCCCAAACCCTCCCTATTCGTTCGCTTTTGATTTCTTGTTTTAGTTTGTTGTACGTTGCTTCTTGTTGATGTTGTTGTTGATTTATTTGTTATAGAATCATATAACTTTTTTCATGAACTTTTGATCGAAAACCCTAACTTTGTGTTAGAGGAAAAATGGCTTTGTCTGGTGATGTATGAAAGAAGTTTTTAATAAAATTTTAGAGAAAAGGAGTTATTTTGTAATGTTTGAATTCTGGTTGTATTTGTTTAAGTTCTTGAGTTTTAATGCTTACTTGGGTTGTGGTTAAGATTGGGATAATGAGAGCTAAGTGTTATTAGAACCCATAGATCGAACTAAGTTGTACTCGTATTAGGCAGTGTGATTTCCGAGATCGTGCTGCAAGGAGATCAGGGTGTACGAGAACACGAAACCGAGGTTGACTGAGAGCCGTACGTGTCGAGATCGAGTAAGAGGAGTCGTTGTCGAGCTCGTTTGAAGACAGCCGTGTCGAGGTCGTTGTCGAGCAGCGTTAGCTTGGAGTTCGGTAAGGGCACTTCTAAACATTCTAGGATTTTTATTGTTATATTCCTATGTATGGATTCCTTGATTTGCTTGTCGAGCATGTAATGTTGTGATATGATTGAGTTATGCATTAATTGATATGAGATTGAATATATGCCATGAATTGCGTGTTACTGTTGAATTGCGTTTTCTTCATATTAAGCATGTTCTCTTATTTGATGTACGGGCAAGAAATTTTAAGCGTCACTCTTTGAATATTGTAAGCGGAGAGCTGTTCATCGAGTGAGCGAGCTAGGCGAGTCGTTATGACGTTTTTGAGCCGTGACCCGGATAACTGAGGGTGCTAGGTCCCCTTTGTTTACGGGAGATTGACTAGACGTCGCAGTCAGAGGAACCGGTACTTCATATCTAGGGAGAAGCGAAAGATCCCAAGGCTACGGCTGGTATGTCGGTTGATGGATCTGCGTGCGCTTCCTAATAATGGTCGAGTCGAGAGAAAATGGATCGCGAGTCGAGTCGAAGCTTAGAGTGAGATGGTTGAGTCACGTTTGGTGAATGTTATACTTTGTTGTTTACTTATTTCTTTATGCCTGGATTATCTTGATTTGTTGAGAAGTTGACCTTTCCCGTGGTACCTTCAATCCATGATGGTTACCCGTGCGATGTCGAGGGTGCGAGGAACTCGACAAACATGATGCCGAGGAGGAGCTCGACGAGGATCGTGACGACCTCTACTTGTCGTGGATTTGCTTTGTCTATGTTTTTGTGTATAGTGGTTGTGACCCGGTTGGGCGGTTATGTTTTGTTATTACAGGTAGATCAAGTTTACTTTGGAGTAGCCCCTGCAAGGTGGGTGTTCGCCTTAAGTACCCCAGGTATGATTGCTCTCTTGAAGTCGCCATACCTTAGGTGTATTTTCTTTGTACATTATTACTCTGTCTTTTTGTATGCACTTTTATATCTTATATATATAAGTATGTACTGCTATACCGCGTGTTGTTATTTAGGACTTAAGTCTTGTGTCTTAGTTGCACCATGTTTCAAAAAGTCGTAATTACTCAGATGTGCACGAGCCGGGTCTTATAAAAAAATGATAAAATGACCGCATTTTCTAAAGGGCACAGGAGTCTCGTTTTAAAATACATCGCATACAGGGTAACTTGAGCTCGGTGTGTCGAGCTCGGTAACTCGAGCTCGGTATGTTTGAGCTCGGTAGCGGTCCGGAAACGGGTCGTTACATCTGCAACCTCAGTCGCTCTCTACGGTTCCTAGGGTAGACACTTGAGGAACCAAGCTTGTGTTAGTGGGCCGGATCCCAAGAAACACAACAACAGCCCAAGCGGGTTAAAAACCCAATTGACTAGGTGTCGCTTGTTTTAGATTTTAGAATGTCCGCTGGACCCTAAAATCAATTCGCATTTTTTTAGTTGCTATTTTTGTGTTAGTTTTAGATTTTAGCAAATTTCAGAATCTTGTTTGTACTTTAGAATCAATTCTAGTAGAATGTACAACATCCAAGTTTTTCCGCTCGTAATAATTGATTCTAGATATGGGACCCACAAAATATTTCATATTTACACTTCAAAAGTGATTCTACTTTGTCAACCAAACATAAATCAATTTTTTTGAACTCACTTTTAAACTACCATTATCAAACACAAATCAATTTTTTTTAAACTCAATTTTTTTAAAATCAATTTTTTAAACAAGATTCTTCACAATCTATTTTACCAGAATCTAAAACAAACGGACCCTAGATCGATTCATTTCTAAATAAATTGAGATATTTTCAGTTGTGTCAAGGCACACTGTTATTTATACGTTTGTTACAAATTTTGTTTACGCTGATTTTGACTCATCACATTGTTATCATCTTGTGCATTATGCATCCTACAGATGCCACATGATGCTAAATATTAGGATCTATATATCACTAGTGCGAAATACACCTAAAACACATATTTATAACGCCGTTTGGGGATAACCTACAGAACATATAACGCGTGGCATTTTTGAAATAAAATGATGAAATTGTAGAGATCTATGGCGCCGGTTTTAGGATAAAACCGCGGTCGTATGTAAAGCGATACCAATGGCACCGGTTTTAGGGAAAAACCGCGGTCGTATCTCCAAGACATATGGCGTCGATTTTAAGTTAAAACCGCGGTCGTATGTAAGGCGAGTCATATGGCGCCGGGTTTACCCTAAAACCGGCGCCATATGTTTAAAAATATTGTGAGACTTATGGCGCCGGTTTTAAGTAAAAACCGCGGTTGTATGTAATGCGATACCTATGGCGCTGTTTAGGTAAAACCCCGGTCAGATTCTCCAACACCTTTGGCGCCGGTTTTAAGTTAAAAGCTGCGGTCGTATGTAACGCGAGACATATGACCGCTTTCACGTCTGGAGACCCGCGACGAAGAAAGAAGCAAAGAATGAGGAGAGACAGGCCAAGCAAGAGATCGGTGCAGCCTTGATGCCACGAAGCAAGAGGTCGGTGCAGCCTTGATGCGAGAGAGACCACGAAGCAAGAGGTCGGTCCCGCGACGAAGGAAGAAGCAACAGCGGAGGACAGGCCAAGAAAGAGGTCGGTGCAAGAGGTCGGTGCAGCCTTGATGCGAGAGAGACCATGAAGCAAGAGGTCGGTCCCGCGACGAAGGAAGAAGCAGCAGCGGAGACAGGCCACGAAAGAGGTCGGTGCAAGAGGTCGTTGCAGCCTTGATGCCACGAAGCAAGAGGTCGGTGCAGCATTGATGCGAGAGAGACCACGAAGCAAGAGGTCGGTCCCGCGACGAAGGAAGAAGAACGGAGGAGACAAGGCCAAGCAAGAGGTCGGTGCAAGAGGTCGGTGCACTTGATGCCACGAAGCAAGAGGTCGGTGCAGCCTTGATGCGAGAGAGACCACGAAGCAAGAGGTCGGTGCGACCTTGATGCGATCTCAACCCATTACCATTACCATTAAAATTCAAGTTTATTTCCAAATAACCTTTTAAATCATTCCAGAACTATCAAAAATCCATCACATGGCAAACCAAATTACCGCCTCTTCTCTTCCAAACTTTTCCATTCTCAAACTAAGAGCACAACACTATAATTAAACCATTACTTCCTATAGTTATAAATGAAATTAGAAGATGATTAAATAAGGAAAGTTGAAGTACCTCCATCCATTGAACCGGAGAATATCTCTTTCAACTGACTAGGTGTAACGACCCGTTTCCGGACCGCTACCGAGCTCAATATACCGAGCTCGAGTTACCGAGCTCAACACACCAAGCTCAACATAAACCTATATGAGATGTGTTTTAAAAACGAAACTCTTGTGCCTTTTAAAAAATGCGATATATTTTTTTTTTTTATAAAACCAACTCGTGCACATCAGAGTAATTACAGCTTTTCGAAACATGGTGCAACTAAGACACAAGACTTAAATTCAAATAAAACATACATATATATATATATATCACCCGAATAATAATGTATACAAATACAGAGTAGCAAATGTGCAAAGAAAATACACCTAAGGTACGACAACTTCAAAAGAGCCATCATACCCTGGGGGTACTTCCAGACTTCACGCAGGGTCGCTCCAAAAGTAAGACCACCACCAACCCTCAGAGCAACAACACAACACCGCCCAAACTGGTCACGACCTCGAACATAAAAGAAAAACAAGTACAAATTCTCGGAAAAACAAACATCCAACAAATCAACAATCACGACAGATAGAGGTCGCCACTGGTCCTCGCCGAGATCCTCCTCGACATCATCTACCGCCGAAGTTACCGCGCTCGACATCGCCTGGGTAACCGCTATGGATTGAAGGCACCACGGAAGTGGTCAACTTCTCAACAATTCAAGATAAGCTCGACATAAAAATATAAGCAAACAAAGCAAAGTATAACATTCACCGACGTGACTCGACCATCTCACTCTAAACTCGACACAACTCACAAATCCATTTTCTCTCGACTGACAATTTTCCTGAATGCACACGCCGCATCAGATGTCGGAAAGTCCAAATTAAGCCTTGGGATCCTCGCCTCCCTAGGACAATAACTCAGGTCCCGTAGCGTGGCGACGTCTAGTCAATCTCCCGTAAACAAAAAGGGGACCTAGCACCCTCGCTTATCCGGTCACGGCTCAAAAACGCCATACGACTCACCTAGCTCGCTTCACTCGATGAACAATTCGGCCAGATACGATATTCAAAGAGTTAAACACAAAATATTCAACCGCATGTCAAATAAAAGAGCAAGCTCGACATGAAGAAACGCAATTCAACATGCAATACACACTTCACGACATATATTCAATCACATATTAAATACATGCAAAACTCAATCATATCACAACATTTCATCTCGACACAAATCAGTAAATCCATACACAATAACATAACCACATAGAATATGAAATGCCCTTACGCTATCATACTACGAAAATATTAATGTGAAGTGCCCTTACTTAAGGACTTATAAAATAAAGCCTTAGAGATATCTAGAAGTTGCCCTTACCGAACTCCAAGTTAATGCTGCTCGACAACGACCTCGACACAGCTGTCTTCAAAGAGCTCGACAACGACTTCTCTTACTCGATCTCGACATCTACTGCCTTCAACGAACTTCGACAACGACTTCGACACGCACGCTTGATCACGGATTCTCACGCATCCGCGTCCTTGGATTCGCTTTCCCGTACACTTGATTCGGAATTCACTCGATCTCGGGAATCAAACTTCCTAAAACAAACACAACTCAGATCGATCTATGGTTTCCAATACATCTAACTCTCTCTTCCCCAAACTCAACCACAACCCAGAAAAATATAAAACTCAAGAACTGAAATATATTTTTCCTCTAACACTAAGTTAGGGATTTCGATCAAAATTCATGAAAAGTTATCTGATGCTTCAACAGATAGATCGACAACAACAATAACCAGAAGCAACGAATGAGAAACAAGAAAATCGAAACGAACCAAAAATGGGGTTTTCTGGGCACTGCCGATTGCAGAAAAACAGAGAAAGAAATTTGTTTTACAAGCCCAATTAATCGGTTAAAAAGATAGGTAATATTGTGAAGAAGAAAACCCATCAATTTAACATGATTTGGAAGCATAAAACTGGTTAAAAATGGAAGAAGAATTAGCGCTAAACAGTAGCACGAAGAAGATAAAAATCTGTTCTTCATACCTCAACGGTGATGGTCGATCAGACGAGATATGGGTCGAGAAGTTGATGATGAACAAAATTGATGAAGAAAGCTTGTGCAGAATCTCGATGGAACTCACGGTTTCGTCGATGGAAATTTTGAAGAAAATAACGAAACACAGCAGAAGGAAGGATGAAGAAAGAAGAAAAGAGAAAGAATGAGCGTGAGGAATCGGTCGTGGTATACAAACCGGCGAGAAAGGGTATAAACGTGAACTCCAGCTATAAGATGCCAATCCCATCAATCATCTACCCGTTAACTCGCTCCTCTCATGATTACCCTCTACTGCGTCAACGGCAAGCCGACAATGTAATAATTACAAACAATAAAATAATAACGCTGAATAACGCTTGAAATAATACGAGGTATCATCTCGACACGATGTCGACAAGGGTGCTCGTGCAAACGCATAAGGTTCTAACACGAGTTCGTGAACGCGGTCTCCTCACTCGACTTGCGCCCTCATCACCCAGACGCGACTTCATCAACTCGACACGCCGACCTCCTCACCGGCCAGCCTAGTGCACGTGGTCTCATCACCGACAAATGATCTCCACAAACGATCTAGTCACGGGATCTCGACACAAGGTCTTGGTCGAGGTCTCGATACGCCGTCCTAATACGATGTCGATATCGTCCTCAGGTGTTACAATCTCTCCCTCTAAAAAATTTCGCCCTCGAAATTGCAAATAAGATTCTTACCTCGTAAAAGTTCAGTGGTAATCGAATCTTCATCTTCTCCTCCAGCTCCCAAGTCGCATCTCCCGCCTTTTGATCCCACACAACCTTGACAAGTTGAATCTCTTTGTTCCAAGAATCGCTTGGCTTTCCGATCAACGATCCTTGCCGTGACGCTTCAAAAGATAGGTCGCCCTTCAGCTTGAATCACATCCGGTTCGATGACATGAGAAGGCTCGGAAACATACTTCCGCAATTGTGAGACGTGGAAGACGCTATGGATGTTCGACAAGAATGGTGGTAAGGCAACTGATATGCCACCGACCAATACGACGAAGAATCCGTAAGGTCCAATGAATTTAGGGTAAGTTTCTTGGATTTGATCGCCGACCAACTCCAAAGAAGGGGGTGACTCTAAGAAATACATGTTCTCCTTCCTCGAACTCGAGTGGTCGACGCCGTTGGTCCGCATAACTCTTCGTCGACTTTGAGATGTTCGCATCCGATCTCTCGATCAAACGGATCTTCTCGTGAGTCCGCCGATCATATCCGGTCCTACGACACCGCCGCCGTCCTGGTACCAACAAAGAGGCGCCTCGACATTTCCGCCCATACACGCTTCAAAAGGTGCCATCCCAATACTCGC
Organism: Calophaca sinica; assembly: GCA_037113605.1. Classification (NCBI taxonomy): domain Eukaryota; kingdom Viridiplantae; phylum Streptophyta; class Magnoliopsida; order Fabales; family Fabaceae; genus Calophaca; species Calophaca sinica. The sequence goes on from JBAFXK010000075.1 coordinate 70,714, forward strand.
ATGGAAATCGTTGTTGTATGTGAACTCCACCAATGGTAAGACGTCGTCCCAACTTCCTGATCTAACGCATAAGCTCGCAACAAATCTTCGCCGATTGGATCGTTTCTCTCGCCGACCGCTACCAGGGATGATATGCCGAGCTAAGCTCGAGCTCTGCTCCCATCGCCTCCTGCAATTCCCCAAAAATGAGACGTGAACTTCTGATCTCTGGTCCGACACGATCAAGAGGGTATTCCATGAAGTCGCATTATCTCTGCGATGTAGATCTCTGGCCAACTTTTTCCACGCTGTATGTCGACCTCACCGGGTAAGAATGAGCGCATTTGGTCAATCGGTCGACGATCACCCAAATCGAATCATTCTTCTTCTCGCCTTCGCAAACCTACAACGAAGTCCATGGAAATATCCGCCCCATTTCCATACCGGGTACGCCGTTTATCAGAGCATTCCCGCAGGTCGCTGGTGCTCCACCTTCGCCGACACGCCAAACATGAAGCTACGTGCTCGGCCACTTGCTTCTTCATTCCGACCACCAAAAATGCTTCTTCAAGTCTTGATACATCTTCGTGAACTCTGGATGAATACTAAAGTTGCTCTTATGCGCGCTTCGCCGAGAATCAACTTCCTCACTCGGATACGTTAGGGTACGCACACTCTACCATTGCACTCAAGATGTCGCCTGCCCGACCTGAAATTGCCGCTTTCCCTTGCGCTTATCAATCGATCTTCTTGCAGTGGCTCGTCATGAACTTGCTGGTCTCGGATCTCGCCCAACAACTGTTAGAAATGGTAAGCATACCAAATCTCGCCTTCCCTGGTGAAACTTCGACACTCAACTTCAAATCTCGGAACTTCTCGAGCATCTCCAACTCCTTGATCATCATTACCGAGGTTAAAACGCTTCTTCCGCTCAACGATCCGCTACTACGTTAGCCTTACCGGATGGTATTCCAACGAAAGTCGTAGTCCTTGAGAAATTCGCCCATCTACGCTGACGCATGTTGAGCTCTTCTCGGTCGAACAGTACTTCAAGCTCTTGTGATCGCTGAAACAAAGCAGAGTGCTCCCGTAAAGGTAGTGCCTCCATATCTTCGGCCGAAAACCATCTGGCCGCTAGCTCCAAGTCGTGAGTAGGTAGTTCCTCTCGTGAATCTTGAGCCGCCTTGAAGCATACGCGACCACCTTCCGATGTTGCATCAAGACGCATCCCAATCCCCTGGTGTGACGCATCACAATACACCTCGAAAGGCTCTTCGGTTGAGGCAAAATCAAGACAGCGCCGCCGCCAAAAGCTCCTTCGGCCGTTGAAAATCAAGCTTCACACTCCTGGCCCAAGCAAAGGTTGATCCTTCCTCGCCAATCGTAAGAGGCGCGACAATCTTCGAGAAACCTTCAATGAATCTTCTGTAATATCCTCGCTAAGCCGACAAAACTCCCCGATCTCGTGAATCGCCTTCGGTTCCCACGCTAGCACACCTTCAATCTTAGTTGGATCCACGCCTATCCCTTCTCCTGGAAATCACGTGACCAAGAAAATTCACCTCTTCAAGCCAAAATTCACACTTCGACAGTTGGCATAGAGTTGCTTATCTCGTAATATCCGTAGTACTCGACATAGGTGTTCTGCGTGCTCTTCTCGGTTCCTCGAGTAAATCAATATGTCGCCGATGAACACTACAACGAATCGATCCAAAAACGAATGGAAAATCCTGCTCATGTAGTCCATAAACACACCGGGCGATTCGGCTACTCCAAACGGCATCACCAAATACTCAGAAGGACCGTATCTAGTCCTGGAAGTCGCTTTGGCGACATCTTCCTCCTTCACGCGAACTGATGGTAGCCCGACTTCAAGTCTATCTTGAAAAGATCGCCGCCCACGGTTGGTCCATCAAGTCGCCAATACGTGATAACGGATAACGGTTCTTCACGGTAACCTTGTTGAGCTCGCGATAGTCCACGCACACCTTGATCGCCCATCCTTCTTCTTAACCAACAACACCGGAGCTCCCCACGGTGACACGCCTGGTCGTATGAATTGCTTCGACTCCAAGTGTTCGATCCGGGACTTCACTCTTTCATCTCGGCAGAGACATCCTCGCACGGCGCTTTGGAAATCGGCCTGCTCTCGAATCAGGTCGATGGAGAACTCGACCTCTCAGATCGTGGTAATCCCGCACGCCTTCTGAAAACGCCCTCAAAATCACACACCACCGAACATTCTTCACGCCGATCCGCCGGAAAACTTCCGAACTAGCTAGATACATGTATTCCCTAGTTCCTTCTTTCAAAGAAACTCCAACACGCTCGGCGTAAAGATAATTGAGACTCCAAGGTCCGGAAAAATTACGCTTTTACGGGCACAGTCCCAAAGGACATGGTGGTGTGACAACCAATCCATCCCGAGGATGACATCTAAGCCCTTAAGAGGCAAACAAACCAAATTGACCACAAACTTTCTACTCAATAATCACTACACAATTAAGACATGTAGTGTTTGTGACTAAGGTTTTAGCAACCGGGTCAGAACTACTAATTTAAACTGTAAAGGCCACAATAAGTTCAAAAGGTTCACACAATCGTAAGAAATAAAGGAATGGGTTGCACCTAATCAAAAAGAACGGATAAGGATTTACCCTCGATCTCACATTCACCTTGGATAAGATCATCACTGCTCACCTTCTCGCCACTCATGCAGTAAAACTCGCTTTAGCCACTTGACGCTTCCTTTGGCTCTTGCCGCAAGCATCGCTTGCTCAGCTTTAGGTGTAGGACAATCCCAGCAAAATGCCCTGGCTTCTGCAGCTAAAACACACCTCCTCCTTCGAGTACAAGCTACTGCGTAATGTCCCGCTTTCCACATCGGTAGCAAATCACCTCGACATCGGGTCCGACCTCCACTCCTGCATTGGGTCATCTGACGACATCGTCCCTCGTTGTTGTTCCTCCGAGGCCTGGCCGTAGGCCTCTTCTCGCGATGGTTTCCTTCTCAGGCAAATCTCCGCCTCGCGACTGGGTCTCACCGGCCCGCCACAACAGCTTCTTCTTGTGGCTCCTCACTCCTTCTACCTCGACACATCGATCAATCGCCTTCGAGATTTCGATCCTCAACGACACCACCATCGACTTCAATGTCGACCTCAATCCCCGCTGGAATCTCTCACTCAACCATCTCTGGTCAACTCGGTCACGAAATGGATCAAATACCTCGCCAACGATTCGAACTTGGTCGCATACTCTGACACCGCCGAAGTTGCCTTGCCGCAGCTTGAAGAAATTCCTCGCTCCTTCTCGCTCGTGCAAAGATCCTGGAAGTACTTGTCCAAAAACCTTTCACGAAAAAGCTCCCGTGTCATCTCGCGATGTTCGCTATAAACGCTTGCTTTACTCCTCTCCACCAATACTCTGCGCCTCCTAGCAGTAGTAGGTGGCATAGTCGACCTTCACGCTGTCCCGCAATGAAGTGCCTCAAAGATCTTCTCGATCTCTTGCATCCAAAGATCACCTTTATCCGGATTTGGCTCACCGTAGAACTTCTGCGGATCATGCTTCCTCGGTCGCCAATCCTCTCGCTTCAAAGATTTCGCTCGCCGCTGTCGCTGCCGCAAGTTCACTGAAGTTAACGCCGCTGCCTGGCTGAGCCATCGCGTTAGCCTGGCTGAGTTGCAAAGCAATGATTGTTGAGCCATGGCTGCCGCCATCTCGGCCATAGCTTGAATAGCCTGCTCCATGTCGACGTTTCGCTGCAGATGTCGATTCCTACGAGGTGGCATTAGATTCCACAAAGTTCAAAACCCCGTCTAATCTCACAACAAGGATGTGTTAAACACACCGCTTCAATCAAGAAACAAGCCTCAAACAATTTCTCAAGCAATAAGTGCTTCACTTAATCAAACAAAGAATCAACACAAAACAACTAGGTACCCAACACACATAACCCGACATAGTGACCAATTCAAATTCCTATGCACACTTCTGGCCAGAATCAATCAAGCTCGATACTCAACAATGTAACGACCGCTTCGACCGCTACCGAAGCTCAATATACCGAGCCTCGAGTTACCGAGCTCAACACACCAAGCTCAACATAAACCTGTATGAGATGTGTTTTACAAACGAACCTCTTGTGCCTTTTAAAAATACGATATATTTTTTTTATAAAACCAACTCGTGCACATCAGAGTAATTACAGCTTTTCGAAACATGGTGCAACTAAGACACAAGACTTAAATTCAAATAAAACATACATATATATATATATATATCACCCGAATAATAATGTATACAAATACAGAGTAGCAAATGTGCAAAGAAAATACACCTAAGGTACGACAACTTCAAAAGAGCCATCATACCCTGGGGGTACTTCCTAGACTTCACGCAGGGGTCGCCCAAAAGTAAGACCACCGCCTACCCTCAGAGCAACAACACAACACCGCCTAAATCGGGTCACGACCTCGAACATAAAAGAAAACAAGTACAAATTCGTAAAAACAAACATCCAACAAATCAACAATCACGATGTGATAGAGGTCGCCATCGGGTCCTCGCCGAGATCCTCCTCGGCATCATCTACCGCCGAAGTTACTCGCGCTTCGACATCGCTCGGGTAACCGCTATGGATTGAAGGCACCACGGAAAGTGGTCAACTTCTCAACAATTCAAGATAAGCTCGACATAAAAATATAAGCAAACAAAGAAAGTATAACATTCACCGACGTGACTCGACCATCTCACTCTAAACTCGACACAACTCACAAATCCATTTTCTCTCGACTGACAATTTTCCTAATGCACACGCTGCATCAGATGTCGGAAAGTCCATTAAGCCTTGGGATCCTCGCTTCCCTAGACACCAACTCAGTCCCGTAGCGTGGCGACGCCTAGTCAATCTCCCGTAAACAAAAAGTGGACCTAGCACCTCGCTTATCCGGTCACGCTCAAAAACGCCATACGACTCACCTAGCTCGCCACTGATGAACAATTCGCCAGATACGATATTCAAAGAGTTAAACACAAAATATTCAACCGCATGTCAAATAAAAGAGCAAGCTCGATACGAAGAAACGCAATTCAACATGCAATACACACTTCACGACATATATTCAATCACATATTAAATACATGCAAAACTCAATCATATCACAACATTTCATCTCGACACAAATCAGGAAATTCATACCCAATAACATAACCACATAGAATATGAAATGCTCTTACGCTATCATACTACGAAAATATTAATGTGAAGCGCCCTTACTTAAGGACTTATAAAATAAAGCCTTAGAGATATCTAGAAGTTGCCCCATCAACTCCAAGTTAATGTCGCCGACAACGACCTCGACACAAATTGCCTTCAAAGAGCTCGACAACGACTTCTCTTACTCGATCTCGACATCGGTGTCTTCAACGAACTCGACAACGACTTCGACACGCACGCTTCACCGATTCTGGATTCCGCCGCATCCGCGCCCTGATTCGCTTTCCGCAGACACTTGATCTCTAATTCACTCGATCTCTGAATCAAACTTCCTAAAACAAACACAACTCAGATCGATCTATGGTTTCCAATACATCTAACTCTCTTCCCCAAACTCAACTGACAACCCGTAAAAATATAAAACTCAAGAACTCAAATATATTTTTCCTCTAACACTAAGTTGTGGATTTCGATCAAAATTCATGAAAAGTTATCCGATGCTTCAAATGTATAGATCGACAACAACAATAACCGTAAGCAACGAATGAGAAACAAGAAAATCGAAACGAACTAAAAATGGGGTTTTCTGGCAATCGCCGATTGCATAAAAACAGAGAAAGAAATTTGTTTTACAAGCCCAATTAATCTGTTAAAAGATAGGTAATATTGTGAAGAAGAAAACCCATCAATTTAACATGATTTGGAAGCATAAACTGGTTAAAAATGGAAGAAGAATTAGCGCTAAACAAGAGTACGAAGAAGATAAAAATTTGTTCTTCATACCTCAACTGGTGATGGTCGATCGACGAGATATGGGTCGAGAAGTTGATGATGAACAAAATTGATGAAGAAAGCTTCAGGCAGAATCTCGATGGAACTCACGGTTTAAGCCGATGGAAATTTTGAAGAAAATAACTAAACACAAAGCAGAAGGAAGGATGAAGAAAGAAGAAAAGAGAAAGAATGAGCGTGAGGGAATCGGCCAGGTATACAAATGGTAGAAAGGGGTATAAACGTAACTCCAGCTATAAGATGCCAATCCCATCAATCATCTACCCGTTAACTCGCTCCTCTCATGATTACCCTCTACTGGCTTGGCCAACGGCAAGCCGACAATGTAATAATTACAAACAATAAAATAATAACGCTGAATAACGCTTGAAATAATACGAGGTATCATCTCGACACGATGTCGACAAGGGTGCTCGTGCAAACGCATAAGGTTCTAACACGAGTTCGTGAACGCTGTCTCTCACCGACTTGGCGCCCTCATCGCCTAGACGCGACTTCATCAACTCGACACGCCGACCTCCTCAACCAAAGAAGCCTAGTGCACGTGGTCTCATCACCGACAAATGATCTCGACAAACGATCTAGTCACGGGATCTCGACACAAGGTCTTGGTCGAGGTCTCGATACGTCGTCCTAATACGATGTCGATCTCGTCCTCAGGTGTTACACTAGGGTTCTTAGCCATACACGAAATAGAGTCTATATGTCCATCCATCGCTACTATAAACGGTCTTGCAAAAATCTAAATTCTCAAAAAAAAAAAAATTAAATCAGGGTAACAGATAAACTACACAACCAATAAAATCTATTCACTATCAAAAAAAAACAAAAAGGGGGAAAATATGACCTTGTCCAACTTCACTGCATTAAGAGCACACACATATTCCAACCGCTTTCTCGAGGCCGAAGACCGGATCGTAATCATGAACACCCTCTTTTCCAAATCAAAAGGGCAACGTTAGAATAAGCGAAAGATGATAAATTTAATTGAATTCGTAAGATTGAAGAGCGCCAACGATAAAGGGTCGTGGTGGATCGAGAATCACCGAAGGTCTTGGCTTCGCTCTCGGTGAACTCATCCACAGAGCGTGATATAACTTTGACCTTCATTTTCAGAAAGAGCAAACTCGCTTTCGCTTCTTCAACCGCCAAATTCAGGAGCAAGTGTTGCTAAAATGCGAGTCAACGCTGCAGATCGCACGGCCCTACGAAGTTTTCACCCCCGAGCGAAGTTGACTCTCATATAGGATCGCCACCGTAGAATCACCAGAGTATCGTGGTTCCGCCGACAAATCGTAGGATCGCCGCTACTCTCTCGCAACATCGCCGCTTCTCTACGGTTCCTAGGGTAGACACTTGAGGAACCAAGCTGTGTTAGTGGGCCGATCCGCAAACACAACAACAGCCCAAGCGGTTAAAAAAACCCAATTGACTAGGTGCTGTTTGTTTTAGATTTTAGAATCCTGTTTGGACCCTAAAATCAATTCCGGCATTTTTTTTAGTTACTATTTATGTGTTAGTTTTAGATTTTAGCAAATTTCAGAATCTTGTTTGTACTTTAGAATCAATTCTAGTAGAATCTACAACATCCAAGTTTTTCCGTTCAGAATAATTGATTCTAGATATGGGACCCACAAAATATTTCATATTTACACTTCAAAAGTGATTCTACTTTGTCAACCAAACATAAATCAATTTTTTTGAACTCACTTTTAAACTACCATTATCAAACACAAATCAATTTTTTTTAAACTCAATTTTTTTAAAATCAATTTTTTTAAACAAGATTCTTCACAATCTATTTTACCAGAATCTAAAACAAACTAATTCCTAGATCGATTCATTTCTAAATAAATTGAGATATTTTCGCTGTGTCAAGGCACAATCGTTATTTATACGTTTGTTACAAATTTTGTTTACAGTTTTTTGACTCATCACATTGTTATCACTGTGCATTATGCATCCTACAGATGCCACATGATGCTAAATATTAGGATCTATATATCACTAGTGCGAAATACACCTAAAACACATATTTATAACGCCGATTTTGGGGATAACCTACAGAACATATAACGCGTGGCATTTTTTGAAATAAAATGATCAAATTGTGAGATCTATGGCGCTGGTTTAGGATAAACCGCTGTCAGATGTAAAGCGATACCAATGGCACCGCTTTAGGTAAAACCGCTGGTCAGATTCTCCAAGACATATGGCGCCGATTTTAAGTTAAAACCACTGGCCAGATGTAACGCGAGTCATATGGCGCTTGCTTACCCTAAAACCTGCACCATATGTTTAAAAATATTGTGAGACTTATGGCGCCGCTTTAAGTAAAAACCGCGGTTGTATGTAATCGCGATACCTATGGCGCGGTTTTAGGGTAAACCGCGGTCAGATCTCCAACACCTATGGCGCCGGCTTTAGTTAAACCGCGGTCAGATGTAACGCGAGACATATGACCGCTTTCACGCCCTGAGACCCGCGACGAAGAAAGAAGGCAGAATGAGGAGAGACAGGCCAAGAAAGAGGCTCGGCAAACTTGATGCCACGAAGCAAGAGGTCGGTGCAGCCTTGATGCGAGAGAGACCACGGCAAGAGGTCGCAAGAGGTCGGCCCGCACGGAAGAAGAAGCAAGCGTGCAAGAAAGAGCAGAGATGTGCCAAGAAAGTGGTCGCAAGATTGATGTGAGAGTGACCACGGCAAGAGCCATGATGCGAGAGAGACCACTTAAGCAAGAGGTCTGGTCCCGCGACGAAGGAAGAAGCAAAGAATGAGGAAAGACAAAGCAAGAAAGAGGTTTGCAAGAGGTCGCAGCTGATGCCACGGCAAGAGGTCGGTGCGGATTGATGCGAGAGAGACCACGGCAAGAGGTCGGTCCCGCGACGAAGGAAGAAGCAGCTGAGGAGACAAAGCCAAGCAAGAGGTCGGTGCAAGAGGTCTGCAGCCTTGATGCCACGAAGCAAGAGGTCGGTGCAAAGATTGATGTGAGAGACCACGGCAAAGAGGTTTCGGTCCCGCTGACGAAGGAAGAAGCAAGAATGACGGACAAAGCAAGTAAGAGGTTGGTGGCAGCTGATGCGAGAGAGACCATTTACAAGAGAGGCCTTTGCAAATTGATGCGATCTCAACCCATTACCATTACCATTAAAATTCAAGTTTATTTCCAAATAACCTTTAAATCATTCCGTAACTATCAAAATCCATCACATGGCAAACCAAATTACCGCTTCTTTCTCTTCCAAACTTTTCCATTCTCAAACTAAGAGCACAACACTATAATTAAACCATTACTTCCTATAGTTATAAAATGAAATTGGAAGATGATTAAATAAGGAAAGTTGAAGTACCTCCATCCATTGAACCTGAGAATATCTCTTTCAACTGACTAGGGTTCTTAGCCATACACTAAATAGAGTCTATATGTCCATCCATCGCCCCTATAAACGGCCTTGCAAAATCTAAATTCTCAACAAAAAAAAAAAATTAAATCAGGTAATGTATAAACTACACAACCAATAAAAGCTATTCACTATCAAAAAAAAAACAAAAAGTGGGGAAAATATGACCTTTTCCAACTTCATCGCATTAAGAGCACACACATATTCCACCGCTTTCTCTTGAGGTCAAGACCGGATCGTAATCAGCGAACACCCTCTTTTCCAAATCAAAAGTGGCAACGTTAGAATAAGCGAAAGATGATAAATTTAATTGAATTTAGAATATTGAAGAGCGCCAACGATAAAGGGTCGTGTGGATCGAGAATCACCTGAAGGTCTTGGCTTCGCTTCTCGGGTGAACTCATCCACAGAGCGTGATATAACTTTGACCTTCATTTTCTCAGAGAAAGAGCAAACTCGCTTTCGCTTCTTCAACCGCCAAATTCAGAGCAAAGTTGCTAAAATGCGAGTCAACGCGTAAGATCGTGACGGTCCTACGAAGTTTTCACCCCCCGAGCGAAGTTGACTCTGTTATAGGATCGCCGCCTATAGAATCGCCAGAGTATCGTGGGTTCCGCTCGACAAATCGCAGGATCGCTGCCACTCTCTCTCTGCAACCTCGCCGCTTCTCTACTTCCTAGGGTAGACACTGAGGAACCAAGCTTGTGTTAGTGGGCCGGATCCGCAAACACAACAACAGCCCAAGCGGGTTAAAAACCCAATTGACTAGGTGTCGCTTTGTTTTAGATTTTAGAATCCTGCTTGGACCCTAAAATCAATTCTGGCATTTTTTTTAGTTACTATTTATGTGTTAGTTTTAGATTTTAGCAAATTTCAGAATCTTGTTTGTACTTTAGAATCAATTGTAGTAGAATCTACAACATCCAAGTTTTTCCGTTCAGAATAAATGATTCTGGATATGAGACGCACAAAATATTTCATATTTACACTTCAAAAGTGATTCTACTTTGTCAACCAAACATAAATCAATTTTTTTCAACTCACTTTTAAACTACCATTATCAAACACAAATCAATTTTTTAAACTCAATTTTTTAAAATCAATTTTTTAAACAAGATTCTTCACAATCTATTTTACCGTAATCTAAAACAAACGGACCCTAGATCGATTCATTTCTAAATAAATTGAGATATTTTCACTGTGTCGAGGCACATCGTTATTATTTATACGCTTGTTACAAATTTTGTTTACAGCTTTTTGACTCATCACATTGTTATCACTGCGGCATTATGCATCCTACAGATGCCACATGATGCTAAATATTAGGATCTATATATCACTAGTGCGAAATACACCTAAAACACATATTTATAACGCCGTTTTGGGGATAACCCACAGAACATATAACGCGGTGGCATTTTTGAAATAAAATGATGAAATTGTGAGATATATGGCGCCGTTTTAGGATAAAACCGCGGTCGTATGTAAAGCGATACCAATGGCACCGGTTTAGGGTAAAACCGCTGTCGTATCTCCATGACATATGGCGCCGATTTTAAGTTAAAACCGCGGTCAGATGTAACGCGAGACATATGGCGCTGGTTTTACCCTAAAACCTACGCCATATGTTTAAAAATATTGTGAGACTTATGGCGCCGCTTTAAGTAAAACCTCGGTTGTATGTAATGCGATACCTATGGCGCCGGTTTTAGGGTAAAACCACTGGCCGATTCTCCAACACCTATGGCGCCGCTTTAAGTTAAAACCGCGGTCAGATGTAACGCGAGACATATGACCGCCTTCACGCCTCAGAGACCCGCGATTTAAGGAAGAAGCAAGAATGAGGAAAGACAAAGCAAGAGGTCGGTGCAAGAGGTCGGTGCAGCCTTGATGCCACGAAGCAAGAGGTCGGTGCAGCCTTGATGCGAGAGAGACCCAAGAAGCAAGAGGTCGGTGCAAAGAGGTCGGTCCGCGACGAAGGAAGAAGTAGCAAATGACAGGCCAAGAAAGAGGCTTGCAAGAGGCTCAGGCAGCCTTGATGCCACGAAGCAAGAGGTCGGTGCAGCATTGATGTGAGAGTGACCACGAAGCAAGAGGTCGGTGCAGCCTTGATGCGAGAGAGACCACGAAGCAAGAGGTCGGTGCAAGAGGTCGGTGCAGCCTTGATGCCACGAAGCAAGAGGTCGGTGCAGCCTTGATGCCACGAAGCAAGAGGTCGGTGCAGCATTGATGTGAGAGACCACGAAGCAAGAGGTCGGTCCCGCGACGAAGGAAGAAGCAGCAGCGGACAGGCCAAGCAAGAGGTCGGTGCATCCTTGATGCCAAGAAGCAAGAGGTCGGTGCAGCCTTGATGCGAGAGAGACCCTCAACCCATTACCATTACCATTAAAATTCAAGTTTATTTCCAAATAACCTTTTAAATCATTCCAGAACTATCAAAAATCCATCACATGGCAAACCAAATTACCGCCTCTTCTCTTCCAAACTTTTCCATTCTCAAACTAAGAGCACAACACTATAATTAAACCATTACTTCCTATAGTTATAAAAGAAATTAGAAGATGATTAAATAAGGAAAGTTGAAGTACCTCCATCCATTGAACCGGAGAATATCTCTTTCAACTGACTAGGGTTCTTAGCCATACACGAAATAGAGTCTATATGTCCATCCATCGCTCCTATAAACGGTCTTGCAAAAATCTAAATTCTCAAAAAAAAAAAAAAAAAAATCAGGGTAATGATAAACTACGCAACCAATAAAAGCTATTCACTATCAAAAAAAAAAACAAAGGGGAAAATATGACCTTGTCCAACTTCATCGCATTAAGAGCACACACATATTCCACCGCTTTCTTGAGGCCAAGACCGGGATCGTAATTGCGAACACCCTCTTTTCCAAATCAAAAGTGGCAACGTTAGAATAAGCGAAAGATGATAAATTTAATTGAATTCAGAAGATTGAAGAGCGTCAACGATAAAGGGTCATGTGGATTGAGAATCACCTGAAGGTCTTGGCTTCGTTCTCGGGTGAACTCATCCACGGAGCGTGATATAACTTTGACCTTCATTTTCTCAGAGAAAGAGCAAACTCGCTTTCGCTTCTTCAATCGCCAAATTCAGGAGCAAAGTTGCTAAAATGCGAGTCAACGCCAGAAGATCGCACGGCCCTACGAAGTTTTCACCCCTGAGCGAAGTTGACTCGTTATAGGATCGCTACTGTAGAATCGCTGTAGTATCGTGGTTCCTGGCTCGACAAATCGTAGGATCGCCGCCACTCTCTCCGCAACCTCATTCGCTTCTCTACGGTTCCTAGGGTACCCCCTTGAGGAACCAAGCTTGTGTTAGTGGGCCGGATCCGGCAAACACAACAACAGGCCCAAGCGGGTTAAAAAAACCCAATTGACTAGGTGCTGTTTGTTTTAGATTTTAGAATCCTGTTTGGACCCTAAAATCAATTCTGGCATTTTTTTTAGTTACTATTTATTTGTTAGTTTTAGATTTTAGCAAATTTCAGAATCTTGTTTGTACTTTAGAATCAATTCTAGTAGAATCTACAACATCCAAGTTTTTCCGTTCAGAATAATTGATTCTAGATATGGGACCCACAAAATATTTCATATTTACACTTCAAAAGTGATTCTACTTTGTCAACCAAACATAAATCAATTTTTGAACTCACTTTTAAACTACCATTATCAAACACAAATCAATTTTTTTAAACTCAATTTTTTAAAATCAATTTTTTTAAACAAGATTCTTCACAATCTATTTTACTTAATCTAAAACAAACGCACCTAGATCGATTCATTTCTAAATAAATTGAGATATTTTCAGCTGTGTCAAGGCACACCGTTATTTATACGCTTGTTACAAATTTTGTTTACAGCTTTTGACTCATCACATTGTTTTCATCAGGCATTATGCATCCTACAGATGCCACATGATGCTAAATATTAGGATCTATATATCACTAAAGGCAATACACCTAAAACACATATTTATAACGCCGTTTTAGATAACCGGCAGTAATATATAACGCGGTGGCATTTTTGAAATAAAATGATGAAATTGGGAGATCTATGGCGCCGTTTTAGGATAAAACCGCTGGTCGATGTAAAGCGATACCTATGGCGCCGATTTTAGGTAAAACCGCGGTCAGATCTCCAAGACATATGGCGCCGATTTTAAGTTAAAACCGCGTCGATGTAACGCGAGACATATGGCGCCGTTTTACCCTAAAACCGGCGCCATATGTTTAAAAATATTGTGAGACTTATGGCGCCGTTTTAAATAAAAACCTCATTGTATGTAATGCGATACCTATGGCGCCGTTTTAGGGTAAAACCATGGTCAGATCTCCAACACCTATGGCGCCGGTTTTGTTAAAACCGCGGTCAGATGTAACGCGAGACATATGACCGCTTTCACGCCTGGGAGACCCGCGACGAAGGAAGAAGCAGCATGAGGAAAGACAGCCAAGCAAGAGGTTTGCAAGAGGCTGCAGCCTTGATGCCATGAAGCAAGAGGTCGGTGCAGCCCTGATGCGAGAGACCACGGCAAGAGGTTTGCAAGAGGCTCGGTCCCGCGACGAAGGAAGAAGCAGAAGGACGTGCCAAGAAAGAGGTCGGTGCAAGAGGTCGGTCCGCGAGAGAGACCACGGCAAGAGGTCGGTCCCGGCGAAGGAAGAAGCAAGATGGCAAGAAAGAGGTTTGCAAGAGGTCGCAGCCTTGATGCCACGGCAAGAGGTCGGTGCAAAGATTGATGTGAGAGACCACTTAAGCAAGAGGTCGGTCCCGCGATTTAAGGAAGAAGCAAAGAATGACAAAGCAAGCAAGAGGTTTGCGGTCAAGCACTTGATGCCAAGAAGCAAGAGGTCTGCAGCCTTGATGCGAGAGAGACCACGAAGCAAGAGGTCGGTGCAGCCTGATGCGATCTCAACCCATTACCATTACCATTAAAATTCAAGTTTATTTCCAAATAACCTTTTAAATCATTCCGTAACTATCAAAAATCCATCACATGGCAAACCAAATTACCGCCTCTTCTCTTCCAAACTTTTCCATTCTCAAACTAAGAGCACAACACTATAATTAAACCATTACTTCCTATAGTTATAAAAGAAATTGGAAGATGATTAAATAAGGAAAATTGAAGTACCTCCATCCATTGAACCTGAGAATATCTCTTTCAATCGACTAGGGTTCTTAGCCATACACCTAAATAGAGTCTATATGTCCATCCATCGCCCCTATAAACGGTCTTGCAAAAATCTAAATTCTCAAAAAAAAAATTAAATCGTGGTAATGATAAACTCGCACAACCAATAAAAGCTATTCACTATCAAAAAAAAACAAAAGTGGGGAAAATATGACCTTGTCCAACTTCATCGCATTAAGAGCACACACATATTCCACCGCTTTCTTGAGGTCAAGACCGATCGTAATCGCGAACACCCTCTTTTCCAAATCAAAAGGGCAACGTTAGAATAAGCGAAAGATGATAAATTTAATTGAATTCAGAAGATTGAAGAGCGCCAACGATAAAGGGTCGTGTGGATCGAGAATCACCTGAAGGTCTTGGCTTCGTTCTCGGTGAACTCATCCACAGAGCGTGATATAACTTTGACCTTCATTTTCTCAGAAAGAGCAAACTCGCTTTCGCTTCTTCAACCGCCAAATTCAGGAGCAAGTGTTGCTAAAATGCGAGTCAACGCCAGAAGATCGCACGGCCCCACGAAGTTTTCACCCCCGAGCGAAGTTGACTCTGCTATAGATCGCCGGCTGTAGAATCGCCAGAGTATCGTGGTTCCGCCGACAAATCGAGGATCGCCGCCACTCTCTCCGCAACCTCGCCGCTTCTCTACTTCCTTAGGTGTAGACACTTGAGGAACCAAGCTTGTGTTAGTGGGCCGGATCCGCAAACACAACAACAGCCCAAGCGGTTAAAAACCCAATTGACTAGGTGTCGTTGTTTTAGATTTTAGAATCTCGCTTGGACCCTAAAATCAATTCTCGCATTTTTTTAGTTACTATTTATGTGTTAGTTTTAGATTTTAGCAAATTTCAGAATCTTGTTTGTACTTTAGAATCAATTCTAGTAGAATCTACAACATCCAAGTTTTTCCGCTCGTAATAATTGATTCTAGATATGGGACCCACAAAATATTTCATATTTACACTTCAAAAGTGATTCTACTTTGTCAACCAAACATAAATCAATTTTTGAACTCACTTTTAAACTACCATTATCAAACACAAATCAATTTTTTTAAACTCAATTTTTTTAAAATCAATTTTTTAAACAAGATTCTTCACAATCTATTTTACCGTAATCTAAAACAAACTAATTCTAGATCGATTCATTTCTAAATAAATTGAGATATTTTCAGTCAGTGTCAAGACACACCGTTATTTATACGCTTGTTACAAATTTTGTTTACGCTTTTTGACTCATCACATTGTTATCACTGCATTATGCATCCTACAGATGCCACATGATGCTAAATATTAGGATCTATATATCACTAGTGCGAATACACCTAAAACACATATTTATAACGCCGGTTTTGGGGATAACCTACAGAATATATAACGCGTGGCATTTTTGAAATAAAATGATGAAATTGGGAGATCTATGGCGCCGCTTTAGGATAAAACCGCTGGTCAGATGTAAAGCGATACCTATGGCGCCGCTTTAGGGTAAAACCGCTGGTCAGATCTCCAAGACATATGGCGCCGATTTTAAGTTAAAACCGCTGTCGTATGTAACGCGAGACATATGGCGCTGCTTACCCTAAAACCGTGCCATATGTTTAAAAATATTGTGAGACTTATGGCGCCGGCTTTAAATAAAAACCGGTCAGATGTAATGCGATACCTATGGCGCCGCTTAGGGTAAAACCGCTGGTCAGATCTCCAACACCTATGGCGCCGGTTTTGTTAAAACCGCGGTCGATGTAACGCGAGACATATGACCGCCTTCACGCCTGGAGACCCGCGACGAAGGGAAGTTAAGCAAAGAATGAGGAAAGACAAAGCCAAGCAAGAGGTCGGTGCAAGAGGTCGGTGCAGCCTTGATGCCATGAAGCAAGAGGTCGGTGCAGCCTGATGCGAGAGAGACCACGGCAAAGAGGTGGCGAAGGAAGAAGGCCCGCGACAAGGAAGAAAGAGCAAAGAATGGACAAGAGACCAGAAAGAGGTCGGTCCCGCAAGGAAGAGGTCGGTGCAAACCAAGAAAGAGGTGCAAGAGGTCGGTGCAGCCTTGATGCCACGAAGCAAGAGGTCGGCAAAGCATTGATGTGAGAGACCACGAAGCAAGAGGTCGGTCCCGCGACGGCAGGAAGAAGCAAGAATGAGGAGACAGCCAAGCAAGAGGTTTGCAAGAGGTCACCTTGATGCCAAGAAGAAAGAGGTCTGGCAGCCTTGATGCGAGAGAGACCACGAAGCAAGAGGTCGGTGCAGCTTTGATGCGATCTCAACCCATTACCATTACCATTAAAATTCAAGTTTATTTCCAAATAACCTTTAAATCATTCCGTAACTATCAAAAATCCATCACATGGCAAACCAAATTACCGCCTCTTCTCTTCCAAACTTTTCCATTCTCAAACTAAGAGCACAACACTATAATTAAACCATTACTTCCTATAGTTATAAAAGAAATTGGAAGATGATTAAATAAGGAAAGTTGAAGTACCTCCATCCATTGAACCGAGAATATCTCTTTCAACTGACTAGGTTCTTAGCCATACACTAAATAGAGTCTATATGTCCATCCATCGCCCTATAAACGGCCTTGCAAAAATCTAAATTCTCAAAAAAAAAAAATTAAATCAGGTAATGATGAACTACACAACCAATAAAAGCTATTCACTATCAAAAAAACAAAAAGTGGGGAAAATATGACCTTGTCCAACTTCATCGCATTAAGAGCACGCACATATTCCACCGCTTTCTCTCGAGGTCAAGACCGGATCGTAATCATGAACACCCTCTTTTCCAAATCAAAAGGGCAACGTTAGAATAAGCGAAGATGATAAATTTAATTGAATTCGTAAGATTGAAGAGCGCCAACGATAAAGGGTCGTGGTGGATTGAGAATCACCTGAAGGTCTTGGCTTCGCTTCTCGGTGAACTCATCCACAGAGCGTGATATAACTTTGACCTTCATTTTCTCAGAGAAAGAGCAAACTCGCTTTCGCTTCTTCAACCGCCAAATTCAGGAGCAAGTGTTGCTAAAATGCGAGTCAACGCCAGAAGATCGCACGGCCCTACGAAGTTTTCACCCCCGAGCGAAGTTGACTCGTTATAGGATCGCCGCCCGTAGAATCGCCAGAGTATCGTGGTTCCGCCGACAAATCGTAGGATCGCCGCCACTCTCTCGCAACCTCGCCGCTTCTCTACTGCCTAGGGTAGACACTTGAGGAACCAAGCTTGTGTTAGTGGGCCGATCCGCAAACACAACAACAGCCCAAGCGGTTAAAAACCCAATTGACTAGGTGTCGTTTGTTTTAGATTTTAGAATCCTGTTTGGACCCTAAAATCAATTCTGGCATTTTTTTTAGTTACTATTTATGTGTTAGTTTTTGATTTTAGCAAATTTCAGAATCTTGTTTGTACTTTAGAATCAATTCTAGTAAAATCTACAACATCCAAGTTTTTCCGTTCAGAATAATTGATTCTAGATATGGGACCCACAAAATATTTCATATTTACACTTCAAAAGTGATTCTACTTTGTCAACCAAACATAAATCAATTTTTTTGAACTCACTTTTAAACTACCATTATCAAACACAAATCAATTTTTTTAAACTCAATTTTTTAAAATCAATTTTTTTAAACAAGATTCTTCACAATCTATTTTACTGTAATCTAAAACAAACTAATTCCTAGATCGATTCATTTCTAAATAAATTGAGATATTTTCAGCTGTGTCAAGGCACACCGTTATTTATACGCTTGTTACAAATTTTGTTTACGCTTTTTTGACTCATCACATTGTTATCATCTGCATTATGCATCCTACAGATGCCACATGATGCTAAATATTAGGATCTATATATCACTAGTGCGTAAATACACCTAAACACATATTTATAACGCCGCTTTGGGATAACCACAGAATATATAACGCGGTGGCATTTTTGAAATAAAATGATGAAATTGGGAGATCTATGGCGCCGCTTTAGGATAAACCGCTGGTCAGATGTAAAGCGATATTTATGGCGCCGGTTTTAGGATAAACCGCGGTCAGATCTCCAAGACATATGGCGCCGATTTTAAGTTAAAACCGCTGGTCAGATGTAACGCGAGACATATGGCGCCGCTTTACCCTAAACCGGCGCCATATGTTTAAAAATATTGTGAGACTTATGGCGCCGGTTTTAAGTAAAAACCTCATGTATGTAATGCGATACCTATGGCGCCGCTTTAGGGTAAAACCGCTGGTCAGATCTCCAACACCTATGGCGCCGTTTTGTTAAAACCGCTGTCAGATGTAACGCGAGACATATGACCGCTTTTCACGCCTGGAGACCCGCGACGAAGGAAGAAGCAAAGAATGAGGAAAGACAGCCAAGCAAGAGGTCGGTGCAGCCTTGATGCCATGAAGCAAGAGGTCGGTGCAGCCTGATGCGCGAGAGACCACGAAGCAAGAGGTCGGTGCAAGAGGTCGGTCCCGCGACGAAGGAAGAAGCAAGCAGTGAGGACGTGCCAAGAAAGAGGTCGGTGCAAGAGGTTTGCAGCCTTGATGCCACGAAGCAAGAGGTTTGCAAAGATTGATGTGAGAGTGACCACGAAGCAAGAGGTCGGTGCAGCCTTGATGAAACGGCAAGAGGTCGGTGCAGCCTTGATGCAGAGAGACCACGCAGCAAGAGGTCGGTGCAAAGAGGTCGGTCCCGCGACGAAGGAATAAGCAAAGAATGACAAAGCCAAGCAAGAGGTCGGCAAGAGGTCGCTGCCTTGATGCCACGGCAAGAGGTCGGTGCAAAGATTGATGTGAGAGTGACCACGAAGCAAGAGGTCGGTGCAAAGATTGATGTGAGAGACCACTAGCAAGAGGTCGGTCCCGCGACGAAGGAAGAAGCGACAAATGACGTGCCAAGCAAGAGGTTTGCAAATTGATGCGAGAGAGACCACGGCAAGTGGTCGGTGCAGCCTGATGCGATCTCAACCCATTACCATTACCATTAAAATTCAAGTTTATTTCCAAATAACCTTTTAAATCATTCCGTAACTATCAAAAATCCATCACATGGCAAACCAAATTACCGCTTCTTCTCTTCCAAACTTTTCCATTCTCAAACTTAGAGCACAACACTATAATTAAACCATTACTTCCTATAGTTATAAAAGAAATTGAAAGATGATTAAATAAGGAAAGTTGAAGTACTCTCCATCCATTGAACCGAGAATATCTCTTTCAATCGACTAGGGTTCTTAGCCATACACTAAATAGAGTCTATATGTCCATCCATCGCCCTATAAACGGTCTTACAAAAATCTAAATTCTCAAAAAAAAAAAAATCTGGGTAATGTATAAACCGCACAACCAATAAAAGCTATTCACTATCGAAAAACAAAAAGTGGGGAAAATATGACCTTGTCCAACTTCATCGCATTAAGAGCACGCACATATTCCACCGCTTTCTTCGAGGCCAAGACCGGGATCGTAATTGCGAACACCCTCTTTTCCAAATCAAAAGCGGCAACGTTAGAATAAGCGAAAGATGATAAATTTAATTGAATTCGTAAGATTGAAGAGCGCCAACGATAAAGGGTCGTGGTGGATCGAGAATCACCTGAAGGTCTTGGCTTCGCTTCGGGTGAACTCATCCACAGAGCGTGATATAACTTTGACCTTCATTTTCAGAGAAAGAGCAAACTCGCTTTCGCTTCTTCAACCGCCAAATTCAGGAGCAAGAGTTGCTAAAATGCGAGTCAACGCCAGAAGATCGCACGGCCCTACGAAGTTTTCACCCCGAGCGAAGTTGACTCATATAGGATCGCCGCTACCGTAGAATCGCCAGAGTATCGTGGTTCCAAATAAAAATCGTAGGATCGCCGCCACTCTCTCGCAACCTCGCCGCTTCTCTACGGTTCCTAGGGTAGACACTTGAGAACCAAGCTTGTGTTAGTGGGCCGGATCCGGCAAACACAACAACAGCCCAAGCGGGTTAAAAACCCAATTGACTAGGTGTCGTTGTTTTAGATTTTAGAATCTCGCTTGGACCCTAAAATCAATTCTCGCATTTTTTTAGTTACTATTTATGTGTTAGTTTTAGATTTTAGCAAATTTCAGAATCTTGTTTGTACTTTAGAATCAATTCTAGTAGAATCTACAACATCCAAGTTTTTCCGCTCGTAATAATTGATTCTAGATATGGGGCCCACAAAATATTTCATATTTACACTTCAAAAGTGATTCTACTTTGTCAACCAAACAGAAATCAAATTTTTTGAACTCACTTTTTAAAATCCATTATCAAACACAAATCAATTTTTTTAAACTCAATTTTTTAAAATCAATTTTTTTAAACAAGATTCTTCACAATCTATTTTACCATAATCTAAAACAAACTAATTCTAGATCGATTCATTTCTAAATAAATTGAGATATTTTCACTGTGTCAAGGCACACCGTTATTTATACGCTTGTTACAAATTTTGTTTACAGCTTTTTGACTCATCACATTGTTATCATCAGGCATTATGCATCCTACAGATGCCACATGATGCTAAATATTAGATCTATATATCACCAAAGGCGAAATACACCTAAAACACATATTTATAACGCTGTTTTGGGGATAACCTACAGAATATATAACGCGGTGGCATTTTTTGAAATAAAATGATGAAATTGGGAGATCTATGGCGCCGCTTTAGGATAAAACCGCTGGTCGTATGTAAAGCGATACCTATGGCGCCGGTTTTAGGTAAAACCGCTGGTCAGATCTCCAAGACATATGGCGCCGATTTTAAGTTAAAACCGCTGGTCAGATGTAACGCGAGACATATGGCGCGGTTTTACCCTAAAACCGGCGCCATATGTTTAAAAATATTGTGAGACTTATGGCGCCGCTTTAAGTAAAAACCTCGGTTGTATGTAATGCGATACCTATGGCGCCGCTTAGGGTAAAACCGCGGTCAGATCTCCAACACCTATGGCGCTGCTTTAAGTTAAAACCGCTGGTCAGATGTAACGCGAGACATATGACCGCCTTCACGCCTGGAGACCCGCGATTTAAGGAAGAAGCGAATGAGGAAAGACAAAGCAAGCAAGAGGTCGGTGCAAATTGATGCCATGAAGCAAGAGGTTTGCACTGATGCGAGAGAGACCACGGCAAGAGGTCGGTGCAAGAGGTCGGCCCCGCGACGGGAAGAAGCAGCAGCAGACAAAGCAAGAAAGAGGTCGGTGCAAGAGGTCGGTGCACTTGATGCCACGAAGCAAGAGGCTGGCAACATTGATGTGAGAGTGACCACGGCAAGAGGTCGGTGCAGCCTGATGAAACGGCAAGAGGCCTGCATCCTTGATGCGCAGAGACCACGAAGCAAGAGGTTTGGCAAAAGAGGTCGGTCCCGCGATTTAAGGAAGAACCAAAGAATAAAGCCAAGAAAGAGGTTTGCAAGAGGTTTGCAAATTGATGCCACGGGCAAGAGGTCGGTGCAGCTATAAGAGAAATGAGAAAAGGGTATAATCAGAACTCCAGCCTATAAGATGCCAATCCCATCAATCATTCTACCCGCCTAATCGCTCCTCTCATAATTACCTCTACTCGCTTGGCCAACGTCTAGACACGCGACGAAATCCGGGCAGTTTGACACTATAATTATTACAAACAATATAATAATAGCGCTCAATAACGCTCGAAAGAATACGAGTTATCATCTCGACACGATGTCGACTAGGGTGCTCGTGCAAAGCACAAGGTTCTAACACGAGTTCGCATCGCTGCCTCCTCACCGACATGCGACCTCCTCACCGACACTCGACCTCCTCACCAAGAATTAGTGCACGCAGCCTCCTCACTTTCAAATGATCTCGCAAACGATCTTGGCACGGATCTCGACATTATGTCTTCGTCGAGGTCTCGATACGTCAGTCTCTAATACGATGTCGATCTCGCCCTCAGGTGTTACAATCTCTCCTCTAAAAAATTTCGCCCTCGAAATTGCAAATAAGGTTCTTACTTCGGAAAAGTTCAGTGGTACCGAAGTCTTCATCTTCTCCTCCAGCTCCCAAGTCGCATCTCCCGCCTTCCGATCCCACACAACTTTGACGAAGTCAATCTCTTTGTTCCGCGAATCGCTTGGCTTTCCGATCAACGATCCTTGCTAGTAATGCTTCAAAGATAGGTCGCCCTTCAGCTTGAATGACATCCGCTCGATGACATGAGAGGGCTCAAACATACTTCCGCAATTGTGAGACGTGGAAGACGCCGTGGATGTTCGACAAGAATGGTGGCAAGGCAACTGATATGCCACCGACCAATACGACGAAGAATCGTAAGGTCCAATAAATTTAGGGGTAAGTTTCTTGGATTTGATCGCCGACCAACTCCAATAGTGGGGTGACTCTAAGAAATACATGTTCTCCTTCCTCGAACTCGAGCGGTCGACGCCGCTGGTCCGCATAACTCTTCGCCGACTTTGAGATGTTCGTGATCCGATCTCTCGATCAAACGGATCTTCTCGTGAGTCCGCTGATCATATCTGGTCCGACAACGTAACGCCGCCGCCCTGGTACCAACAAAGAGGCGCCTGACATTTCCGCCCATACAAAGCCTTCAAAAGGTGCCATTCCAATACTCGCATGGAAATCAAGTTATTGTATGTGAACTCCACCAATGGTAAGACGTCGCCCCAACTTCCTGATCTAACGCATAAGCTCGCAACAAATCTTCAAGTGATTGATCGCTCTCTCGCCGACCGCCACCTGCGGGATGATATGCCGAAGCTAAGCCCGAGCTCTGCTCCCATCGCCTCCTTGCAATTCCTCCAAAAATGAGACGTGAACTTCGGATCTCGATCCGACACGATCGAAGAGGTATTCCATGAAGTCGCATTATCTCCGCGATGTAGATCTCGGCCGCCTTTCCACGCTGCATGTCGACCACCGCAAGAAATGAGCAGACGGTCAATCGGCCGACGATCACCCAAATCGAATCATTCTTCTTCTCGCCTTTGGCAAACCTACAACGAAATCCATGGAAATACTATCCCATTTCCAAACCGGTACGCTGTTTATCAGAGCATTCCCGCAGGTCGCTGGTGCTCCACCTTCGCTTCGACACGCTAAACACGGTTACGCATTTGACGCCACTTGCTTCTTCATTCCGACCACCAAAAATGCTTCTTCAAGTCTTGATACATCTTCGTGAACTCCCGGATGAATACTAAAGTCGCTTTATGCGCTTCGCCGAGAATCAATTTTCTCACTGATACGTTAGGTACGCACACTCGCCATTGCACCTCAAGATATCGCCCGCCCGACGTGAAATTCGCGCTTCTCGCGCTTATCAATCAATCTTCTTGCGTAAGCTCGCCATGAACTTGCCGGGTCTCGATCTTGTCCAACAATCTGTTGTAGATGGTAAGCATACCAAATCTCACCTTCCCTTGAAACTTTGACACTCAACTTCAAGTCTCTAACTTCGAGCATCTCCAACTCCTTGATCATCATTACCGAGGTTAAAACGCTCTTCCTACTCAACGATCCGCTACTACGTTAGCCTTACCGGATGGTATTCCAACGTAAAGTCGTGAGTCCTCGAGAAATTTCGCCCATCTGGCCGACGCATGTTGAGCTCTTTCTGGTCGAACAGTACTTCAAGCTCTTGTGATCGCTGAAAACAGAAGAGTGCTCCCATAAAGGTAGTGCTTCCATATCTTCGGCCAAGAAACTATCGCCGCCACCCAAGTCGTGAGTAGGGTAGTTCCTCTCGTGAATCTTAAGTCGCCTTGAAGCATACGCGACCACCTTCCGATGTTGCATCAAAGACGCATCCCAATCCCTGGTGTGACGATCACAATACACCTCGTAGGCTCTTCGCCGAGGCAAAATCAGACAGCGCTGCCGCCAAAAGCTCCTTCACCTTTGAAACTGGCTTCACACTCCTGGCCCAGGCAAAAGGTCGATCCTTCCTCGTCACCGTAAGAGGCGCGACAATCTTCGAGAAACCTTCAATGAATCTTCTGAATATCCTCGCTAAGCCGACAAAACTCCGACTCAGAATCGCCTTCGGTTGTTCCCACGCTAGCACACTTCAATCTTAGTCGATCCACAGCTATCCCTTCTTGGAACTCACGTGACCAAGAAAATTCCCCTCTTCAAGCCAAAATTCACACTTCGACAGGTTGGCATAGAGTCGCTTATCTCGTAATATCCGCAGTGATCGATACAAGTGTTCTTCGTGGCTCTTCGGTTCCTCGAGTAGATCAAGATGTCGCCGATGAACACTACAACAAACCGATCCAAGAACGAATGGAAAATCCTCGCTCATGTAGTCCATAAACACACCGGGCGATTCGCCACCCAAACGGCATCACCAAGTACTCAGAGTGACCGTGATCTAGTCCTGGAAGCTATTTTGGCGACATCTTCCTCCTTCACGCCGAACCGTGGTAGCCCGACTTCAAGTCTATCTTGAAAGATCGCCGCCCACGGTTGATCCATCAAGTCGCCAATACGCGGGTAACTGGATAATCCGCTCTTCACGCAGAACCTTGCTGAGCTCGTGGTAATCTACGCACGCCTTGATCGCCCATCCTTCTTCTTAACCAACAACACCGAGCTCCCCACTGACACGCCGGTCAGATGAATCGCTTCGACTCCAAGTGTTCGATCCGGGACTTCACTCTTTCATCTCGGGCAGAGACATCCCAGATGGCGCTTTGGAAATCTGGCCCTGCTCTCGAATCGTGTCGATGGAGAACTCGACCTCAGACCGGTGGTAACCCTGGCACGCCTTCTGAAAAACGCCCTCAAAGTCACACACCACCGGGTACATTCGCCACGCCGATCCATTGAAAACTTCCGAACCAGCCGATACATGTATTCCCTAGTTCCTTCTTTCAATGAAACTCCAATACGCTCGCGTAAAGATAATCGAGACTCCAAGGTCCGAAAATTACGCTTTACGGCACAAATTAAAAGGACATGGTGGTGTGACAACCAATCCATCCCGAGAATGACATCTAAGCCCTTAAGAGGCAAACAAACCAAATTGACCACAAACTTTCTACTCAATAACCACTACACAATTAAGACATGCAAAGGTTTGTGACTAAGGTCTTAGCACCGGGTTGTAACTACTAATTTAAACTAGAAAGCCACAAATAAGTTCAAATGGTTCACACAATCAAGAAATAAAGGAATGTGTTGCACCCGAATCAAAAAGAACGGATAAGGATTTACCCTCGATCTCACATTCACCTTGATAAGATCTTCGCCTGACCGCTTCGCCACTCATGCAGAAAACTCGCTTTAGCTACCTGACGCTTCCTTTGGCTCTGCCGCAAGCATCGCTTGCTCAGCCTTTAGGTGTAGGACAATCCTTGGCAAAATGCCCTGGCTTCGCAGCTGAAACACACCTCCTCCTTCTCGAGTACGCTATCGCCGTAATGTCCCGCTTTCCACATCGAGCAGCAAGTCACCTCGACACCGGCCTGACCTCCACTCGCTCCCTGGTCATCTGACGACATCGCCCCTCGCTGTCGCTCCCCGAGGCTGGCCGAAGGCTTCTTTCTCATGAGCTGTTTCCTTTCAGGCAAATCTCTGCCTCGCACTGGGTCTCACCTGGCCCGCCACAACAGCCTTCTTCTTGTGGCTCCTCACTCCTTCTACCTCTACACAAATGATCTATCGCCTCTGAGGTTTCAATCCTCAACGACACCATCGACTTCAATGTCGAATCTCAATCCCCGCTGGAATCTCTCACTTAACCATCTTTGGTCAACTCGATCACGAATGGACTCAAATACTCGCCAACGACTCGAACTTGGCCGCATACTGACACCGCCGAAGTTGCCTTGCCGCAGCTTGAAGAAATTCCCGCCCTTCTCACTGCGGCAAGATCTGGGAAGTACTTGTCCAAGAACCTTTCACTAAAAAGCTCCCAGGTCATCTCGCGACGCTCGCTTATAAACGCTTGTTTACTCCTTCCACCAATACTCAAGGCCTCCTAGCAGAAGTAGGTGGCATAGTCGACCTTCACGCTGTCCCGCAATGAAGTGCCTCAAGATCTTCTCGATCTCTTGCATCCAAAGATCGCCTTTATCTGGATTTGGCTCACCATAGAACTTCTGGATCATGCTTCCTCAAGTCCGCTAATCCTCTAGCTTCAAAGATTTCGCTCGCTTCGCCGCTGCCGTAAGTTCGCCGAGTTAACGCCGCCTGGCTGAGCCATCGCGTTAGCCTGGCTGAGTTGCAGCACTGATTGTTGAGCCATGGCTGCCGCCATCTCGGCCATAGCTTGAATTGCTCGCTCCATGTCGACGCTCTTGCTGGGTAAATTGCCGTATTCCTACGAGGTGGCATTAGATTCCACAAAGTTCAAAACCCCGCTGTAATCTCACAACAAGGATGTGTTAAAACATACCGCTTCACTAAGAAACAGCTCAAACAATTTCTCAAACAATAAGTGCTTCACTTAATCAAACAAAGAATCAACATAATACAACTAGGTACCCAACACACATAACCCGACACGCTGACTACCCAAATCTCCTATGCACACTTCTGGCCGTAACCGAATCAAGCCTGATACTAACAATGTAACGACCGCTTCCTGACCGCTACCGAGCTCAATATACCGAGCTCGAGTTACCGAGCTCAACACACCGAGCTCAACATAAACCTATATGAGATGTGTTTTAAAACGAAACTCTCAGGCCTTTTAAAAATACGATATATTTTTTTTTATAAAACCAACTCGTGCACATCGTAGTAATTACAAATTTTTTCAAACATGGTGCAACTAAGACACAAGACCTAAATTTAATTCTAATAAAACATACATGCATAACATACATATATATATCACTCAAATAATAATGTATACAAAATACAGAGTAGCAATGTATAAAGAAAATACACCTAAGGTATGACGACTTCAAAAGAGCAATCATACCCTCGGGGTACTTCTCCGGCAGACCCACGCAGGGTCAGCTCCAAAAGTAAACCGCCAGCCTACCTCGAAACAACAAAACAACACCGCCAAACTGGTCACGACATACTACTCCAAAAGAAAACAAGGTACAGCCATAAAAAAACAACATCCAAAGAACATAATCAATCACGACAGATAGAGGTCGCCACTGGTCCTCGCCGAGCTCCTCCTAAGCATCATCTACCGCCGAGTTCCCTACGCCGACATCGCCTGGGTAACCGCTATGGATTGAAGGCACCACGGAAAGTGGTCAACTTCTCAACAATTCAAGATAAGCTCGACATAAAGGATATAAGCAAACAAAGAAAGTATAACATTCACCGACGTGACTCGACCATCTCACTCTAAACTCGACACAACTCGCAATCCATTTTCTCTCGACTCGACAATTTTTCCGAATGCACACGCTGCATCAGATGTCGGAAAGTCCAGCCGAAGCCTTGGGATCCTCGCTCTCCTAGGACAACCAACTCAGTCCCATAGCGTGGCGACGTTTAGTCAATCTCCCGTGAACAAAAAGGGGACCTAGCACCCTTAGTTATCCGGTCATACCAAAAACGCTATACGACTCACCTAGCTCGCCACTGATGAACAATTCGGCCAGATACGATATTCAAAGAGTTAAACACAAGATATTCAACCGCATGTCAAATAAAAAGAGCAAGCTCGACATGAAGAAACGCAATTCAACATGCAATACACAATTCACGACATATATTCAATCACATATTAAATACATGCAAGAACTCAATCATATCACAACATTTCAAGCTCGACACAAATCAGGAAATCCATACACAATAACATAACCACATAGAATATGAAGTGCCCTTACGCTAGCATACTATGAAAGTATTAATGTGAAGCGCCCTTACCGAACTCCAAGTTAATGCCGCCGACAACGACTCCGACACAATTGCCTTCAAATGAGCTCGACAACGACTTCGACACGCACACTTCTCACCGACCGACACGCATGCTTCGATCCGATTTCCGCTGCTTCCACGCCCCTGATTCGCCTCTCACTCGATCTCTGAATCGACTTCCTAAAACAAACACAACTCGGGCCGATCTATGGGTTCTAATACACTTAGCTCTCTTCCCAAACTTAACCACAACCTTAAAATATAAAACTCAAGAACTTGAATATATTTTTCCTCTAACACAAAGTTGTGGTTTTCGATCAAAAGTTCATGAAAAGGTTATCCGATGCTTCAAACAGATAGATCGACAACAACAATAACCGTACAACAAACGAAACAAGAAATCGAAATAAACCAAAAATGGGGTTTCTGGCAATCGCCGATCAAGTAAAAACAGAGGAAGAAATTTGTTTTTCAAGCTCGAATAATCGGTTAGAAAGATAGGTAATATCGTGAAGAAGAAAACCCATCAATTTGACATGATTTGGAAGTATAAAACTGGCTAAAAATGGAAAGAAAAGTAGCGCTAAACAGTAGCACGAAGAAGAGAAAATCTGTTTTTCCTTACCTCAGATGATGGTCGAGCAGGCGAGATATGGGTCGAGAAGATGATGATGAACAAGATTGATGAAGAAAGCTTATGCAGAAGCTCGATGGAACTCAAGGTTTCTTCGATGGAAGTTTTTGGAGAAAAACAACGAAACTCGTGAGCGTATGAAGGAAGAAGAAAGAAGAAAAGAGAAATGAGTATCCGAGGAAATCGGCCGTGGTATACAATTGGTGAGAAAAGGGTATAATCGTGAACTCCAGCTATAAGATGCCAATCCCATCAATCATTCTACCCGCCTAATCGCTCTCTCATAATTACCTCTACTGGCTTGGCCAACGGCCTAGACATCGCGACGAACGGCAAGCCGACACTATAATTATTACAAACAATATAATAATAGCTACCAATAACGCTCGAAAGAATACGAGTTATCATCTCGACACGATGTCGACTAGTGGTGCTCGTGCAAGCGCACAAGGTTCTAACACGAGTTCGCACGCCGCCTCCTCACCGACATGCGACCTCCTCACCGACACCGACCTCCTCACCAAAGAGCCTAGTGCACGCAGCTTCCTCACTTCGCAAATGATCTCGCAAACGATCTTGGCACGGATCTCGACATTGGTCTTGGTCGAGGTCTCGATACGCCGCCCTAATACGATGTCGATCTCGCCCTCAGGTGTTACAATCTCTCCTCTAAAAAATTTCATCCTCGAAATTGCAAATAAGGTTCTTACTCGAAAAGTTCAGGGTACCGAAGTCTTCATCTTCTCCTCCAGCCTCCCAAGTCGCATCTCCCGCCTTCCGATCCCACACAACTTTGACGAAGTTGAATCTCTTTGTTCCGCAATCGCTTGGCTTTCCGATCAACGATCCTTGCCGTAATGCTTCAAAAGATAGGTCGCCCTTCGCTTGAATCACATCCGGCTCGATGACATGAGAGGGCCTAAACATACTTCCGCAATCAGGAGACGTGGAAGACGCCGTGGATGTTCGACAAGAATGGTGGCAAGGCAACTGATATGCCATCGACCAATACGACGTAAGAATCGTAAGGTCCAATAAATTTAGGGTAAGTTTCTTGGATTTGATCGCCGACCAACTCCAGAAGGGGGTGACTCTAAGAAATACATGTTCTCCTTCCTCGAACTCGAGTGGTCGACGCCGTTGGTCCGCATAACTCTTCGGCCGACTTTGAGATGTTTGCATCCGATCTCCGATCAAACGGATCTTCTCGTAGTCCGGCCGGATCATATCCTGGTCCGGACAACGTAACGCCGCCGCCCTGGTACCAACAAAGAGGCGCCTGACATTTCCGCCCATACAAAGGTTTCAAAAGGTGCCATTCCAATACTCGCATGGAAACCGTTATTGTATGTGAACTCCACCAATGGTAAGACGCCGTCCCAACTTCCCTGATCTAACGCATAAGCTCGCAACAAATCTTCAAGTGATTGGATCGCTCTCTCGCCGACCGCCTCGAGGATGATATGCCGAAGCTAAGCTCGAGCTCTGCTCCCATCGCCCTTGCAATTCCTCCAAAATGAGACGTGAACTTCGGATCTCGCTCGACACGATCAAGAGGTATTCCATGAAGTCGCACTATCTCCGCTGATGTAGATCTCTGGCCAACTTTTCCACGCTGTATGTCGACCACCGCAAGAATGAGCGATTTGGTCAATCTGGCCGACGATCACCCAAATCGAATCATTCTTCTTCTCGCCTTCGCAAACCTACAACGTAAATCCATGGAAATACTATCCCATTTCCAAACTGGTACGCTGTTTATCAGAGCATTCCCGCAGGTCGCTGGTGCTCCACCTTCGCTTCGACACACGTTAAACACGGTTACGACTCGCCACTTGCTTCTTCATTCCGACCACCAAAAATGCTTCTTCAAGTCTTGATACATCTTCGTGAACTCCCGGATGAATACTAAAGTTGCTCTTGCGCGCTTCGCCGAGAATCAATTTTCTCACCTGATACGCTAGGTACGCACACTCTGGCCATTGCACCTCAAGATATCGCCCGCCCGACGTGAAATTCTCGCGCTTTCCTTGCGCTTATCAATCAATCTTCTTGCGTAAGCTCGCCATGAACTTGCTGGTCTCTGATCTCGCCCAACAACTGTTAGAGATGGTAAGATACCAAATCTCGCCTTCCCTGAAACTTCGACACTCAACTTCAAGTCTCTAACTTCTCGAGCATCTCCAACTCCTTGATCATCATTACCGAGGTTAAAACGCTTCTTCCTACTCAACGATCTGCTACTACGCTAGCCTTACCGGATGGTATTCCAACGTAAAGTCGTAGTCCTCGAGAAATTTCGCCCATCTCGCCGACGCATGTTGAGCTCTTTCTCGGGTCGAACAGTACTTCAAGCTCTTGTGATCGCCGAAAACAAGAAGAGTGCTCCCATAAAGGTAGTGCTCTCCATATCTTCGGCCAAGAAAAACCATCACACGCCACCCAAGTCGTGAGTAGGTAGTTCCTCTCGTGAATCTTAAGTCGCCTTGAAGCATACGCTGACCACCTTCCGATGTTGCATCAAGACGCATCCCAATCCCTGGTGTGACGCATCACAATACACCTCGTAAGGCTCTTCGGTTGAGGCAAAATCAAAGACAAAGCGCCGCCGCCAAAAGCTCCTTCGCCTTTGAAACCGCTTCACACTCCTGGCCCAGGCAAAAGGTCGATCCTTCCTCGTCACCGTAAAGAGGCGCCGACAATCTTCGAGAAACCTTCAATGAATCTTCTGTAATATCCTCGCTAAGCCGACAAAACTCCCGACTCAGAATCGCCTTCTATTGTTCCCACGCTTAGCACTTCAATCTTAGTCGATCCACAGCCTATCCCTTCTTTGGAAATCACGTGACCAAGAAAATTCACCTCTTCAAGCCAAAATTCACACTTCGACAGGTTGGCATAGAGTTGCTTATCTCGTAATATCCGCAGACTCGACATAAGTGTTCTTCGTGGTTCTTCCTTGCTTCGAGTAGATCAAGATGTCGCCGATGAACACTACAACAAACCGATCCAAGAACGAATGGAAAATCCTGCTCATGTAGTCCATAAACACACCGCGATTCGCTCACTCCAAACGGCATCACCAAGTACTCAGAGTGACCGTGATCTAGTCCTGGAAGTCGCTTTGGCGACATCTTCCTCCTTCACGCCGAACCGTGGTAGCCCGACTTCAAGTCTATCTTGAAAAGATCGCCGCCCACGGTTGATCCATCAAGTCGCCAATACGCGGGTAACGGATAATCTGCTTCTTCACGGTGAACCTTGTTGAGCTCGCGGTACCACGCACGCCTTGATCGCCCATCCTTCTTCTTAACCAACAACACCGAGCTCCCCACTGCTGACACGCCGGTCAGATGAATCGCTTCGACTCCAAGTGTTCGATCCGGGACTTCACTCTTTCATCTCGCAGAGACATCCCAGATGGCGCTTTGGAAATCGGCCTGTTTCGAATCAGTCGATGGAGAACTCGACCTCAGATCGGGTGGTAACCCTGGCACGCCTTCTGAAAACGCCCTCAAAGTCACACACCACCGGTACATTCGCCACGCCGATCCGCTGAAAACTTCCGAATCCAGCCAGATACATGTATTCCCTAGTTCCTTCTTTTCAAAGAAACTCCAACACGCTCGCGTAAAGATAATTGAGACTCCAAGGTCCTGAAAATTACAGCTTTTACTGGCACACCAAAAGGACATGGTGGTGTGACAACCAATCCATCCCGAGAATGACATCTAAGCCCTTAAGAGGCAAACAAACCAAATTGACCACAAACTTTCTACTCAATAACCACTACACAATTAAGACATGCAAAGCTTTGTGACTAAGGTCTTAGTACTGGGTTGTAACTACTAATTTAAACGGTAAAGCGCCACAAATAAGTTCAAATGGTTCACACAATCAAGAAATAAAGGAACGTGGTTGCACTAATCAAAAAGAACGGATAAGGATTTACCCTCGATCTCACATTCACCTTGGATAAGATCTTCGCCTGACCGCTTCCTCGCCACTCATGCGTAAAACTCGCCTTTAGCTACCTGACGCTTTCCTTTGGCTCTTGCCGCAAGCATCGCTTGCTCACCTTTAGGTGTAGGACAATCTCGCAAAATGCCCTGGCTTCTTGCAGCTGAAACACACCTCCTCCTTCGGAGTACAGCTATCGCGTAATGTCCCGCTTTCCACATCGAGCAGCAAGTCACCTCGACACCGGCCTGACTCTCCACTCGCTCCCCTGGTCATCTGGACGACATCGCCCCCTCGTTGTCGCTCTCGAGGCCTGGCCGTAAGGCTTCTTCTCTCGCGGTTGTTTCCCTTTCGCGGCAAATCTCCGCCTCGCACTGGGTCTCACCGGCCCGCCCACGCCTTTCTTCTTCAGGATCCTCACTCTTTCTACCTCGACACAGCCGATCTATCACTCGAGGTTTCAATCCTCAACGACACCATCGACTTCAATGTCGAATCTCAATCCCCGCTGGAATCTCTCACTTAACCATCTTTGGTCAACTCGATCACGAATGGACTGAAATACCTCGCCAAACGACTCAACTTGGCCGCATACTCGGACACCGCCGAAGTTGCCTTGCCGCAGCTTGAAGAAATTCCGCCCTTCTCACTGCGGCAAGATCTGGGAAGTACTTGTCCAAGAACCTTTCACGAAAAAGCTCCCAGGTCATCTCGCTGATGTTCGCTATAAACGCTTGTTTACCTCTCCACCAATACTCAAGGCTCTCCTAGCAGAAGTAGGTGGCATAGTCGACCTTCACGCTGTCCCGCAATGAAGTGCCTCAAGATCTTCTCGATCTCTTGCATCCAAAGATCGCCTTTATCCGATTTGGCTCACCATAGAACTTCTGCGGATCATGCTTCCTCAAGTCCGCTAATCCTCTAGCTTCAGATTTCGCTCGCCGCTGTCGCTGGCCGTAAGTTCGGCTGAAGTTAACGCCGCCGCCTGGCTGAGCCATCGCGTTAGCTCGCTGAGTCAAAGCAATGATTGTTGAGCCATGGCCGCCGCCATCTCTGGCCATAGCTTGAATTGCTCGCTCCATGTCGACGTTTCGCTGGCAAATTGCCGTATTCCTACGAGGTGGCATTAGATTCCACAAAGTTCAAAACCCCGCTGAATCTCACAACAAGGATGTGTTAAAACACACCGCTTCACCAAGAAACAGCTCAAACAATTTCTCAAGCAATAAGTGCTTCACTTAATCAAACAAAGAATCAACATAATACAACTAGGTACCCAACACACATAACCCGACACAAGGACTCACCCAAATCTTCCTATGCACACTTCTGGCCAGAACCGAATCAAGCTCTGATACCAACAATGTAACGACCTGCTTCCGACCGCCACCGAGCTCAATATACCGAGCTCGAAGTTACCGAGCTCAACACACCGAGCTCAACATAAACCTATATGAGATGTGTTTTAAAACGAAACTCTTGTGCCTTTAAAATACGATTTTTTTTTTATAAAACCAACTCGTGCACATCGTAGTAATTACAAATTTTTCAAACATGGTGCAACTAAGACACAAGACCTAAATTTAATTCTAATAAAACATACATGCATAACATACATATATATATCACTCAAATAATAATGTATACAAAATACAGAGTAGCAATGTATAAAGAAAATACACCTAAGGTATGACGACTTCAAAAGAGCAATCATACCTGGGGTACTTCCCAGACTCCCACGCAGGGTCAGCTCCAAAAGTAAACCGCCACCACCTCAAACAACAAAACAACACCGCCTAAACTGGTCACGACATACTACTCCAAAAGAAAACAAGGTACAGCCATAAAAACAACATCCAAAGAACATAATCAATCACGATGATAGAGGTCGCCACCGTCCTCGCCGAGCTCCTCCTCGGCATCATCTATCGCCGAAGTTCCCTACGCCCTCGACATCGCCTGGGTAACCGTCATGGATTGAAGGCACCACGGGAAAGGGTCAACTTCTCAACAATTCAAGAAAAGCTCGACATAAAGGATATAAGCAAACAACAAAGTATAACATTCACCGACGTGACTCGACCATCTCACTCTAAACTCGACACAACTCGCAATCATTTTCTCTCGACTCGACAATTTTTCCTAATGCACACGCTGCATCAGATGTCGGAAAGTCCAGTCAAGCCTTGGGATCCTCGCCTCCCTAGACACCAACTCAGGTCCCATAGCGTGCGACGCCTAGTCAAGGCACAATCGTTATTTATACGCTTGTTACAAATTTTGTTTACGCTTTGACTCATCACATTGTTATCATCAGGCATTATGCATCCTACATGATGCCACATGATGCTAAATATTAGGATCTATATATCACTAGTGCGAAATACACCTAAAACACATATTTATAACGCTTTTGGGGATAACCACAGAACATATAACGCGTGGCATTTTTGAAAAAATGATGAAATTGGGAGATCTATGGCGCCGCTTTAGGATAAACCGCTGGTCAGATGTAAAGCGATACCTATGGCGCCGCTTTAGGGTAAAACCGCTGGTCAGATCTCCAAGACATATGGCGCCGATTTTAAGTTAAACCGCTGTCAGATGTAACGCGAGACATATGGCGCCGCTTTACCCTAAACCGGCGCCATATGTTTAAAAATATTGTGAGACTTATGGCGCTGCTTTAAGTAAAACCTCGGCCAGATGTAACACGATACCTATGGCGCCGCTTTAGGGTAAACCGCTGGTCAGATCTCCAACACCTATGGGCGCCGGCTTTGTTAAAACCGCTGGTCAGATGTAACGCGAGACATATGACCGCTTCTTCACGCCTGGAGACCCGCGACGAAGGAAGAAGCAAAGAATGAGGAAAGACAAAGCCAAGCAAGAGGTTTGCAAGAGGTCGCCGCACTTGATGCCACGTAGCAAGAGGTCGGTGGCAAAGATTGATGTGAGAGTGACCACGGCGCAAGAGGTCGGTGCAGCCTTGATGAAACGGCAAGAGGTCGGTGCAGCCTTGATGCGAGAGAGACCACGGCAAGAGGTTTGCAAGAGATCGGCCCCGCGACGAAGGAAGAAGCAAGCAATGACAAAGCCAAGAAAGAGGTTTGCAAGAGGTTTGCACCTGATGCCACGGCAAGAGGTCGGTGCAGCCTTGATGCCACGAAGCAAGAGGTCGGTGCAAAGATTGATGTGAGAGACCACGAAACAAGAGGCCTGGTCCCGCGACGAAGGAAGAAGCAAGAATGACAAAGCCAAGCAAGAGGCCTGGCACTTGATGCGAGAGAGACCACGGCAAGAGGTCGGTGCAAATTTTAATGCGATCTCAACCCATTACCATTACCATTAAAATTCAAGTTTATTTCCAAATAACCTTTAAATCATTCCGTAACTATCAAAATGCATCACATGGCAAACCAAATTACCGCTTCTTCTCTTCCAAACTTTTCCATTCTCAAACTAAGAGCACAACACTATAATTAAACCATTACTTCCTATAGTTATAAAAAGAAATTGGAAGATGATTAAATAAGGAAAGTTGAAGTACTTCCATCCATTGAACCTGAGAATATCTCTTTCAACCGACTAGGGTTCTTAGCCATACACTAAATAGAGTCTATATGTCCATCCATCGCCCTATAAACGGTCTTGCAAAAATCTAAATTCTCAAAAAAATCAGGTAATGTATAAACCGCACAACCAATAAAAGCTATTAACTATCAAAAACAAAAAGTGGGGAAAATATGACCTTGTCCAACTTCATCGCATTAAGAGCACGCACATATTCCAACCGCTTTCTCGAGGTCAAGACCGGATCGTAATTATAAACACCCTCTTTTCCAAAACAAAAGGGCAACGTTAGAATAAGCGAAAGATGATAAATTTAATTGAATTCAGAAGATTGAAGAGCGCCAACGATAAAGGGTCGTGGATTGAGAATCACCTGAAGGTCTTGGCTTCGTTTCTCGGTGAACTCATCCACAGAGCGTGATATAACTTTGACCTTCATTTTCGTGAGAAAGAGCAAACTCGCTTTCGCTTCTTCAACCGCCAAATTCAGGAGCAAGAGCAGCTAAAATGCGAGTCAACGCCAGAAGATCGCACGGCCCTACGAAGTTTTCACCCCCGAGCGAAGTTGACTCGCGATAGGATCGCCATCAGAATCGCCAGAGTATCGCGGGTTCCGCCGACAAATCGTGAGGATCGCCGCCACTCTCTCGCAACCTCAGCCGCTTCTCTACGTTCCTAGGGTAGACACTTGAGGAACCAAGCTTGTGTTAGTGGGCCTGATCCGCAAACACAAATAACAGCCCAAGCGGTTAAAAACCCAATTGACTAGGTCTTTGTTTGTTTTAGATTTTAGAACTCGCTTGGACCCTAAAATCAATTCCGCATTTTTTTAGTTACTATTTATGTGTTAGTTTTAGATTTTAGCAAATTTTAATCTTGTTTGTACTTTAGAATCAATTCTAGTAGAATCTACAACATCCAAGTTTTTCCGCTCGTAATAATCGATTCTAGATATGGGACCCACAAAATATTTCATATTTACACTTCAAAAGTGATTCTACTTTGTCAACCAAACATAAATCAATTTTTTTGAACTCACTTTTAAACTACCATTATCAAACACAAAACAATTTTTTTTAAACTCAATTTTTTAAAATCAATTTTTTTAAACAAGATTCTTCACAATCTATTTTACCGTAATCTAAAACAAACGGACTCCTAGATCGATTCATTTCTAAATAAATTGAGATATTTTCAGTTGTGTCAAGGCACAATCGTTATTTATACGCTTGTTACAAATTTTGTTTACGCTTTTTGACTCATCACATTGTTATCATCAGGCATTATGCATCCTACAGATGCCACATGATGCTAAATATTAGGATCTATATATCACTAGTGCGAATATGTAACGAATTCGCTTCCTGACCGCTACCGAAGCTCAATATACCGAGCTCGAAAGTTAATGAGCTCAACACACCAAGCTCAACATAAACCTATATGAGATGTGTTTTAAAAACAAAACTCTTGTGCCTTTTTAAAAATACGATATATTTTTTTTTTATAAAACCAACTCGTGCACATCAGAGTAATTACAG
This sequence comes from Calophaca sinica, assembly GCA_037113605.1. Lineage (NCBI taxonomy): Eukaryota > Viridiplantae > Streptophyta > Magnoliopsida > Fabales > Fabaceae > Calophaca > Calophaca sinica. The sequence goes on from JBAFXK010000075.1 coordinate 108,849, forward strand.
CTTTTCGAAACATGGTGCAACTAAGACACAAGACTTAAATTCTAATAAAACATACATGCATAACATACATATATATATATCACTCGAAATAATAATGTATACAAAATACTGGGTAGCAAAGTCTAAAGAAAATACACCTAAGGTATGTCGACTTCAAAAGAGCAATCATACCCTGGGGGTACTTCCGGCAGACTCCCACGCAGGGGTCGCTCCAAAAGTAAGACCACCAGTCCTACCCTGAAACAACAAAACACACTCGCCTAAACTGGTCACGACTCGAACACAAAAGAAAACAAGTACAAATTCTCGTAAAAACAAACATCCAACAAACAAACAATCACGACAGATAGAGGTCGCCACGGTCCTCGCCGAGCTCCTCTCGCATCATCTATCGCCGAAGTTCCTCGCGCCGACATCGCCTGGTAACCGCTATGGATTGAAGGCACCACGGAAAGCGGTCAACTTCTCAACAATACAAGATAAGCTCGACATAAAGAAATAAGCAACACAATAATATATCTCAATCACCACACGTGACTCGACCATCTCACTCTAGACTCGACAGAACTCTTATTCCGGAATATCGTCAGCAGGTCCATCCCCAAACTGATGTAATAGGTAAACGGCAGGTCCATCCCCAAACCGGACCTATACATTAATCAAGAGGTCCATCCCCAAACCGAGCACGTTACAACGCCTAGCCAATCCACCATAAACAAAAAGGGGACCTAGCACCCCGCCATCCGGGTCCGGCCAAAAACGCTATACGACTTCCTAGCTCTCTCACTCGATGATTAGCTCGCCGCATGTCAAAGAGTAACACAACTTACTTGATCACATATCAAATAAAGAGAGCATGCTTAATATGAAGAAACGCACTGACATTTAAGCAATAAAACATTCTGCATGAAGAAACGACTTCGACAAAGAATACACCATTCACAACATATATTCAATCACATATCAAATACATGCAAAAACTCAATCATATCACAACATTCCAATCTTGACACCAATCAAGGAGTCCATACATAAATATAACAATAAAAATAAAGTCTTAATAATGTCTAAGAGTCGTTCTTACCGAACTCCAAGTAAATGTCGCCGACAACGACCTCGACACAACCTGCCTTCAAATGAGCTCGACAACGACTTCGACACGCATCGCCCTCAATCGACCTCGACATCGATCCTTCTCAACGACCTCGACACGCACGCTTCTCGATCCGATTCCGCCGCTTCCACGCCCCTGATTCGCCTCCCGCACACCTTGATTCTGAAATCACTCGATCTCTGAATCGACTTCCTAAAACAAACACAACTCGGGCCGATCTATGGTTTCTAATACATGTAGCTCTCATCCCAAACTTAACCACAACCCGTAAAAATATAAAACTCAAGAATCAAATATATTTTTCTCTAACACAAAGTTAGGGATTTCGATCAAAAGTTCATGAAAAGTTATCCGATGCTTCAACAGATAGATTGACGACAACAACAAACTGTAAGCAACAAACGAAAAACAAGAAATCGAAACAAACCGAAAATGAAGAGTTTTCGGCACCGCCGATCATAGAAAAACAGAGGAAGAAAATTTGTTTTACAAGCCCAATTAATCTGCTAGAAAGATAGGTAATATCGTGAAGAAGAAAACCCATCACTGATATGATTTGGAAGCATAAAACTCGCTAAAAATGGAAGGAAGAAATAGCGCTAAACAAGAGTACGTATGAAAAGAAAAATCTGTTTCTTCATACCTCAACGTGGTCGAGCAAAGTAGATACGGGTCGAGAAGATGATGATGAACAAGGTCGATGAAGAAAGCTTGTGCAGACCGATGGAACTCAAGGTTTCACGATGGAAGTTCTCGAGAAAACAACGTAAACTCGTGAGCGTAAGGAAGGAAGAAGAAAGAAAGAAGAAAAAGAAATGAGTGTTTCGAGGGAATCTGGCCGTGGTATACACCGTGAGAAAGGGGTAAAATCGTGAATCAGCTATAAGATGCCAATCCCATCAATCATCTACCCGCTTAATCGCTCCTCATAATTACTCTCTACTCGCTTGGCCAATCCGCCTAGACATCGCCGACGAGAACGGCAAGCCGACAAGATAATTATTACAAACAATATAATAATAGCGCTAATAACGCTCGAAAGAATACGAGGTGTCATCTCGACACGATGTCGACAAGGGTGCTCGTGCAAGCGCACAAGGTTCTAACACGAAGTTCGTGAACACGGCCTCCTCAACCAGACTCGACTTCATCAACTCGACACCCGACCTCCTCACCCGCAGCCTAGTGCACGTGGTCTCATCACCGACAAATGACCTCTCAGAAATCCGCCTTGGCACGAGATCTCGACACAAGGTCTTGGTCGAGGTCTCGACACGCCGCCCCAATACGATGTCGATCTCGGCCCTCGTGTGTTACAAAATACACCTAAAACACATATTTATAACGCCGCTTTGGGGATAACCGCAGAATATATAACGCGGTGGCATTTTTGAAATAAAATGATGAAATTGGGAGATCTATGGCGCCGCTTTAGGATAAAACCGCTGTCAGATGTAAAGCGATACCTATGGCGCCGCTTTAGGTAAAACCGCGGTCAGATCTCCAAGACATATGGCGCCGATTTTAAGTTAAAACCGCGGTCGATGTAACGCTGAGACATATGGCGCCGCTTTACCCTAAACCGCGCCATATGTTTAAAAATATCAGAGACTTATGGCGGCTTTTAAGTAAAAACCTCTCATTGTATGTAATGCGATACCTATGGCGCCGGCTTTAGGGTAAACCATGGTCAGATCTCCAACACCTATGGCGCCGCTTAAGTTAAAACCGCGGTCAGATGTAACGCGAGACATATGACCGCCTTCACGCCTGGAGACCCGCGATTTAAGGAAGAAGCAAGAATGAGGAAAGACAGCCAAGCAAGAGGTTTGCAAGAGGCTCCTGCACCTGATGCCATGAAGCAAGAGGTCGGTGCAGCCTCGATGCGAGAGAGACCAACGGCAAGAGGTCGGTGAGAGGCTCGGCCCCGCGACGAAGGAAGAAGCAGAATGACAAGCCAAGAAAGAGGTTTGCAAGAGGTTTGCACTGATGCCACGGCAAGAGTGCCTGCAGCCTTGATGCGATAGAGACCACGGCAAGAGGTCATCCCGCGACGAAGGAAGAAGCAGAATGACAAAGCCAAGAAAGAGGTTTGCAGAAGAGGTTTGGCGGCAAATTGATGCCACGGGCAAGAGGTTTGCAGCCTTGATGCCACGAAGCAAGAGGTCAAGGCAAAGATTTGATGTGAGAGACCACGGCAAGAGGCTCGGCCCCGCGATTTAAGGAAGTTAAGCACGGACAAAGCAAGCAAGAGGTTTGCAGCCTTGATGCCAAGAGGCAAGAGGCCTGCAAATTGATGCGAGAGAGACCACGAAGCAAGAGGTCTGGTGCAGCTTGATGCGATCTCGACCCATTACCATTACCATTAAAATTCAAGTTTATTTCCAAATAACCTTTAAATCATTCCAGTAACTATCAAAATCCATCACAAGGCAAACCAAATTACCGCCTCTTCTCTTCCAAACTTTTCCATTCTCAAACTAAGAGCACAACACTATAATTAAACCATTACTTCCTATAGTTATAAAAGAAATTGGAAGATGATTAAATAAGGAAAGTTGAAGTACTTCCATCCATTGAACCTGAGAATATCTCTTTCAACTCGACTAGGTTCTTAGCCATACACGAAATAGAGTCTATATGTCCATCCATCGCCCTATAAACGGTCTTGCAAAAATCTAAATTCTCAAAAAAAATAAATAAATCAGTGGTAATGTATAAACTGCACAACCAATAAAAGCTATTCACTATCAAAAAAACAAAAAGTGGGGAAAATATGACCTTGTCCAACTTCATCGCATTAAGAGCACGCACATATTCCACCGCTTTCTTCGAGGTCAAGACCGATTGTAATTGGCGGAACACCCTCATTTCCAAATCAAAAGGGCAACGTTAGAATAAGCGAAAGATGATAAATTTAATTGAATTCAGAAGATTGAAGAGCGCCAACGATAAAGGGTCGTGGTGGATCGAGAATCACTGAAGGTCTTGGCTTCGCTTCTCGGTGAACTCATCCACGAGCGTGATATAACTTGACCTTCATTTTCTCAGAAAGAGCAAACTCGCTTTCGCTTCTTCAACCGCCAAATTCAGGAGCAAGTGTTGCTAAAATGCGAGTCAACGCAGAAGATCGCACGGCCCCACGAAGCTTTCACCCCCGAGCGAAGTTGACTCGTTATAGGATCGCCACCAGAGAATCGGGCCAGAGTATCGTGGGTTCCGCCGACAAATCGAGGATCGCTGCCACTCTCTCGCAACCTCGCCGCTTCTCTACTGCCTTGTGGTAGACACTCGAGGAACCAAGCTTGTGTTAAATGGGCCTGATCCAAGAAACACAACAACAGCCCAAGCGGGTTAAAAACCCAATTGACTAGGTGTCGTTGTTTTAGATTTTAGAATCTCGCTTGGACCCTAAAATCAATTCTCGCATTTTTTTAGTTACTATTTATGTGTTAGTTTTAGATTTTAGCAAATTTCGTAATCTTGTTTGTACTTTAGAATCAATTCTAGTAGAATCTACAACATCCAAGTTTTTCCGCTCGTAATAATTGATTCTAGATACGGGACCCACAAAATATTTCATATTTACACTTCAAAAGTGATTCTACTTTGTCAACCAAACATAAATCAATTTTTTGAACTCACTTTTAAACTACCATTATCAAACACAAATCAATTTTTTTAAACTCAATTTTTTAAAATCAATTTTTTAAACAAGATTCTTCACAATCTATTTTACCGTAATCTAAAACAAACTGACTCCTAGATCGATTCATTTCTAAATAAATTGAGATATTTTCGCTTGTGTCAAGGCACAATCGTTATTTATACGCTTGTTACAAATTTTGTTTACGCTTTTTGACTCATCACATTGTTATCACCGTGGCATTATGCATCCTACAGATGCCACATGATGCTAAATATTAGGATCTATATATCACTAGTGCGAATACACCTAAACACATATTTATAACGCCGTTTTGGGGATAACCTAAGAATATATAACGCGTGGCATTTTTTGAAATAAAATGATGAAATTGGGAGATCTATGGCGCCGCTTTAGGATAAAATCAAGGTCGTATGTAAAGCGATACCTATGGCGCCGCTTTAGGTAAAACCGCTGGTCAGATCTCCAAGACATATGGCGCCGATTTTGGTTAAAACCGCGTCGATGTAACGCGAGATATATGGCGCCGCTTTACCCTAAACCTGCGCCATATGTTTAAAAATATTGTGAGACTTATGGCGCCGCTTTAAGTAAAACCCTGGCCAGATGTAATGCGATACCTATGGCGCCGCTTTAGTGGTAAACCGCGGTCAGATCTCCAACACCTATGGCGCCGTTTTAAGTTAAACCGCTGGTCAGATGTAACGCGAGACATATGACCGCTTTCACGCCTGGAGACCCGCGATTTAAGCGAAGAAGCAAAGAATGAGGAAAGACAAAGCCAAGCAAGAGGTTTGCAAAGAGGGTTTGCAGCCTGATGCCATGAAGCAAGAGGTCGCGGCAGCCCTGATGCGAGAGAGACCACGGGCAAGAGGTCGGTGAAAGAGGCTCATTCCGCCGATTTAAGGAAGAAAAAGCATGACAGCCAAGAAAGAGGTTTGCAAGAGGCTCGCGGCACTTTCGATGCCACGAAGCAAGAGGTTCGCGGCAGCTGATGCGAGAGACCACTTGGCAAGAGGTCGGTCCCGCTGACGAAGGAAGAAGTAGCAATGATGTGCCAAGAAAGAGGTTTGCAGAAGAGGTTTGCACTGATGCCACGGCAAGAGGTTTGCAGCCTCGATGCCACGGGCAAGAGGTGGATGGCAAAGATTGATGCGGAGAGACCACTTAAGCAAGAGGCTCGGTCCCGCGACGATTTAAGGAAGGAAGAATGGACAGTGCCAAGCAAGAGGTCTGGGCACCTTGATGCCAAGAAGCAAGAGGTCGGTGCAGCCAAATTGATGCGAGAGAGACCACTTAAGCAAGAGGTCGGTGCAGCCTGATGCGATCTCGACCCATTACCATTACCATTAAAATTCAAGTTTATTTCCAAACAACCTTTTAAATCATTCCGTAACTATCAAAAATCCATCACATGGCAAACCAAATTACCGCCTCTTCTCTTCCAAACTTTTCCATTCTCAAACTAAGAGCACAACACTATAAATAAACCATTACTTCCTATAGTTATAAAAAGAAATTGGAAGATGATTAAATAAGGAAAGTTGAAGTACCTCCATCCATTGAACCTGAGAATATCTCTTTCAATCGACTAGGTTCTTAGCCATACACTAAATAGAGTCTATATGTCCATCCATCGCCCTATAAACTGGTCTTTCAAAAATCTAAATTCTCAAAAAATAAAAATAAATCGTGGTAATGTATAAACTCGCACAACCAATAAAAGCTTATTCACTATCAAAAAACAAAAGGGGGAAAATATGACCTTGTCCAACTTCATCGCATTAAGAGCACGCACATTATTCCACCGCTTTCTCTCGAGGTCAAGACCGGATCGTACTGGCGAACACCCTCTTTTCCAAATCAAAAGCGGCAACGTTAGAATAAGCGAAAGATGATAAATTTAATTGAATTCGTAAGATTGAAGAGCGCCAACGATAAAGCGGTCGTGGTGGATCGAGAATCACCTGAAGGTCTTGGCTTCGCTTCTCGGTGAACTCATCCACAGAGCGTGATATAACTTTGACCTTCATTTTCTCAGAAAGAGCAAACTCGCTTTCGCTTCTTCAATCGCCAAATTCAGGAGCAAAGGTTGCTAAAATGCGAGTCAACGCAGAAGATCGCACGGCCCTACGAAGTTTTCACCCTGAGCGAAGTTGACTCGTTATAGGATCGCCTACCGAGAATCGCCGTAGTATCGCGGGTTCCGCCGACAAATCGAGGATCGCCGCCACTCTCTCGCAACCTCGCCGCTTCTCTACTGCTCCTAGGGTAGACACTGAGGAACCAAGTCAGGTTAGTGGGTCGGATCCGGCAAACACAACAACAGCCCAAGCGGTTAAAAACCCAATTGACTAGGTGTCAAGTTGTTTTAGATTTTAGAATCCTGCTTGGACCCTAAAATCAATTCCGCATTTTTTAGTTACTATTTATGTGTTAGTTTTAGATTTTAGCAAATTTCAGAATCTTGTTTGTACTTTAGAATCAATTCTAGTAGAATCTACAACATCCAAGTTTTTCCGCTCGTAATAATTGATTCTAGATATGTGGACCCACAAAATATTTCATATTTACGCTCAAAAGTGATTCTACTTTTGTCAACCAAACATAAATCAATTTTTTTGAACTCACTTTTTAAAACTACCATTATCAAACACAAATCAATTTTTTTTTAAACTCAATTTTTTTAAAATCAATTTTTTTAAACAAGATTCTTCACAATCTATTTTACCGTAATCTAAAACAAACTAATTTTCTAGATCGATTCATTTCTAAATAAATCGAGATATTTTCGCTGTGTCAAGGCACACCGTTATTTATACGCTTGTTACAAATTTTGTTTACGCTTTTTGACTCATCACATTGTTATCACTGCATTATGCATCCTACAGATGCTACATGATGCTAAATATTAGGATCTATATATCACTAGTGCTAAATACACCTAAAACACATATTTATAACGCCGCTTTGGGGATAACCGGCAGAACATATAACGCGTGGCATTTTTGAAATAAAATGATGAAATTGGGAGATCTATGGCGCTGCTTTAGGATAAACATGGTCAGATGTAAAGCGATACCTATGGCGCCGGCTTAGGGTAAAACCGCTGTCAGATCTCCAAGACATATGGCGCCGATTTTAAGTTAAAACCGCTGGTCAGATGTAATCGCGAGATATATGGCGCCGGTTTTACCCTAAACCTACCATATGTTTAAAAATATTGTGAGACTTATGGCGCGCTGGCTTTAAGTAAAAACCTCATTGTATGTAATGCGATACCTATGGCGCCGCTTTAGGGTAAACCGCGGTCAGATCTCCAACACCTATGGCGCCGTTTTGTTAAAACCGCTGGTCGTATGTAACGCGAGACATATGACCGCCTTCACGCCTGGAGACCCGCGACGGGAAGTTACAGCAAAGAATGAGGAAAGACAGCAAGCAAGAGGTTTGCAAGAGGTTTGCAGGCAGCCTTGATGCCATGAAGCAAGAGGTCGGTGCAGCCCTCGATGCAGAGAGACTACGGCAAGAGGTCGGTGAAAGAGGTCGGTCCCGAAAGGAAGAAGAAACAAAGAATGGACAAAGCCAAGAAAGAGGTTTGCAAGAGGTCGGTGCAAATTGATGCCACGGCAAGAGGCTCGCGCAACCTTGATGCGAGAGAGAGACCACGAAGCAAGAGGTCGGTCCCGCGACGCAAGGAAGAAGTAGCAGCGGACAAAGCCAAGAAAGAGGTCGGTGACGAGGGAAGACAAAGAATGCCACAAAGCTAAGAAAGAGGCCCAGGCAGCCTTGATGCCACGGGCAAGAGGTTTGCAAAGATTGATGTGAGAGACCACGGCAAGAGGTCGGTCCCGCGACGAGGAAGAAGCAGCAGCGACGGACAAAGCCAAGCAAGAGGTTTCGCAGCAATTGATGCCAAGAAGCAAGAGGTCGGTGCACTTTGATGCGAGAGAGACCACGAAGCAAGAGGTCGGTGCAAATTGATGCGATCTCGACCCATTACCATTACCATTAAAATTCAAGTTTATTTCCAAATAACCTTTAAATCATTCCGTAACTATCAAAAATCCATCACATGGCAAACCAAATTACCGCCTTCTTCTCTTCCAAACTTTTCCATTCTCAAACTAAGAGCACAACACTATAATTAAACCATTACTTCCTATAGTTATAAAAGAAATTGGAAGATGATTAAATAAGGAAAGTTGAAGTACTCTCCATCCATTGAACCTGAGAATATCTCTTTCAATCGACTAGGTTCTTAGCCATACACTAAATAGAGTCTATATGTCCATCCATCGCTCCTATAAACGGTCTTTCAAAATCTAAATTCTCAAAAAATAAAAATAAATCAGGGTAATGTATAAACTGCATACAACCAATAAAAGCTATTCACTATCAAAAAACAAAAAGTGGGAAAATATGACCTTGTCCAACTTCATCGCATTAAGAGCACGCACATATTCCAACCGCTTTCTTCGAGGTCAAGACCGATCAGAATTATGAACACCCTCTTTCCAAATCAAAAGGGCAACGCAGAATAAGCGTAAAGATGATAAATTTAATTGAATTCGTAAGATTCAAGAGCGCCAACGATAAAGCGGTCGTGGTGGATTGAGAATCACTGAAGGTCTTGGCTTCGCTCTCGGTGAACTCATCCACAGAGCGTGATATAACTTTGACCTTCATTTTCTCAGAGAAAGAGCAAACTCGCTTTCGCTTCTTCAACCGCCAAATTCAGGAGCAAGCAGTTGCTAAAATGCGAGTCAACGCCAGAAGATCGCACGGCCCTACGAAGCCACCCCTCGAGCGAAGTTGACTCATATAGGATCGCCGCCCAGAGAATCGCCAGAGTATCGTGGTTCCGGCCGACAAATCGAGGATCGCTGCTACTCTCTCTCGGCAACCTCGGCCGCCTTCTACTGCTCCTAGGTAGACACTGAGGAACCAAGTCAGGTTAGTGGGCCTGATCCGCAAACACACAACAACAGCCCAAGCCGGTTAAAAACCCAATTGACTAGGTGTCGTTTGTTTTAGATTTTAGAACTCGCTTGGACCCTAAAATCAATTCTCGCATTTTTTTAGTTACTATTTATGTGTTAGTTTTAGATTTTAGCAAATTTCGTAATCTTGTTTGTACTTTAGAATCAATTCTAGTAGAATCTACAACATCCAAGTTTTTCCGCTCGTAATAATTGATTCTAGATATGGGACCCACAAAATATTTCATATTTACGCTTCAAAAGTGATTCTACTTTGTCAACCAAACATAAATCAATTTTTGAACTCACTTTTAAACTACCATTATCAAACACAAATCAATTTTTTTAAACTCAATTTTAAAATCAATTTTTTTAAACAAGATTCTTCACAATCTATTTTACCGTAATCTAAAACAAACTAATCTCAGATCGATTCATTTCTAAATAAATTGAGATATTTTCATGTGTCAAGGCACACCGTTATTTATACGCTTGTTACAAATTTTGTTTACAGCTTTTTGACTCATCACATTGTTATCACTGCGGCATTATGCATCCTACAGATGCCACATGATGCTAAATATTAGGATCTATATATCACTAGTGCGTAAATACACCTAAAACACATATTTATAACGCCGGTTTTGGGGATAACCTACAGAACATATAACGCAGCTGGCATTTTTGAAATAAAATGATGAAATTGGGAGATCTATGGCGCCGCTTTAGGATAAAACCGCGGGTCGTATGTAAAGCGATACCTATGGCGCCGCTTAGGGTAAACCGCTGGTCAGATCTCCAAGACATATGGCGCCGATTTTAAGTTAAAACCGCGGTCAGATGTAACGCGAGATATATGGCGCCGCTTTACCCTAAACCTACGCCATATGTTTAAAAATATTGTGAGACTTATGGCGCCGCTTTAAGTAAAAACCTCGTCAGTATGTAATGCGATACCTATGGCGCCGCTTTAGGGTAAAACCGCTGTCAGATCTCCAACACCTATGGCGCCGCTTTAAGTTAAACCGCTGGTCAGATGTAACGCGAGACATATGACCACCTTCACGCCTAGAGACCCGCGACGAAGGAAGAAGCAAGAATGAGGAAAGACAAAGCCAAGCAAGAGGTTTGGCAAGAGGCCTGGTGCACTGATGCCATGAAGCAAGAGGTCGGTGCAGCCTCGATGCGAGAGAGACCACGGCAAGAGGTTTGCAAAGAGGCTCGGCCCCGCGACGAAGGAAGAAGCAAGCAATGACAGCCAAGAAAGAGGTTTGCAAGAGGTCGCCGCAAATTGATGCCACGAAGCAAGAGGTTTGCAAAGATTGATGCGAGAGAGACCACGGCAAGAGGTTTGGCAAATTGATGAAACGGCAAGAGGCCTGCAGCCTTTGGATGCGAGAGAGACCACGGCAAGAGGTCTGGCCCCGCTGACGAAGGAAGAAGCAAGAATGACAAAGCAAGAAAGAGGTTTGCAAGAGGCCTGGCAGCCTGATGCCACGGCAAGAGGTTCTGCACCTGATGCCACGGCAAGAGGTTTGCAAAGATTGATGTGAGAGACCACGAAGCAAGAGGTCTGGCCCCATGACGAAGGAAGAAGCAATGACAAAGTTGCCAAGCAAGAGGTTTCCGCACTGATGCCAAGAGGCAAGAGGCCTGCACTTGATGCGAGAGACCACTATAAGCAAGAGGCCTGCGGCAAACTGATGCGATCTCGACTCCATTACCATTACCATTAAAATTCAAGTTTATTTCCAAATAACCTTTAAATCATTCCGCACTATCAAAAATCCATCACAAGGCAAACCAAATTACCGCTTCTTCTTCCAAACTTTTTCCATTCTCAAACTAAGAGCACAACACTATAATTAAAACCATTACTTCCTATAGTTATAAAAGAAATTGGAAGATGATTAAATAAGGAAAGTTCAAGTACCTCCATCCATTGAACCTGAGAATATCTCTTTCAACCGACTAGGGTTCTTAGCCATACACGAAATAGAGTCTATATGTCCATCCATCGCCCTATAAACGGCCTTGCAAAAATCTAAATTCTCAAAAAAAAAAATAAATCGTGGTAATGTATAAACCGCACAACCAATAAAAGCTATTCACTATCAAAAAAACAAAAGTGGGGAAAATATGACCTTGTCCAACTTCATCGCATTAAGAGCACGCACATATTCCAACCGCTTTCTCTCGAGGTCAAGACCGGATCGAATCAAGTGAACACCTCTTTTCCAAATCAAAAGCGGCAACGTTAGAATAAGCGAAAGATGATAAATTTAATTGAATTCGTAAGATTGAAGAGCGCCAACGATAAAGGGTCGTGGTGGATCGAGAATCACCTGAAGGTCTTGGCTTCGCTTTCGGTGAACTCATCCACAGAGCGTGATATAACTTTGACCTTCATTTTCGTAGAGAAAGAGCAAACTCGCTTTCGCTTCTTCAACCGCCAAATTCAGGAGCAAGCAGTTGCTAAAATGCGAGTCAACGCCAGAAGATCGCATTTGGCCCTACGAAGTTTTCACCCCCGAGCGAAGTCGACTCGCTATAGGATCGCCACCAGAGAATCGCCAGAGTATCGTGGGTTCCGCCGACAAATCGTGAGGATCGCCGCCACTCTCTCTCGCAACCTCGCCGCTTCTCTACTGCTCCTAGGGTAGACACTGAGGAACCAAGCTCAGGTTAGTGGGCCTGATCCGCAAACACAACAACAGCCCAAGCGGTTAAAAACCCAATTGACTAGGTGTCGCTTTGTTTTAGATTTTAGAACTCGCTTGGACCCTAAAATCAATTCGCATTTTTTTAGTTACTATTTATGTGTTAGTTTTAGATTTTAGCAAATTTCGTAATCTTGTTTGTACTTTAGAATCAATTCTAGTAGAATCTACAACATCCAAGTTTTTCCGCTCGTAATAATTGATTCTAGATATGTGGACCCACAAAATATTTCATATTTACACTTCAAAAGTGATTCTACTTTGTCAACCAAACATAAATCAATTTTTTTTTGAACTCACTTTTAAACTACCATTATAAAACACAAATCAATTTTTAAACTCAATTTTTAAAATCAATTTTTTTAAACAAGATTCTTCACAATCTATTTTACCGTAATCTAAAACAAACTAATTCTAGATCGATTCATTTCTAAATAAATTGAGATATTTTCGCCAGGTCAAGGCACAATCGTTATTTATACGCTTGTTACAAATTTTGTTTACGCTTTTTGACTCATCACATTGTTATCACTGCGGCATTATACATCCTACATGATGCCACATGATGCTAAATATTAGATCTATATATCACTAGTGCGAATACACCTAAAACACATATTTATAACGCTTTTGGGATAACCTACAGAATATATAACGCGGTGGCATTTTTGAAATAAATGATGAAATCGGGAGATCTATGGCGCCGCTTTAGGATAAACCGCTGGTCAGAGGTAAAGCGATACCTATGGCGCCGCTTTTAGGTAAAACCGCTGGTCAGATCTCCAAGACATATGGCGCCGATTTTAAGTTAAAACCGCTGGTCAGATGTAACGCGAGACATATGGCGCCGCTTTACCCTAAAACCGCGCCATATGTTTAAAAATATTGTGAGACTTATGGCGCCGCTTAAGTAAAAACCTCACAGATATAATGCGATACCTATGGCGCCGCTTTAGGTAAAACCGCTGGTCAGATCTCCAACACCTATGGCGCCGCTTTGTTAAAACCGCTGGTCAGATGTAACGCGAGACATATGACCGCCTTCACGCCTGGAGACCCGCGACGCGAAGAAGGAAGAATGAGGAAAGACAAAGCCAAGCAAGAGGTTTGCGGCAAGAGGCTTTGGCACTGATGCCATGAAGCAAGAGGCCTGCAGCACTCGATGCAGAGAGACCACGAAGCAAAGAGGTTTCGGTGAAAGAGGCTCGGTCCCGCGACGAAGGAAGAAGCAAAGCAATGGACAAAGCCAAGAAAGAGGTTTGCGGTAAAGAGGTCTGGCAGCCTCGATGCCACGGCAAAGAGGTTTGGCAAAGATTGATGTGAGAGACCACGCAAGAGGTCGGTGCAGCCTCGATGAAACGGCAAGAGGTCGCGGCAGCCTGATGCGAGAGAGACCACGGCAAGAGGTTTGCAAGAGGCCTGGCCCCGCTGACGAAGGAAGAAGCAAGAATGGACAAAGCCAAGAAAGAGGTTTGCAAGAGGTTTGCAGCACTGATGCCACGAAGCAAGAGGTCGGTGCAAAGATTGATGCCACGGGCAAGAGGTTTGCAGGCAAAGATTGATGTGAGAGACCACGGCAAGAGGCTCGGTCCCTGGCGATTTAAGGAAGCAAAGCAATGACAGCCAAGCAAGAGGTTTGCAGCTGATGCCAAGAAGCAAGAGGTCTGCAGCACTTGACAAGTAGAGAGACCACGGGCAAGAGGTCGGTGCCTTGATGCGATCTCAACCCATTACCATTACCATTAAAATTCAAGTTTATTTCCAAATAACCTTTAAATCATTCCGTAACTATCAAAAATCCATCACATGGCAAACCAAATTACCGCCTCTTCTCTTCCAAACTTTTCCATTCTCAAACTAAGAGCACAACACTATAATTAAACCATTACTTTCTATAGTTATAAAAGAAATTGGAAGATGATTAAATAAGGAAAGTTGAAGTACTCTCCATCCATTGAACCTGAGAATATCTCTTTCAATCGACTAGGTTCTTAGCCATACACTAAATAGAGTCTATATGTCCATCCATCACTCCTATAAACGGCCTTGCAAAAATCTAAATTCTCAAAAAATAAAAATAAATCAGGTAAATGTATAAACCGCACAACCAATAAAAAGCTATTCACTATCAAAAAACAAAAAGTGGGGAAAATATGACCTTGTCCAACTTCATCGCATTAAGAGCACGCACATATTCCACCGCTTTCTCTCGAGGCCAAGACCGGATCGTAATTGCGAACACCCTCTTTTCCAAATCAAAAGGGCAACGTTAGAATAAGCGAAAGATGATAAATTTAATTGAATTCGTAAGATTCAAGAGCGCCAACGATAAAGGGTCGTGGTGGATCGAGAATCACCTGAAGGTCTTGGCTTCGCTTCGTGAACTCATCCACAGAGCGTGATATAACTTTGACCTTCATTTTCTCAGAGAAAGAGCAAACTCGCTTTCGCTTCTTCAACCGCCAAATTCAGGAGCAAGTTGCCAAAATGCGAGTCAACGCTGCAAGATCGCACGGCCCTACGAAGTTTTCACCCCCGAGCGAAGCCGACTTATAGGATCGCCGGTAACGACCCGCTTCGACCGCTACCGAAGCTCAATATACCGAGCTCGAGTTACCGAGCTCAACACACCAAGCTCAACATAAACCTATATGAGATGTGTTTTAAAAACAAAACTCTTGTGCCTTTTAAAAATACGGTAGATATTTTTTTTTTTAAACCAACTCAGGCACATCGTAGTAATTACAAATTTTTCAAACATGGTGCAACTAAGACACAAGACTTAAATTTAATAAAACATACATGCATAACATACATATATATATCACTCAAATAATAATGTATACAAAATACAGAGTAGCAAATGTGTAAAGAAAATACACCTAAGGTACGACGACTTCAAAAGAGTAATCATACCCTGGGGTACTTCCCAGACTTCCCACGCAGGGGGTCGCCCAAAAGTAAGACCACCACCTACCCTCAAACAACAAAACAACACCGCCTAAACTGGTCACGACTCTAACACAAAAGAAAAACAAGTACAGCCTCAGAAACAAATATCCAACAAACAAACAATCACGACAGATAGAGGTCGCCACTCTGTCCTCGCCGAGCTCCTCCTGCATCATCTATCGCCGAAGTTCCCTCGCGCCGACATCGCCTGGGTAACCGCTATGGATCAAGGCACCACTGAAAGTGGTCAACTTCTCAACAATTCAAGATAAGCTCGACATAAAAATATAAGCAAACAAAGAAAGTATAACATTCACCGACGTGACTCGACCATCTCACTCTAAACTCGACACAACTCGCAAATCCATTTTTCTCGACTAATAATTTTTCCTAATGCACACGCTGCATCAGATGTCGGAAAGTCCAAATTAAGGCTCGATCCTCGCCTCCCTAGGATACTAACTCAGTCCCATAGCGCGCGACGCCTAGTCAATCTCCCGTGAACAAAAAGTGGGACCTAGCACCTCGCTATCCCGGTCACGGCCAAAACGCCATACGACTTCACCTAGCTCGCTCACTGATGAACAATTCGCCAGATACGATATTCAAAGAGTTAAACACAAGATATTCAACCGCATGTCAAATAAAAGAGCAAGCTCTCGATACGAAGAAACGCAATTCAACATGCAATACACAATTCACGACATATATTCAATCACATATTAAATACATGCAAAAACTCAATCATATCACAACATTTCAAATGACACAAATCAAGAAATCCATACACAATAACATAACCACGAGAATATGAAATGCCCTTACGCTAGCATACTACGAAAGTATTAATGTGAAGCGCCCTTACATAAGGACTTATAAAATAAAGCCTTAGAGATATCTAGAGTCGCTCTCATCAACTCCAAGTTAATGCCGCCGACAACGACTCGACAAATTGCCTTCAAAGAGCTCGACAACGACTTCTCTTACTCGATCTCGACACGCTGCCTTCAACGAGCTCGACAACGACTTCGACACGCATCGCCTTCTCGGCCGACTCGACACGCATTCTCAATGACTCGACACGCATACCCTCGATCCGATTCCACGCTCGCCCCTGATTCGCTTCCGCACACCTCGATTCTGAAATCACTGATCTCGAATCGACTTCCTAAAACAAACACAACTTAGATCGATCTATGGGTTCTAATACATCTAGCTCTCATCCCAAACTTAACCACAACCCGTAAAAATATAAAACTCAAGAACTCGAATATATTTTTCCTCTAACACAAAGTTGTGGATTTCGATCAAAAGTTCATGAAAAAGTTATCTAATGCTTCAACAGATAGATCGACAACAACAATAACCGTAAGCAACAAATGAAAAACAAGAAATCTAAACAAACCAAAATGGTGGTTTTCTCGGCACCGCCGATTGCAGAAAACAGAGAAAGAAATTTGTTTTACAAGCCCAATTAATCTGCTAGAAAGATAGGTAATATTGTGAAGAAGAGAAACCCATCAATTTGACATGATTTGGAAGCATAAAATCAAGCTAAAAATGGAAGAAGAAATAGCGCTAAACAAAGAGTACGAAGAAGATAAAAATCTGCTTCTTCATACCTCAATGGTGATGGTCGATCAGACGAGATATAGGTCGAGAAGATGATGATGAACAAGGTTGATGAAGAAAGCTTCAGGCAGACCTCGATGGAACTCACTTTCGCTGATGGAGATTTTTGAAGAAAACAACGAAACACAGAGCGTAAGGAAGGGAAAGAAGAAAAGAGAAATGAGTGTTTCGAGGAAAACCGATCGTGGAATACACCGAGAAAGCGGCATAATCGTAACTCCAGCCTATAAGATGCCAATCCCATCAATCATCTACCCGCTTAATCGCTCCTCTCATAATTACCTCTACTCGCTTGGCCAACGGCCTAAACATCGCGACGAATCCAATGTAATAATTATTACAAACAATATAATAATAACGCTGAATAACGCTCAAAGAATACGAGGTATCATCTCGACACGATGTCGACAAGGGTGCTCGTGCAAACGCATAAGGTTCTAACACGAAGTTCGTGAACGCTGCCTCTCAAATGACATACGCCCTCATCACCAGACGCTGACTTCATCAACTCGACACGCGACTTCCTCACCAAAGCCTAGTGCACGTGGTCTCATCACCGACAAATGATCTCAGAACGATCTAGTCACGGATCTCGACACAAGGTCTTGGTCGAGGTCTCGATACGCCGTTCTAATACGATGTCGATCTCGCCCTCAGGTGTTACAATCTCTCCTCTAAAAAATTTCGCCTCGAATTGCAAATAAGATTCTTACCTCGTAAAAGTTCAGGGTACCGAAGTCTTCATCTTCTCCTCCAGCCCAAGTCGCATCTCCCATCCTTTCGATCCCACACAACTTTGACAAGTTGATCTCTTTGTTCCGCGAATCGCTTGGCTTTCCGATCAACGATCCTTGGCCGTAATGCTTCAAAAGATAAGTCGCCCTTCGCTTGAATCACATCCGCTCGATGACATGAGAAGTGGCTCAAAACATACTTCCGCAATTGTGAGACGTGGAAGACGCCGTGGATGTTCGACAAGAATGGTGGTAAGGCAACTGATATGCCACCGACCAATACGACGTAAGAATCGTAAGGTCCAATGAATTTAGGGTAAGTTTCTTGATTTGATCGCCGACCAACCCCAGTGGGGGTGACTCTAAGAAATACATGTTCTCCTTCCTCAACTCGAGTGGTCGACGCCGTTGGTCCGCATAACTCTTCTCGCCGACTTTGAGATGTTCGTGATCCGATCTCCGATCAAACGGATCTTCTTAGAGTCCGCTGGATCATATCTGGTCCTATTTACGCCGCTTCGCCGCCCTGGTACCAACAAAGAGGCGCTCGACATTTCCGCCCATACAGCCGCTTCAAAAGGTGCCATTCCAATACTCGCATGGAAATCGTTATTGTAGGTGAACTCCACCAATGGTAAGACGTCAGCCCCAACTTCCTGATCTAACGCATAAGCTCGCAACAAATCTTCAAGCGATTGATCGCTTTCTCCGCCACCGCCACACCTGCGGGATGATATGCCGAAGCTAAGCCTCGAGCCTCGCCTCCCATCGCCTCGCAATTCCTCCAAAATGAGACGTGAACTTCTGATCTCTGGTCCGACACGATCAAGAGGGTATTCCATGAAGTCGCATTTATCTCCGCGATGTAGATCTCTGGCCGCCTTTTCCACGCTGTATGTCGACCACCGCAAGAAATGAGCAGACGGTCAATCTGGCCGACGATCACCCAAATCGAATCATTCTTCTTCTCGCTTTCGCAAACCTACAACGAAATCCATGGAAATATACTATCCCATTTCCATACCGTACGCTGTTTATCAGAGCATTCCCGCAGTCGCTGGTGCTCCACCTTCGCTCGACACGCCAAACACAGTTACGACTCGCCACTTGCTTCTTCATTCCGACCACCAAAAATGCTTCTTCAAGTCTTGATACATCTTCAGAACTCCTGGATGAATACTAAAGTCGCTTTATGCGCGCTTCGCCGAGAATCAACTTCCTCACCGATACGCAGGTACGCACACTCGCCATTGCACCTCAAGATGTCGTCCCGCCCGACCAAATTTCGCCGCTTTCCTTGCGCTTATCAACTCAATCTTCTCGTGGTCGCCATGAACTTGCTGGTCTCTGATCTCGCCCAACAACTGTTAGAAATGGTAAGCATACCAAATCTCACTTTCCCTGGTGAAACTTCGACACTCAACTTCAAATCTCTAACTTCTCGAGCATCTCCAACTCCTCGATCATCATTACCGAGGTTAAAACGCTTCTTCCTACTCAACGCATCCGCTACTACGTTAGCCTTACCGGATGGTATTCCAACGAAAGTCGTAGTCCTCGAGAAATTTCCCATCTACGCTGACGCATGTTGAGTTCTTCTCGTCGAACAGTACTTCAAGCTCTGCAGATCGCCGAAAACAAAGAAGAGTGCTCCCATAAAGGTAGTGCCTCCATATCTTCAACAAGAAAACCATCACGCTAGCTCCAAGTCGTGGAGTAGGTAGTTCCTCTCGTGAATCTTAAGTCGCCTTGAAGCATACGCGACCACCTTCCGATGTTGCATCAAGACGCATCCCAATCCCCTGGTGTGACGCATCACAATACACCTCGAAAGGCTCTTCTGGTCGAGGCAAAATCAAAGACAGCGCCGCCGCCAAAAGCTCCTTCCGCCTTTGAAAATCGGCTTCACACTCCTGGCCCAAGCAAAGGTCGATCCTTCCTCGTCAATCGTAAAGAGGCGCGACAATCTTCGAGAAACCTTCAATGAATCTTCTGAATATCCTCGCTAAGCCGACAAAACTCCCGATCTCAGAACCGCCTTCTACCGTTCCCACGCTTAGCACCGCCAATCTTAGTCGATCCACAGCTATCCCTTCTCCTGGAAATCACGTGACCAAGAAAATTCACCTCTTCAAGCCAAAATTCACACTTCGGCTGTCGCATAGAGTCGCTTATCTCGTAATATCCGTGAGTACTGACATAGGTGTTCTCGGCTCTTCTCGCCTCGAGTAAATCAATATGTCGCCGATGAACACTACAACGAACTGATCCAAAAACGAATGGAAAATCCTGCTCATGTAGTCCATAAACACACCGGGCGATTCGCCACTCCAAACGGCATCACCAAGTACTCAGAGTGACCGATCTAGTCCCGGAAGTCGCTTTGGCGACATCTTCCTCCTTCACGCTAACTGATGGTAGCCCGACTTCAAGTCTATCTTGAAAAGATCGCCGCCCACGGTTGATCCATCAAGTCGCCAATACGCGGTAATCGGATAACCCGCTTCTTCACAGAACCTTGCTGAGCTCACGATAATCCACGCACGCCTTGATCGCCCATCCTTCTTCTTAACCAACAACACCGAGCTCCCTACTGCGACACGCCTGGTCAGATGAATCGCTTCGACTCCAAGTGTTCGATCCGGGACTTCACTCTTTCATCTCGCAGAGACATCCCAGATGGCGCTTTGGAAATCTGGCCCGCTCTCGAATCAGTCGATGGAGAACTCGACCTTCGCATCGGGTGGTAACCCTGGCACGCCTTCTGAAAACGCCCTCAAAGTCACACACCACCATCGAACATTCTTCACGCCGATCCGCTGGAAAACTCCGAACTAGCCAGATACATGTATTCCCTAGTTCCTTCTTTTCAAAGAAACTCCAATACGCTCGGCGTAAAGATAATCGAGACTCCAAGGTCCTGAAAATTACGCTTTACGGCACACCCAAAAGGACACGGTGGTGTGACAACCAATCCATCCCGAGAATGACATCTAAGCCCTTAAGAGGCAAACAAACCAAATTGACCACAAACTTTCTAATTCAATAATCACTACACAATTAAGACATGCAAATTTCAGGACTAAGGTTTTAGTACCGGGTCAGAACTCACTAATTTAAACTGCAGCAAGGCCACAATAAGTTCAAATGGTTCACACAATCGTAAGAAATAAAGGAACGGGTTGCACCAATCAAAAAGAACGGATAAGGATTTACCTCGATCTCACATTCACCTTGGATAAGATCATCACCGCTCGCTTCGCCACTCATGCGTAAAACTCGCTTTAGCCACTTGACGCTCCTTTGGCCTTTGCCGCAAGCATCGCTTGCTCACGTGTAGGACAATCCTCAGCAAAATGCCCTGGCTTCGCATTGAAACACACCTCCTCCTTCGAGTACAAGCACTGCCAGTAATGTCCCGCTTTTCCACATCGGTAGCAAGTCACCTCGACATCGGTCCGACTCTCCACTTCTGCCTTGGGTCATCTGACGACATCGCCCCTCGCTGTTGTTCCCCGAGGCCTGGCCGTGAAGGCCTCTTCGCGGTGGTTTCCTTCTCAGGTAAATCTCCGCCTCGCACTGGGTCTCACCGTCCGCCCCACAACAGCCTTCTTCAGGGCTCTCACTCCTTCTACCTCGACACATCGATCAATCACTTCGAGATTTCTCGATCCTCAACGACACCATCGACTTCAATGTCGAATCTCAATCCCCGCTGGAATCTCTCACTCAACCATCTCTGGTCAACTCGATCACGAATGGACTGAAATACTCGCCAACGACTAACTTGGCCGCATACTTGACACCGCCGAAGTTGGCTTGCCGCAGCTTGAAGAAATTTCGCTCCTTCTACTCGCAAAGATCCTGGAAGTACTTGTCCAAGAACCTTTCACGAAAAAGCTCCTGTGTCATCTCGCGATGTTCGCTATAAACGCTTGTTTCACCTCTCCACCAATACTCAAGGCCTCCTAGCAAGATAAGTAGGTGGCATAGTCGACCTTCACGCTGTCCCGCAATGAAGTTGCCTCAAAGATCTTCTCGATCTCTTGCATCCAAAGATCGCCTTTATCCGGATTTGGCTCACCGTAGAACTTCTGCGTGGATCATGCTTCCCAAAGTCCGCCAATCCTCTCGCTTCAAAGATTTCGCTCGCTTCGCTGTTGCCGCCGCAAGTTCTCTCGCTGAAGTTAACGCCGCCTGGCTGAGCCATCGCGTTAGCCTGGTTGAAGTCGCAAAGAATTGATTGTTGAGCCATGGTCGCCGCCATCTCTGGCCATAGCTTGAATAGCCTGCTCCATGTCGACGCCTTCGCTGCGTATGTCGATTCCTACGAGGTGGCATTAGATTCCACAAAGTTCAAAACCCCGCTGCATCTCGTAACAAGGATGTGTTAAAACACACCGCTTCAATCAAGAAACAGCTTCAAACAATTTCAAGCAATAAGTGCTTCACTTAATCAAACAAAGAATCAACATAATACAACTAGGTACTCCAACACACATAACCCGACACATGACTACCCAAATTTATGCACAAATTTCTGGCCAGAACCGAATCAAGCTCGATACTCAACAATGTAACGACCCGCTTCCTGACCGCTACCGAAGCTCAATATACCGAGCTCGAGTTACCGAGCTCAACACACCAAGCTCAACATAAACCTATATGAGATGTGTTTTAAAAACAAAACTCTTGTGCCTTTAAAAATACGATATTTTTTTTTTTATAAACCAACTCGTGCACATCGAGTAATTACAATTTTTCAAACATGGTGCAACTAAGACACAAGACTTAAATTCTAATAAAACATACATGCATAACATACACATATATATATATCACTCAAATAATAATGTATACAAAATACAGAGTAGCAAATGTGCAAAGAAAATACACCTAAGGTACGACGACTTCAAAAGAGCAATCATACCTGGGGTACTTCCTAACAGACTTCCATCGCAGGGGTCAGCTCCAAAAGTAAGACCACCGCCTACCCTCAAACAACAAAACACATCGCCTAAACTGGTCAACGACTCGAACACAAAAGAAAACAAGCACATTCTCGTAAAAACAAACATCCAACAAACAAACAATCACGACAGATAGAGGTCGCCACTCGTCCTCGCCGAGCTCCTCCTAAGATCATCTATCGCCGAAGTTCCTCACGCTCGACATCGCCTGGTAACCGCCATGGATTGAAGGCACCACGGAAAGCGGTCAACTTCTCAACAATTCAAGATAAGCTCGACATAAAAATATAAGCAAACAAAGAAAGTATAACAATCACCGACGTGACTCACCATCTCACTCTAAACTCGACACAACTCAGAATCCATTTTCTCTCGACTGACAATTTTTCCTAACTGCACACGCTGCATCAGATGTCAAAAAGTCCAGCCAAAGCCTCGATCTCGCTTCCCTAGGATACCAACTCAGTCCCGTGATAGCGCGACGCTTCTAGTCAATCCACCGTGAAACAAAAAGGGACCTAGCACCCTCGCTTATCCTGGTCACGGCCAAAAACGCCATACGACTCACTTTAGCTCGCCACTGATGAACAATTCGCCACGATACGATATTCAAAGAGTTAAACACAAGATATTCAACCGCATGTCAAATAAAAGAGCAAGCTCGACATGAAGAAACGCAATTCAACATGCACATACACCATTCACGACATATATTCAATCACATATTAAATACATGCAAAACTCAATCATATCACAACATTTCAATCTCGACACAAATCAAGAAATCCATACACATAACAATAAAACCACGAGAATATGAAATGCCCTTACGCTAGCATACTACGGTAAAGTATTAATGTGAAGCGCCCTTACTTAAGGACTTATAAAATAAAGCCTTAGAGATATCTAGAGTTGCCCTTACCGAACTCCAAGTTAATGCCGCCGACAATCCACTCGACACAAATTGCCTTCAAAGAGCTCGACAACGACTTCTCTACTCGATCTCGACACTACTGTCTTCAACGAGCTCGACAACGACTGACATCGCATCGCCCTCAATCGACTCGACACGCATAGCCTCACGACCTCGACACGCATAGCCTCGATCCGATTCCGCTGGCTCCACGCCCTGGATTCGCTTCCCAGACACCTCGATTCTCGAAATCACTCGATCTCGAATCGACTTCCTAAAACAAACACAACTTAGATCGATCCATGGGTTCTAATACATCTAGCTCTCTTCCCAAACTTAACCACAACCCTTAAAAATATAAAACTCAAGAACTAAAGATATTTTTCCTCTAACACAGTTAGGATTTCGATCAAAATTTCATGAAAAAGTTATCCGATGCTTCAACAGATAGATCGACAACAACAATAACTGTATAGCAACGAACTGAAAACAAGAAATCAACGAACCAAAATGGAGGTTTCTGGCACCACGATTGCGTAGAAATCAGAGAAAGAAATTTGTTTTACAAGCCCAATTAATCTGCTAGAAAGATAGGTAATATTGTGAAGAAGAAACCCATCAATTTGACATGATTTGGAAGCATAAACTGCTAAAAATGGAAGAAGAAATAGCGCTAAACAAGAGTACCTAAGAAGATAAAAATCTGCTTCTTCATACCTCAATGGTGATGGTCGATCAAGACGAGATATGGGTCGAGAAGATGATGATGAACAAAAGATTGATGAAGAAAGTCTGCGGCAGACCGATGGAACTCACGGTTTCGCTGATGGAGATTTTGAAGAAAACAACGAAACACAGAAAGGTAATGAAGGAAGAAGAAAGAAGAAAAGAGAAATGAATGAAAAGAGGGAATTCCGATCGTGGTATACAAATGAGAAAGGGGTATAATCGTGAACTCCAAATTATAAGATGCCAATCCCATCAATCATCTACCCGCTTAATCGCTCCTCTCATAATTACCCTCTACTGGCTTCAATCCGCCTAAACACGCGACGCAGAAGTTTTTAGTTTGACAATATAATAATTACAAACAATATAATAATAGCGCTCAATAACGCTCGAAGAATACGAGGTATCATCTCGACACGATGTCGACCAGGTGCTCGTGCAAACGCACAAGGTTCTAACACGAGTTCGTGAACGCGGCCTCCTCACCGACATACGCCCTCATCACGCCTAACGCGACTTCATCAACTCGACACGCCGACCTCCTCAAATTTCACAGCCTAGTGCACGTGGTCTCATCACCGACAAATGATCTCTCGCAAAACGATCTAGTCACTGGATCTCGACATTGGGTCTTGGTCGAGGTCTCGACACGCCGCCCTAATACGATGCCGATCTCGCCCTCAGGTGTTACAAAATTACCAGCGAATCGCCGAGTATCGCGGGTTCCGGCCGACAAATCGTGAGGATCAAGGCTACACACTCCTGCAGAACCTCGCCGCTTCTCTACTGCTGCTCCTAGGGTAGACACTGAGAACCAAGCTTCAGGTTAGCGTGGCTTGATCTCTAAGAAACAGCAACAATGTGCCTCAAGCCGGGTTAAAAACCCAATTGACTAGGTGTCGTTTGTTTTAGATTTTAGAATCCTGCTTGGACCTCTAAAATCAATTCGCATTTTTTAGTTACTATTTATGTGTTAGTTTTAGATTTTAGCAAATTTTCGTAATCTTGTTTGTACTTGTAGAATCAATTCTAGCAGAATCCACAACATCCAAGTTTTTTCCGCTCGTAATAATTGATTCTAGATATTGGACCCACAAAATATTTCATATTTACGCTTCAAAAGTGATTCTCATTTTGTCAACCAAACATAAATCAATTCTTGAACTCACTTTTAAACTACCAATAATATCAAACACAAATCAATTCTTTAAACTCAATTTTTAAAATCACCTTTAAACAAGATTCTTCACAATCTATTTTACCAGGAATCTAAAACAAACTTAATTCTAGATCGATTCATTTCAAATAAATTGAGATATTTTCTAGCCAGTGTCAAGGCACAATCGTTATTTATATCGCTTGTTACAAATTGCTTGTTTACAGCTTTGACTCATCACATTGTTATCATCAGGCATTATGCATCCTACAGATGCCACATGATGCTAAATATTAGGATCTATATATCACTAAAGTAAATACACCTAAAACACATATTTATAACGCGCCAAGCTTTAGATAACCGCAGAATATATAACGCGTGGCATTTTTGAAATAAATGATGAAATTGGGAGATCTATGGCGCCCGGCTAGGATAAACCGCTTATTGATGATAAAGCGATATTTCATGGCGCTGGTTTTAGGGTAAAACCGCGTCGTGATCTCCAAGAAATATGGCGCCGATTTTAAGTTAAAACCGCTGGGTCGATGTAATGCTGATAGTGCGACATGATGGCGCCGGTTCTAAGCCCTAAACCGTTTCCATATGTTTAAAAATATTGTGAGATTCTTATACGCCGCTTAAGTGGAGAACCTGGCTGATGTAATGCGACATCACGGCACGCCGGCTTTAGGTAAAACCGCCACGATTCTCCAACACCTATGGCGCCGGGTTTTGGGCTAAAACCACGGTCGATGTAACGCGAGACATATGACCGCCACGCCTGGAGACCCGCGACGGCTATACTAGAAGCAATGAATGAGGAAAGATGTGCCAAGCAAGAGAGTGCTCTTGCGGTAAAGAGGCCTCAAGCAGCCTTTGATTCCATGAAGCAAAGAGGTTTGCATGCAGCCCTCGATGCGAGAGAGACCACTTAATGGGCAAAGAGGTTCTGGTGCAAAGAGGCTCGCCCGCACGATTTGCCGAAGTTAAGCAAAGTACGGGATGTGCCAAGAAAGAGGTTTGCAA